>OZ009960.1:18111338-18711338 GCA_963932025.1 Erebia epiphron
ATGTTTATAAGTGATACAGTTTACATGTTTTACAAAGCACATAAACTAATAGCCGGTCTTGTTTTAACTCAATTATAATTTAACACCACGTCTATCAATTCAGAACCATTTCAAAACACCCCACTAAAAGCCCTACCATCATTTTATATTTTATACAAGATCTTGTCTCGTTATTAAGGCAAATGAAGCATGAATTTTTAATAAAGATAATCGTGGTTCATCCGCCATGTATCAGTTTTAATTACCGAAGCTCGGCGGAGAATATGAATAGTGATGTGATATTATTTTAGCGATAAGACTAAACAATAATTAAAATAAGAATTGTCGAGTTTTCTTGTTCTCGATGGTTAAGAAATCCTTACTAATATTATAAATGCGAAAAGGCGTTCGTCTGTCTATCCGTCTGTCTGGCTGTCTGTCTGCTTCGCTGCGCTGAGCTTTCACGACCCGTCTATTCAACCGATTTGGATGAAGAGAAGGGCATAGCCTAAAAATAGGTGCATAGGAGGGCATAAAAAAACCTTAATCCACCCAGATGAAGTTGCGGGCGTCATCTAGTTTCATCTAGTTTCACGGTCCACATCTAGCATCTATTCCTAAATGATGCAGCGTGTCAGTTAAGAGGTGGCTTAAAAACTGCTAATTTTAGATTTATGCTCAACTGAAAAATCGTAGATCCAAAGGATCTTTCAGAGCGTTTAAATTACTGAGAAAACGTAGAATGAAATGTCGAGTATCGATAACATTGCCAGACCTATAAACTAGATTTGATTTAATTCCTGTCGACATGACAGATCACGCTTCGCTCTGAACAGACAAATGCGCTCAGGATTATGCGCCTTTGTATTATTTCGTTACTCATAATAATATTATACACCATCACATTTATTCACTACCTAGCCAGTGTAAATTTTAGAACGTTCTAAATTACACTTCTTTTTTTTCGAAACTAGCTGATACCCACGACTTCGTCCGCATGGTTTGAGTTTTTTTTGGATTCTGCGGGAACTCTTTAATTTTCCGTGATAAAAAGTAGCTCATGTGGTATTCCAGCCTCTAATCTATCTTTGTGCTAAATTTCATTCACATCCGTACTACAAAAGTTTGTAGACTTTGCGCTTTGAGTTCGTAAATCTACAAAATTGTATGAAGATGTCAATTCGATGCTCTCTCGTAACTTTATCTCCGCACTGCAAGGAAATCTACACCTCGTAATGATAAGTTAACACTTTGCATACATTAACATCAATTTAATATTTATCATTAGCTCAAAAAAAGTTCAGGGACCATACTGCCAACACATAAGCTTAAAATATAAATACTTAAAAACTACTAAGTAATAAGTACTTAAGAAAATGACAGTTTAAATGCCACGTACCTTAATGTTCTTAAAATAAGGATTATAGTAAAACACGAAAGTCAACAATAATGAAACAATATTATAGCTTCAAGCGTTAGCAGTATGGCCCTAAGATGTCACAGACGAAAATCTGCGGAATCTATAAAACGGAAAAAGCACCACCATACAAGTAGTAAGCACATAAATCTCATACAAAATGTATGCTTCATAGAATCTATTTGAAAGGTACTAGGAGCGCATAAGAACAACAAGGGCTTTGATCTCATTTTAATTTCAAATATTAATAGCGGAGCGATGGAGGCAATAAACGGAACCGCTCGTCCGTCACTGACAGCTTTATCCGATCATCTTGAAGTTTCAAACATAAAACGCTACTGCCATTTTCAGATACAAAACTAGTTTGGTACTGACGCGCCGACAGAGCGCAGACGGGTTGGATAAGGTTGCGGTTACAATGGTTCCAAAAGATTGTAAATGATAAATTTAAAAAAAATATGTTTATTACTGCTTTCGGTATGAGATTACCTACGTAAAGAGAGATAATGACTTTTGATACGCTATACCGATGTCCTTCCCCGAGTAACAAACTATCCCTTTACCAAATTTCATCAAAATCGGTTGAACTAATGGACCGTGAAAGCGTAGCGACAGACATACATACATACACTCAAAACGCATAACAGGTTAGGCCGCTACCATCTTAGACTGCATCATCACTTACCATCAGGTGAGATCGCAGTCAAGGGCTAACTTGTAGTGGATTAAAAAAAAGCATATTTCGAACGCATTTATATCAATACTAGCTGATGCCCGCGACTTCGTCCGCGTGGTTTAAGTTTTTGTTATTCCCGAGGGAACTACTTAATTTTCCAGGATAAAAAGTCCTTCAATCACGCTGCAATAAATCTATACATCTATACATCTATACTAATAGCAACATCCATCTATACTAGGAGCAACGGATCGACGTGATTTTTAGCATGGACACAGTTGAGAACCTGGAGAGTAGCATCCGCGTGAAATAGGATTTTTATCCCGGAAAATCGAGTAGTTCTCGTGGGAATTAAAGAAAAAAAAACCTATTTCACGCGGAGAAAGTCGCGGGCATCATAGTCTATGATAACGTAACGTTTGACAGACTGAACAATATTTTTGTGGTCATGCAATACCCTCTTTATTAACTATATCTATACTTTAGCAATTTACACAAATGTTATTTTAATTAAAACTTAGAAATAAATTAAAATTAAAATCTAAATTAAAAAATGTTTTTATATTTACAAAAAATACACGCCGTCCAAGTGATCGTTAATGGGCATACCCTCTTAGCACATTAGGTCGAAAACTATTTTAAGGGATCGGCTGAAAATCAGCGCTATTATGGTGTATCTACACCATAACAGCATTACGTTGAGTCGATGCCCCTTTTTGGAGTTATCTTGTCACAGTCTAGTTCATAAGTTATTTTATTTTTATTTTCTACTAGTACTTAAGTTTTGAACAACTGCCTCGTTGGTCTAGTGGTTAGCATAGTCGACTGCGGATCACGAGGTCCTGGGTTCGATTCCCGGTCGGGCATAAAATTTAGGTATTGGGTTTTTCAATTAAGAAATTCTCAGTGCCAGCCCGGAGTTGGAAGTTGGCGGTGTTTCACCCCCGTGCCTCGGAGAGCACGTTAAGCCGTCGGTCCCGGTTATTATCACTAACATGATAATAGTCGTTAAAGCCCGCCAAACCGCATTGGAGCAGCGTGGTGAGTCTAAGCTCTTATTCCCGCTCTCCTATGAGAGTGGAGGCCTGTGCCCAGCAGTGGGACGTTAATAGGCTGTGGTGATGATGATGATGATGACTTAAGTTTTTGTTTGTATCTTCACTGTGTCTGGTAATTCCAAATAGGTACATATTTTATTTATTTTTTTATTTTATTTAGGTCTAAAGCTTATTTTCACATAGCAGAATGCCTGGTTCGCATTTACAATATTAGTAGGTATGGTTATAGTATGTAAGTATGGATTATGAATTTACATTATGATTTCAATGTATACTAGGCCTTACACCTGTGCGTACGTCCGTCAAGAGTGGAGGCATGCATCAGTGTCAGCGATACGGCTCCCGGCTCCTTTGCGCAGACACGAATGCTTGCGTTGATGCCTGATTCAGATTCTGTAAACAAACCCCATCGACGGCTTCAGAGCTGATCCTATCTGATGATTAGATGGAATGTTTAGCTTTTCTCTTTCTTCCATTTAAATTATAGAAATAACTAGCTGATTCCCGCGACTAAGTCCGCGTGGATTGAGGTTTTTTAGTTCCCGCGGGAAAAAAATCCGGCATAAAAAGTAGCCTATGTGTTATTCCATACAGCTATTATTAATCTATCTCTCTGCCTTTCATCCAGTTCAGCCGTCTTGCCGTGATTGAGTTACAAACATCCATCCATTCAAAATTTCACATTTATAATATTAGTATAGATGTATAGATTATTAATCTTTTAAGAATATGATCGCTATTTGGAAGCAAGCGGCTTCGCATCCAGCAACCCACAAGTCAGTGTAATACTTGTTACGTAACGTATGCATAATATTATTATCAAAGTGTAACATTTTTCTTTTTATGAAAAGAGCTGAGTTTCATGCCGACTCTTCTTAGTAGAACCACTTTCCGAACCGACTTATCATAAGTGTCACAGGTTGTCCTACGTGAAATAAATAAATCATTTCATTTCATTTGAGGAAATTTCTTGTTTAGCGCTGCAAGCACAGAGTACTATACAAGTCCCGATACAAACATTATAATTTAACTTTGAAACTTGATGTTTCAACCGTATATTATATTACAATAATATAACCATGTATAATACGTAATTCTATCCACTAAAACCAGAATGTTTTTTTCTGATAATCCATTCATATAATAAATTAGCTAGGCAATATAGAGACATATTTCATTAAGTTCTACACAAGCACGCATCCTGTTTCAAATAAACAGTTTATAACAATAAATAAATCACCATAAAAGTCGTCCAACACTTAACGGGTTACAACTTTACAAGATATCTGTTCCAGATTCCATGGTGGTCTTATTTGAGATAGAAAGTGTTTTACTTGACGCTCTCGGATCTCACATACTCGATATCGGGGTACAGAATCTCGCAGGTGAACAGCGATTTAAGGCTCTCGTTAATCTTATTAGGAAGATAAATGTACGAACGCTGAGGTTAAGACATCGCACAAATCAACGCCGCATAACAAATGTACCGATCGCCGAACAAATGATGCCTATATAAAATACTATCCCAATTATTTGGGACAATTCATTAGAGACCCCTGTACCGATTGCGTCGATTCGTCACACCAACGACAGATGGGTATCCACTATCCCCGTACGAAGTGCCAGAAAGAAATGGGCACACTAAATCAAGTGATGGCCGACAATCCAGCGCACTCGCCGGTCGTACATCAAGTGTAATGCCTCGGATACCGCGGCCAGATAATCGAATGTGAGCATCGACTCGTTACGCTGGAAATAAGACGAGGTTTGCGCTATTGGCTCATTAACAACGACGTATATCACTGCTTCTTTCAAACTATTATCATCTATAACCGTTTCTGCTTTGATCACTTCTCTATCTTTTTAAAATTGTGTAGTTATTGAAACGTTATGGTTTATATTAGTTAATTTAATAGGTTTTAAGGCTTATATTTGTCTGTTCAACAGATTTAGTTGTCGTCGAGTAGCGACCGCTGATAGATCTGTAAAGTTTGCCGCGGACGGGAATATATCGAGTGGTTGCCTCCGTGCGGCTTTATTTATACATAACATCTGTTTGAAGTAGAATCTACCGGCGCGCGGACGGGGAGCGCATTACTGGAGATTTATTCCTCGTCTTAATTGTGAATCGATGGGTTAATGAAGATAAAACCCGCGGCCGTGTTGTAAATTAGCTCGCGTGTCGACTCGTAGCTCCGATAAAGGCCTTCTTTATTGCTCTGTTTGTTTTCTCGGACCGTACTTCAAAGGGAGCTGAGATAAAGTTTACTTTTATGCGAATATATTTATTGCCTGGCTTTAAAATGCGAGTTCCCTTTTAAGTAGACTTTAACTGACTCATAAGATACTATGCACGAGAACGGAGCAGAATTAATTGAAACAATAATAATGTTTTCTAAACTTTTTTTTATCCTTGATTCTGAGCGACACAAGCCATAGGTTAAGAAAAATTATCGTCAAGTTTCAAAAGTTTCTGGTTGTTTAAATCACTTTTTAAGCGTTATTTCTCAAGAAAATATAGGCATGATTATCTAGGCAAGCGTGCTCTAATCTAGACTTTATTATTGTTTTCCATAATTAATTATGGAATAGACTTTTAGTATTATGTACGTTAGCAAGAGGAACGCTAGTGACTTATAGGCACTTTTTTCTAAATCCCTTTGTTCTGGAGTCTAAATACATTGGTTTAAATCAAAGTTAATTAATGTTGCGTTCTCAGTTGTAATTAGCGGGCTAGCTAATAAATCAGCTGGAACCTCTGTCGTCTGTAACAATAGCCGCAAAGTAAGATAAATCGACAAGACAGCTCTTATACAGCTCGATATTGACAAGAGCATCGGTCCCTGGAGGAACGTTCACAGCATGCGACGCTGCACGGACAATTTGTCACAGCCTAAATTTTTAGGTAGTCTTGACTCTTGAGATATTACTTGTCTTTCTTTCAGATTGACGACCTCTTTTGCATTGCTAAGGGTCGCTATTGTAAAAATAGAATAGGACTAGGAGGTTCTGTATCTTATTTTTGCAAGGTTTAATATAATAATTAGCTCTGGTCTGGTCTGATGGAAGGCTTCGGCTGTATTTTGTGTAATAACCAGCAAAGACGCACTGCCATCAAGTGGTTTGGTGTTCCGGTACGATGTCGTGTTTTTACCTCCTAATAAGGGGGTATGGGTTAATAAAACTGCCATATTACTTTCAGATTCCGTCTTAGTCGTCTTCATCACAATATAATCAGGTGAGATAGCAGACAAAGTACAATAAAAACTTGTACTTGAATAAAAAAATCCAGCTTAAGTATTATTCAGTTTATTAATAGGTAATAATCTGTGGGTTAGAGTTAGACTATAACTTAGCTTTCTGTTAAGATTGTTTGTAGAGTCGGATTAGTCTGTGGCATGTTCAAGTTATGAAGCAACTGTATAGGGACACGAAGCAGCCCCACGCGGTCACACACTCGCATCTAATGGCCGTGATTCGACAAGTACAAATGGCCTCCGTGACAAATGGCCTGTGGACGACCCCTTGTCACCCGATGCGACGTAAGTTCAAATACTACTCAAGCCAATATCGGACTTATTGTACACGCTCTTCAATATCCCATTCCCCGCTAACAGTTTTGAGCTGAGCACAAAAAGCGCTTGTATTGTAATGTAAATGAGGATGTTAATCTTCATAATTGATGATGCCTTCTGTAATAACACTGAATAGAAATAAACAATTATACATACCTACTTAGATTGTTTGTGCGATCACACTGAATTAAAACCAGTAAAGTTGATTGTCGCTTGGCAAACACTGGTTGAGAATGATAAGTGATTGTACCATATGTAGATTGCTTTCTCAGTTCCCTGTACGATAGCGATCAAAGGTTTCATCCAGTGCGGAAACGGGGGAAACGCTCTCATAGTATAAAGCGGAAACAAGTTATGTTTTCCGAGTGGTGTTTCCCTCTTTAAACGTGCCGAGCCCGGTAACACAACGACCTTTGACTTGTCAGGCGATAGTGATTTACGAGCTCAAATCATCAATTTACCACTTCGAGGTTAGGCCATATTACACGTCACTTGATAATAAATGATCGTGTGACCACGCTCATCTGTGGTCCAAGCTTTTCCAGTATAAGGAAGATCTTTAATTTATCCGGCTACATATCCAAAAGGGAAAAATGCAAACTAAAAAATATTGTAATTAATAGCAAAGAAAACAAAAAAGGGACCTCGGATACCAGGTTTTTCTAAGGTGAACAAAGAAACACGCATGTCCCAAAGAACCAAAGCACAAAGTGATATATGCTTTACAAAAGGATCCTTGGCAGAAGGAGGCACGCCCCTCAGTAATGGGTACAAGATACATAAAAAGATGATCTTCAGAGTGGAAGAACAAAGAAACTATCGGAAGACCATTAAAAGCCCGGATATAAATTTCGTGGCATAGATGCAAGCGATCTGTCTTCTAATGAAGAAAAGTGCGCCCCCAGGATGCTTTATCGTCGATCTGTGTAATTAAAACGTTACCCGGAGGAAATGTGCGGTAATAACAATAAATCTAGCGCGCTCGTAACTCGGCCGTGGCCGTGTCGAGACACGACGTTAATAATTGTCGGCTGAGGGTGGATGCGGTCTCCCTGAATATTTGATGACGGCTAATGAATCAGAGGTCCCTTGTCGGGGTGAACTGGCCGTCACTTGGAGTGAGTGAAATTTTAAAGCGATGAGAAGGATTCAACGGCATGTGATGGGTGGCAACAGGCGATCAAATGAACAAAGGCCGTGATTAGATATATGTACAAGGTTACGTACCGGATGAGGGATGTTGTAAATTTTTTGTACCTACTCTTATAAAAGATTACGGAAGCACACCGTTTGCTTGAAGAGAGCTTGAAGTGCATCTTGGAAGTGAAGTCTTTTTGTATGGTTTTAAAATATAAATTAGAATAATAAGCAGACCTCAGGTTAACGAGATCGCAAAATAAGGAGTAATTATAATAATCATTTCATTTTCAAATTTGAAAATGACCTCTTAAATAAAATTGTCGGACGAAGTAGTCAGAAGAGAGATTTGTTAATTGGTTTGTGTCGATTGTTTACTAAAACACATTGTAAAATCTTGATTTAATTTATCTGATTTATTGGATTTAAAATGTTAATAAATGATAAACAATATTAACATTTATTTACATTTTAAAGTTGTGTAACATTTCATTAATTAACTTTAAAGTTAATGAAATGTTACACAATTTTAAAATGATTACGTCCTCCGACTGTATTCAAATACAAATCCTTTTCAATAAAAGCGGTTGTAAATTATCCCAGAATAATGTAAAAGAAAACAAAACTTTTACTTTTCTGAAAGTCAGGTCCGTGGCAAAAGGGCACGGTGGAGATTAAACTAAGGGCTTGCGAGGCGACGCCTCATTAGTCCGCGATGTTATCGAGATTCGAGGGAACAAATGCTGCTGCTAATGGTGCGAGGCTTCTTACGGGAGTTAAGACAGTACGTGCGCTTAATGGTTTTTAGGAATTTGTTACTTTTTGCTTTTTGTAGCAAAAAACAAACTTGTGATCAAAATGTCTTTAGAAAGTTTTTCAATAGAGCCAGTTCGACATGAAGAGACAAACTGTCATACCATAGTCTAATAACATATTCTTTAGCACGACGTTGTCTCGGCATAAAATTAATGAACTATCGACATGAAACTAGAAACTATTAAACTACGAGTACCATAATACTAGCTGATGCGCGCGACTTCATCCGCGTGGATTAAGGTTTTTTTGTTCCTGCGGGAACTCTTATATTTTTCGCGATAAAAAGTGTTATTCCAGATCCGTTCAGCTGTGATTGAGTAACAAACATCCCTGCATCCATCCGTTCATTCAATCTTTCGTATTTATAATATTAATAAGTGTAGATGCTTTTTAAGGCTGCAAAACAAATGTTTTCCACACACATTGTCACTTTTTGTTGCCTTGAGTATTTTAACTGATAAATTAATCTATACTGATATTATAAAGAGATAAAGTTTGTAAGTTAGTGACATTGTAGGGGGTAATCTCTTGATCTACTGAACCGATTTTTAAAATTCTGGTACCAATAGAAAGCCACGTTATTTCTGAGTGTCATAGGCTATATATTAACGCGAAAAATTTCCCGTGTTCCCGTGGAGATCCCGTGGGAATTAGAAAAACTTATTTCACGCGGACGAAGTCACGGACATCTGCTAGTACTTAATAATTATGAATTAATGATTGGTACCATGTATCATATTTTTAATCTGATACTGAAAAAGCCGCTCGATGCTTTTGCTACAAAATTTCATAGTTTTTTATATTTCAATTTCACTCAAGTACCTACCTATATCAACTATCTTAAACATCATCCATCCATCACGCCTCCCTATAAAAGTGAAGTCAAAATTAAAGATCATAATCGTAGTAAAGACGCAAGAGTAATAAACTATCCAGTAAATTACAAGGCTACAGGCAATCAATCTAAAGTTATAGCGGAGGTGCCATAACAAAGATGTCAGTCACCTCGACGCGGCCATTTGTTGGCCAAAGTGCCCCGTAAACTAGGTACATAAATTATTTTGTCTGCCCGCCAAGTGTAAGGAACTCCTCAGGAATTTATTACAGGTCCCACAACTCCCAAAGTACGAGTGATAAGCTGAAGCGGAAACAAAGAGATACATTTAGGTAAGGATTTTTCTCGGGAGTTTTTAAGGGTCTTTAGGCCAATCTATACCAATATTATAAATGCGAAAGTTTGGATGGATGGATGAATGGATGTTTGTTACTCAATCACGGCTGAACGGATCTGGATGAAATTTGGCACTGAGATAGATTATAGTCTGGAATAACACAGGCTACTTTTTATCCCAGAAAATTAAAGAGTTTCCTTGGGAACCAAAAACCTCAATTCACGCGGACAAAGTCTCGGGCATCAGCTAATTAAAAAATAAATTGTGTAGAAAATAGTAAATTAAATACTTAATTTGGAATGCTATAAAACATGAAATTATAAAAATATTGGGTACAAGCAGGCGCTACTTTGCGGAAGTCCATGATAATGAAGGAACTAGAAATTTAATTCGCTATCATCCGCAGCAGCAGACAAATCCATGTGGTACAGCGTGCGTCTTGCAGGTGTAGCTTGCGATATTAATCGCCTAGTAAGACAGCAATTTGCACCGGCACAACACCACACCACACAAAAATCTACCAAATTATTCTCAAAGTACGTTTCACTCCGACACCAGAGCATCTTCAGAAGATGTTGACTCGACAATACACGATTGTAAAGCCTTCTTTACAATCGCGGATTATATTGTGGATTATAGCGAATTAATATTTCTAGTTCCTTCATGAAATGATGAAACTACGTTTTGAGTTGTAAAGATAATTATCATATTGCATAATGACTAATCAACTCTAAGCCAATACATGCTGGGTATAGAAAGTCAATTTCATCATAAGGGACAGATAAATAACGCAGAACACCACTAAGAAAGGATTTCAGTAGTTTTAACCCGTAGCCACTTCTATGCAACACAATAATATACTATAGGAGATAGCTGTACTTTTGGTAACTATCGCTAGGAAGGCTGATTCCGGTTGAATAGTAATACATAAAAAATCCTACATGTGTAAAATAAAGATCCTTACAGATTGCACCAAACTACTCAGAAAAAAATAGTACAGCAAGCGCCGACAACCATTTCGTATGAAAGAGGGGGAGTTTAAAATATTATGCGCCGTAGGAAATGAAATTTTTCTGTGGCCCGAGTTTATTCAGCAACGACGACAGGTCTCATTTTTCCTAGCCCTTTACAACTTTAATCCGTCTATGTCAGTTCGCGTTTTTTTATCATTTGTAAAAATAAGAATTTTAGTGGATAAATAAATGAATGGGAAATTTTCTATATTCCATTTAATATGTATTTATAAAAAAAAACAATACAATGTATGTAGACGATGTAAAATTTAGAATCAGCCACGAATACTGCACGTTTTATAAACTAATCTAAATATACAACAAATATCTAAAAAGAAAAATTAGCTGACTGTCTAATGATCTAATCTATCAACGCACAGCGCACAGCTCAAACTGTTTAAATATTCCCTAACCTATAACCCTAAAAGGGATTTAAAGTTTGTGTAAGATTTGGACTTGAAGTGAGCGAAGCAGCGGACAAAAGCTAGTAATTGACAAAAATATGGCTGTGACCATTTAAAAACTTGCTGCAAAAAAAATTGGATTTGAAAAGTTAGTGAAACTAACAGTCTATGCAGGATGAATAAATCATAGGCGTAACCTCCCACGAATAAATTATTTAGATAAGAAGATAGTATTCTCTTGTCTGCTAAGGATACTTAATTTCAACGAAAATGTTTTAGTGGCAAAAAACAGCAGTTGCACTTCAATAAAGCATCAAACATAAGATCGCTATCATCCCGCCAGTTTGAGGAGACGTATAATTTATCTCAACGACACCTTTTAGTGGGACGCTTCAAATGGGAGTCATAAATCAGGCGCATCGCATAAAATCACGCCGCTAAATCACTTCGCTGAGAAGTTGGTTGTTGAGACGGTTTATATCTTCATCGATCGGATTTTCCTCTCATTTCATCTCCTTATTATTCCCGTCCTTTCTTTTAACTTTCATCATCTGAAAATTGTAGATAACTTATGATTTTTGTTTAAGTTACTCCATAACTCTGTTTAATAGTTATTTATTACTAGCTGATGCCCGCGACTTCGTACGCGTAGATCGAGGTTTTTGGTTCCCGCGGGAACTCTTTCATTTTCCGAGATAAAAAGTAGCCTATGTGCTATTCCAGACTATAATCTATCTCTGTGCCAAATTTCAGCCAGATCCGTTCAGCCGTTGGGGCGTGATTGAGTAACAAACATCCATCCAGACATCCATCCAAACATTCATCCAAACTTTCGCATTTATAATATTTATTTGATATTTGATGAATTTCATCTGCTTGGATTAGGGTCACACAAAGAAACTTTTTCAGGGTTAAATTAGAAACGTATCACTTTCTGCTCAGGCTATTTGTTTTATTTAATACTTAAATAACTGTGCATTCAACGACGTTTATCTTATAAGTATAATTCAATTTATTAATTGCAGCAATAAAGGAATGATACATTGAAATACCAAACCAAAAAAAATACATAAACACACTTTCAAATTTATTAAACAAAATAATTAATTTATAGTTGAACTATCCAAGATCTTAGGTCAGGAATCACCAATCAATGAGCTAAAGTTTTTCTGTAAAAAATTAAAATATTTATATCATGGACAGCCAAATTAGGTCACTGTACACAATAGATATTTCACTAGTTTTGAGAATAATTTATCTATCCATCCATCGTTATATCGAGCAATCGCCTAACAAAATCAGCTCATGTAAGTACCTACAATTACTACTTAGGGTTTGTAATGTAGTCACTGCACTGATTGCATGGTATTCTCGTCTACAAAGCTTAAATTCCTACAGTAAGACCTCCATACACCATTTCTAAGAATGATTGTTTTTCCAATAAAATTGTTGGAATCATTACCAATATCCACACAACGTGGTAATGCAATCACCCTTACAATATTTCATCGAACACGAAATCGCCAATTGAAATACCAAAAAAACCAGCAGTCAAAACTTTTTATCTACGGAACGCTGCGCCGCGCATATCCATGAATTATTTCCCCGGATGAAATATGTGGCAATTTCTTTGAATAATACATGGGCCATATTTCAGCCGCTACGGCGCGGCCTACGAGATATATCGCGGATGCTACGACGATCCCTCAACTTGTTTTATTTTGTAATCTCGTAGCGAAATGACGTTGTCATTGTTTTGCTGTTGCTGTTCTGTTACCTTTGTTGATGCAAATAGGAACAAGATGGCCATCATTCCCTTGTACCCAGGCTAGGCCGACTTTACAGGGAATTTACAATGATGGACAAGTCCATTGATTTGTTTTGTGGAAAATTACAAAAATTCAAAGTCAAACAACTCAAATCACTTGACTCTTGATATCATATTGTCAGATAATCCTCTTTGTGTTGTTATCTTGACCCTGTATTGTAATTTTTAAGCATCTTATTTATTTATTTTCTTTTTATCTAGTTTTTTAAATATATTTATTGATAGTTATTTCCATTGATTTTTCGTAGTCTTGCTTTAGTAATCTTTAATAATTGCCTAATGTAAAATCATGTTATTTATGTACGACTTTTCTTATGTGCACGATGTAACTACCTATAATTTGAATTGCATGTTTACCTAGTGCCTAAGCCATTGAACATTTTGTATACCTACTACTTGTAATTCTGTTGGTGGTTCATATAAAAAGAAAAAATAAAAATTAGTAAGCGAAATAGTAGCACGGAAATGTCTAGAATTGGATTTCACTACGTGCACTTATTCGCTTTCAATTTTTACATAGCGATGAAATGAAATATGCTTCGATGACAAAGTCAAAGAAGAACACAGATAAGATTATTCAAGAATATGAAAATGGTGATGGTCGTGGTAATTAAAGCATGACAAAGATTACACATAATCGTACCGTAGCATATTCCAATGGAAATATAAGATTTAATAGAAGCAAAGTAATGATAGCATGATGGTCATGGTAGTTAGTTCAAGCGTCCGCTGTAGAAGATTAATATGCATACTGGCTATGGTTAAAAATAGTTATACAACGGGCAAGTTTGAAAACAAATCAATAAGTAGGAACAGTATTTTTAACACCTGAGACTTATATTTCACTCTATCATAATATAGTATATTCATAAAAATACGCACTGGATTGAGAACCTCTTCAAATACAAATAGGTACAAATGTTTTTTTATTCAAATAAACTTTTACAAGTACTTTTTAATCGTCGAGTGAATCTACCACTAGTTCGGAATTTTGTGACATTTCCTTCCTTTTTGGAAGTTGTTTAAAAATAAGGAAAACCCAAATACATTATTTATTTATACATAAATAAATAAATAAATTATACATAATATTATAGTACTTACATCACTTAATATTACGTGCTCGGATATCAGGAAAGAAATAATATATTGAATCACCATCCAAAAAAAACTTTTGAATTCTATTACAAGCCAACTCAACATAAATATCGATAAGTCACAAAAAATACGACAAAAACTCGACAGATTTCTCGCTAATCAAAATTAAATGCGACAAACCTCGCGGTGCCAAAAAATTGTAAATTAACACGGCAAAAACCTCACCTGGCGTTTTTTTGTATAATTCGTGTGCATGTCACATAAAAGATGCCAATGGTTGGCCAATTTATCACGCGGGACTTCTTTTGAGAGATAATATATTGGAACATTAGAGTATAATAGACGATCTGTCGCGTCGTCCATCATGTTTTTGCGGTACCGTATTACCAGTTCCATAGCTCTGGCATTTACACCGAAGGTATTAAAGTTAAAATTAGTGTGCCCCAACCGCAGGACACGTTTGGAAAACTTTCACGCAGTGCAAGGATCTTGGAACCGTGTGTCTATAAATTTTCCTAAATCGGTTTCAAGTTATTGTTTGCGTAGATTTCGTTCGAAGGCATTATACTATTCGCCGAGTCATTTCTCTATTATGTTGAATCACGAAATGGCTGGTGATAAATCATCTTAATGATTTTGTTGCAATACTGTGCTCGGTTCTTGTGTGTCATTACATACGTTCAACTTCAATTTGGGAACGCATGACTTGTTATTCTCGCGTTTTTCAATAGGCTAATTTTACAAGTATTCTATACTAAAAGTATAATAACTGCTTTTACACTTGTAGAAAAAAGTTTCATTCTGTTTAATTCAAATAACTTTTAGAAATTATCTACTAGCATTCAATAATTCTGTATAGGATTGGTACGCCTTTTGGGTTTTGACTTTAGCTAAATTCTTCGCATTTATTTTTTTATTACTTAATTATTGTTTGTTTGTTCTGTTCATCATACCATTTCAATTACCACTATCCCCAAGTCAAGTGTTAACATTAAAAAATATAAAAATTATAATTTATTATGTCCAAGACAAAGTATAATTTCCAAAAACTTATTTTCTGGTTTAAAGAAAATATCGGTCTTCTAAAAAATTGCCTTATGCAATTATCCAGCTATTTCGGTCTTTGAATCGATAGACCGAACAACCAATGTACTTATAAAGATTAATTAAAACATGAAGTATTAAGATAAACTAAGCTCATTAGAATACTCAAATTTTATAAATCTGCTCTGATTATGCTATAGCACCGACATAACATCATGATATTAAAGAAAGGAGGCATCGTTAAGGCAACTCCTCTAGCGCACCGCAATAGGCCGTAACACACTTTATTAAACAACATCACCATTCGGCGGCCATGTTTTTCCCGAAACGTGGGGCATAAACGGCGAACATTACCGCTTGTTTCACGGGAGTGCTCTTAACCTCGTAAAAGGCACCATAAGTTTGAGTTACTCGCGACTCTAATGAATATGGCCCCTGTATATTTCAATTTGGTTACCGTAACGCGGTCATGCTAACACCTGTATGTTGTAATTTCTTTATGTGTTATATCGTAAACATATTTTGATGCTTGGTTCGAGTTGTTAAGACTCATAGCTCTAACAAGTATACCTAGTCTAGACTTTATTGGTTGAGTTATATTTGTATGAAAAAGTCCTTTCAACTAGAACGAGACCAAGAGAGAGAGAGAGAGAGAGAAATACCACGGTAAGATATTATTGAAACCCGTAGGAAGTGAGAAGAAGAAAACGTAAAAAAATAATTAATCAGCCAGCGAGGTAATTTTTCAAAATTATATCATAAAGGTAGCATATACCTACTCGTATATAAATTACAAAATAGAACATTCCGGAATTTTAATCTATATCTGTCTCATAAGCTCTAGTTGGTAGGTACATTATGATCTGGCATCATAAAAATAAGTAAAATTTTTTTTTTATTGTGATTAATGCAAATGAATTATGCCCAAAGTCCAAAAAGAAGTCATATGATAATATTCCTTTGATGATTTTTAGGACCTAGGACCTTTGATGATTCAAAAAAAGCATGAAAGCTATTTGAATATTTTAAAGGATAATTACGTTAAATCTATTGAGCCATTTAATTTTGAATGTAAAACTGCTGTAACAAGCGCGAGTAAAAAATGTATATGCAAATTTATAACTGTTTAACTTCGAGGGGCTTGAAACTGTGATTTAAACGCGTTTTCATTACATGCCGAGTGCGATAATTCAGAATTATTGCCCCTTTTTAACAATAACAAGTTATCGTTACTTGTTGCCGAATTGTGCCTTTTGTAAGTGTGTGCCGTTAATTTTTATTTGTGAAATGAAATGATTTATGTATTTCACGTACAACAACTAATTGTGTCACAGGATAAGTCAAGACTCTACCACCGGTTCGGAAAGAATATGGTAAATTATAGTAACACAGTATTATTTTAAGTTGTTTTTAGGGTTCCGTACCAAAATGGTAAAATGGAACCCTTATGGTGCGACTTTCTCCGTCTGTCTGTCCGTCTGTCCGTCTGTCCGTCCGTCACACTCGATTATTTCAGTAACTACCGAAGCTATCGACATGAAATTTGGAATAGTTGTGTATATTAGTGGCCCAAAGACACTGGAATTAAAAAAAAGTGGAAATTATTTTTGTTCTTATTTAAAAAGTGGGGAAAATCTGAGGGTTGAAATTTAAGTGTGATAACTGTACTGTGTGGGGTATCATATGAAAGGGTTTACTTTGTACATTCTAAAACAGATTTTTAATTATTTTTAGTTATGATAGTTATTGATTTATCGGGGAAAATGTCTAAAAAAATACCGTTCCCCCCCCCCCTTATCTCCGGAGTTTACCAATCGAAAAATTTGAAATAATTATGGTCAATAGGAATTTACGTATACTTTACAGGAAAACTATAGCCAATGCTCTAACTAGCATAGTTTTTTTGATATTAACAATAAACCTCTACAAACAAAGTTAGTCTTGCGGTTCATTAACAAAGGTAATTATTTATTAATAATGGTACGGAACCCTTCTTGCGCGAGTCCGACTCGCACTTGCCCGGTTTTTCTCGCTGGTAGTAATTATATTGTTACTAGCTGCCCTGCCTCGACTTCGTCCGCGTGGTTTAAGTTTTTTGATTTTTTGCTTTTATTTTGGCCCATGTCACTCTCCAAGTCCTCAACTATACCCATTATACCCATACCAAAAATCACGTCGATCCGTTTCAAGATTTACAATCGTGCATTGTAAAGTCAACATCTCCTGAAGATGCTCCGGTATCGGAGTGAAACGTACGTTGAGGGTATTTTTGAGGGTTTATGTGGTGTGGTGAATGTCACGGGCATCAGGTTCCACATAGATTTGCCTTCTGTGCGGATTATAGCGAATAAAACTTCTAGTTTTTTCACAGCTACACATTCCAAAGTAGACATCATAAGAAGGCGTCTATAAAAATAACCTATTAAGAACTAGGTCAAGGCAAGTATGAAATTAAGTACAAAACGCAACAGCCAAAGAATTCGGAAACCCATATCAAATTCGCAACAAACGTCTTTCGCATTTGTTACCGTGAAATGTGTGTTTGTCATTAGAGTCTTCACGGCTTTTATACCATTTATTTCCCTTCTAAATCACGACCATTGTCGATTTACCACGGCTGTCTATTCTATTCACACAACGAACGATTACTTGGTTCCACAGCATAGCCATCTTACTCGTCAAGTTTGCTAAAATTTTCAGTTAGTTCAGTATAAGGTTTGTCACGTTGTTACACTGTGGCAACAATACAGGGTGCGCCCTAGTGAGCGTCATTGTCGTCGACTTGATGAATCGATATAGCGCGTATTGTCAGACTCCCCACAGCTGTCATCTGTCACAGATAGCTGACACTTGGACCCGTTTTTTTGACACGTCCTTTGTGATCGCTCAGTGTAGCGTACAGCGAAATGAGTTGATATCGATCGCTCAATATTATACCGTAGTGAAGAGGGTTTCGAGTATGAATTGAGCTCATAAATAAATAAGCGGTGTCGTGGCGTGTTTGGTTTTTTTCTGCGGTGATGTACGCGTTTCTTTTGTAGCGATTCGACGCGGTAGTTCGCCGGAGGGGAAAATTTATGACTCTAAATAAATATTGTCGGCAGATAAATTGGTTTTATCCGATGATGAAAGTGGGTAAATATTTTTTTAAGCCGACATCCGGCGTTGTTGCGATAAAATTTATTTGCCCAATTAAGCTGCTGCATTGTTGTCGCGTATGCGACCTCGTTGTTGCCCAATTGCATCAGCAAATAGTATTAAATATTAAATAATAACTATTTTATTATTGCTTACATAAGTAGGTAATATAATCTGCTGAAACCTCCATCAATAATTTTCTTAAAAATTAACATAACATTGAAAGAAATTCATTTTGTACCTCGTCCTTAATGCGTATGCAATGTTATAAACTGTACTAGACGGTAACGCTAAGTTGTAATGTTAAATATATAAATCGAAACTTGAAGTTTTATTGTGTTGAGACTACAAGTGCTCTGAAAACAGTGAAAAAATTATTTAGTGTCAGGTGTATATTGTAGTTCCAATTTTCGATCTCCAGTAACGTATAGAACAGAGCAGAGCGTACAGAGCATGCACTCAACAATGCACCACTAACCACAGTCAACATCGCCTGAGGATGCTCTGGACTCTTATGTCAGAGTAAAACGTGCGTTGAGAGTGCTTCTGAAGATTTGTATATCTTGTATATTATGTCACCGTAAAATTATAAAAACCGTTAGATTATAATCTATCTCGCGAGATTGTAAAATGTCGAAAGATTACAATTAAGTAAACGCATTATTTTTGAACAGTTCCTAATTTGTCGACAGTTTACAATCTATCGAGACAAAAAGCGTTAGATTACAATCTAACTAAGCGGCAGGTCTGGTGGTACATATTGCATGCTGTACCACATGGATTTGTCTGCTTTAGCGGCTTATATCGAATTAAGCTTGTTCTGACTTGGTTATCATGGACTTCAGAAAATTAGCGCCTGCTTCCATCCAACGCTCAAAGCTCTCTTTGGAGTTGTAAGCTAGATCTACTCTCTAGAGAGACTTGAGTTACTTATATGTTATTTAATTGCCAGAATACGTTTAAAAACGCAAAATTCGCGAGCACATCACCGCGAGTCGTAAAGTGGGCAATAACTCTGAGTTATCGCGCGCCGCAAGTAATGAAACCCCCTCTATATCACAAGCCAAGCGCGCCTCGACGCTAAATGGCGGCAATGAATTAGTGCACATATTTTTTGCTTCGATCATAATTTTTACATTATCGCCTTTTTTACATAATAATATTTATAACGAAATCGGATTGCAATTATGTACGTTATATCACAAATTTTAATCATTGAATAATGTTTATTAAGGAATCAGTGTAATATTTTCATCACAGAAAATAAGAATAGTATCTACTAAACGGATTCCTAATTCCATGATTTTGATAGTCTTGAGCAAATAATTATTAAGCTTGAATATTTCAGCAATTTAATTTTAAAAAAAATATTACCTGGCATGAGACAAAACAGGTTAGCGATGGTAAGGTAGTTAAACATAAATCTTTCAACAATACAAAAATAAGCCATGAACTTAAAACAGCATAAAAAATATAATTATAAAGACAGAAGCCACCAGTGATTATTATCAGGATGAATAAAGTTTCTTTCATACCAATTACCAAAAACCAGACGTTGTAAATCTTTCCGAAATCGCGGGGGGTCCACCAGACTACAACACAAATCCAAAAATGACCCCCGTCATTTTATTTAAAAGCCTTTTGTCGCGTTTTACACCTTGAAGCGACGCACCGAATTGACCACCCGTACTCGACGACAATCGGCCAATCCATTACTTGCACTATACAAAATGTTTGTACAACCCTGGAAACATTAACAAGCAAAAACCAACTCCATGCTTAAGGAGATAAGGTATATATTCATTATTTAACATCAAATCTTACTTCAAATCATTGGGTTGAAAACTTTCATCTTCTGCACTTTCAAATATAGACTTTATGTTGTCAATAAAAGGGTTTAAAATGGTTTGTTGGAAAAGTGCAATTCACGTAGTCCCACAAGAGTGATGTTTACACAATTCCGCGCTTTCAAAGCTCAGGAAGCACCGCTCATGTCTGTTTGTCTGTCACGATTGAAGGCGACAATGGTACATCGTCGCTTTGAACGAAATATAGTGCGACTTTGCCAACTAAAGTTGCATTTTGTCGACTAAAGCGTGCTAAGTGCTTTAAAGTTGTATGTTTGTGTTAAAAATGCAACATCACAATAACATTCGGTTTTTAAATGTATTTTCTGTTTTTGATCGACGCGACGTGCGCCAGATTTCACTTTTCTCCATCGAATTTGTTTCTTTGAGAGTGGTATGTTCTAGTTATTTTATCGTATCGTATAATGAAATTATGTCATGCTGATTATGTAACTTTGACTCCAGCTAATAACTGAATGGTACCTAGTAGGTATCCAGGGATATCAGTGATTTATAATATTATCATAATATTCTCAGAGGTGTGATAAGTCTACAAATCCAGACTTGGCCAGCGTAATAGAGTATTTTCAAAAACATTTTCACCCTGAGAGGAGCCTCGCGTTTAGCAGTGCCCGATGGGTGGATGATGGTAATGAAGAAAATTTTAATATGCTGACGGTGATGATGGAATGGTTTATGATAACGATCCTCAGAAATCCTCATAATCCTGTCTGCGTGTTCAAAGAGGAAGGGAGATAAAACAGGAAGCTTTGCCCAAGCCGTGGGACGTAAGCAGGTTGTCACTAGTGCTCGATACAAGCCTTGAATCAATCACGTAGGTTGCTGAGTGGTTGAGCGGCAACGCTGCGCCGGACAATCCAGTTACCAGATTATAATATTTTATATACAGGACCGTTTTACGGTTAAAGACAGAAAATGGTGAATGGAGATTTTAAATGTAAAAACTACCTATTAATTAAATGGTTTTCGAATTACATTTGTGTTTATATTTGATACCCAGCAGGTAACAAAACATGCCGTTTAAATACTGGTGCTTTTAGAGACTAGACGTCAATTTATACTTGATTTTCAAGATAAGGAAATTTTATTTCTCAAGCAATGTCGATCTACCTCCGATTTCAATTTGTGCAGACAAAAAACCTGGCAAGGTTTTATTGACAGTGAATAAAATAATAAGTCCCTCAAAGAGTAAAAATTAACACGTAGAGACTGGGTTTTTTTAATACAAATTCGGGATATGGGTTTAATATAACTTCCGTACCCCTAACGGGTTATCCCGCTACCATCTTAGACAGCATCTTCACTTACGACTAGGTAAGATCTCAGTCAAGGGTCGCAAGCCAAAAATAAATAACTATTTATACAAACAGAAGTCAAATGTATCAAAAACTAGCTAATACCGTGTTCGTACGCGTGGTTTAAGCTTTTATGATTCCCGCGGGAACTCCTGAATTTTCCGGGATGAAAAGCCTATGTCACTCTCCAGATCCTCAACTATACCCATGTCAAAAATCACGTCGATTCGTTGCTCCGTTGCGGCGTGATTGAAGGACAAACTAACAAACCAACAAGCAAACACTTTCGCATTTATAAAATTAGTTTGATATTTATTGAAAAGGATCAGCCTGTATACTTTAGTTATTTTATAAAGTGTTGCGGTGGTTTTGAAGTGAGCACCCGTCACATCGCTATCTGACCTCGTACGTCACCCTTTCAGTTACTGCTGCCTTATCTACCCTGGCCGGTAAATTGAGGTGTTAACTGTCCACCGTGTTTGCTTTACTGTATTTGACGTCCATATTTGGTTTATTTTTTAATGTTATGTTTTTTGTAATGTAACGTAGTAGGTTACTATAACCTCGTGTACGCTTGGATGAAATTCGTCCAAGCGTATATATTACATGTATATTCAACTATACAGAGTAATGCTTCTATTCTATTATAATAATAATTATCTTCGTGGTGCCGAAAATCTAGGTTTCGTTAGTAAAACAGGAATCATAGACGTTTTACACATTTATTATATATAGATTCTTAATTATGTCTCTATTATCAGTTCTGTCTCATCATCATCATCTGGTTTTCAGCATTTTTTTAAAAAGCTTTCAATAAACTAGGGATGGTAAGCGGATGGGTAACCTAATAACATACACTGTACGCGATGTCATAAAGTTAAAACCAATTTATTAATGGTTTACCGATCAAACCATCGATAACGTCAGTCTACACAAGCACTTTACTTTAAAGTAAATATTATGTCACGAAACATCGCTATAGCATTTTTTATCTGTGATCGATTGGGTCGTTATAAATCAATATTGTCGATAAAATGGCTACTAAATCTAACTACACATTTTCAATATTACCTATATAACTTTACCAATACTATTATTTTATTTAATAATACAGTGTTCGACTGAAATAAAAATTAATTTCCATAAAAGTATATGGAAGCAATACCCACTAGCAATTACCTTATTTTAAAGATTATGTACATATACAACAACACATAAGAGATACATTTATTGTGTTTTTGAAATTAACTTCGTTCAGTTATCCAAATTCTAAATTTTCATTTTTCTAATGTTTCTTTAGAGTTCATAAAAAACTGAAATGTAATTAGCAGGTATGGATGGATATGTAAGTTATTAGTTTACAACAAGATTTACTAGTTATTCTAACATCCTTTATTTTAAATCAGATCATTTTAATGTACCTAACTAAAACTCTACATTTAATTACTTTTATCAGTTAAACTTGCTTCAAATGATCATCGTAGACATGGGTACCAACTACCAATGACTAGTTTAAATTAAATTCCAACTACCCAACCGATCGAATACCCTTGACATTTTCAGTAGTACAAAATTCGATTAACAAAACGCACATTATGCTCATCAATAACACATATCTAATCCACGATAGGCCGCATCAATAAATTATGGCTAAGTGAAACACGAATGATAATGTCAATCGAGCAAACGTGGGCCCTATACAATTGTACAAACATTGACCCGATGGTTATTAGGGCCAACTTACTACGTTCCTACATCCACAACCTACCTTCCAATTCCAACCTTATCAACAACTATTTAAAACTCATTTTGTAATACTTCTTCCTAAACTTACACGTCTTTTACTTCGTCGAAGAAATTTAAATCTTCTGCTTCAATGAATAGAGCTGCTTCTATAGTATTAGTTGCGTCAGTTATGATGTTATAATTATGTTGCATGTCACACTCTTGGTCAAAGAAAATTAAATCTTATGGTTCAGATGGTAAAATTCGTTTCCAAACATGAATTGCTTTAGCTATGACTTTACAGTTGTGTGGTACATGAGGAAACAACTCCATCCATCATCGGTAAGTGATCGATGAGGTCTGCCCAAATATTTGAATTATTTGATATTTGAGTGCGGGAGCGACTGTACACACTTGCCACTGTTCGGGGATATGAAATAAGGTATTAATTTTGGAGTGAATGGCGTATTGAAAACATTGGTACTACTGTTTTATTTTTGTTACTTTATTCTTTACTAGATGATGCCCGCGACTACGTTTGCGTGGATTAAGATTTATTGATTCCCGCGGGAATTTTCCGAGCTCGTAAAAGGTAGCCTATGTCCTTCCCCGGGATGTAACCTATCTATGTAACTGTCCAAATTTCATCAAAATCGGTTGAGTAGTTGGGAAGTGAAAGCATAGCAGATAGACGGACGGACAGACAGACACACTTTCGCATTTATAATATTAGTATGGAGGAAGTATGGATATTTAGCAATGTAATCTGGAGTAATGGATGGTTATGATTAAAAACTGTGTTAAAACAAAAATATTTTTGCATTTAGAGACCTTAATATTACTAAAAGTAGAATAATTTGATCCTTATTGAAGTTATTTTTCAACGGAAAAGTGAAAGGTTGTCTGAATAAGCATAACCAAAATCATTAAATTAATTGAATGATACATACGAGTAGGTACATTTAAGAAATGCAAAATGTGAGTTGTAATAACTTCTGAGTAACTATTTTTATGGCATGAGGCTAATCGGCTTATAGTAAAGTAAACAGTTAAATTACTTACAAAGTAACGCGGAATATAAACAGGAAATTTTAGAAATAAAATACATGGTATCTTTTATCTGGAAACAATAAGGAAATCCCTACATTTCCGATGTACAAGTACAAAATATATAGATTAATCAAGGCAGTCATAAAACCAAAAAAATATTTTAATCAGGGGGAATTTTATGTGTCAAAGTAAGTCAACAACATTGAAGATTGTGGCTATTAAATATTCTGTGGTTATAAACAGTGTGGGTGTAAACAGGCACGTATGTAAATAAATAAATACGCTAGCAGTTAGACTTAGCACCACTACAATACCTCTTTTGCCTGAGTCATAAGAAGCCAGTGATGGCAAGCCCTCTATTAGCCGTAAAATCCCCTAAAGAAGGGGCTCTAGGGCAGTTGTGAAAACTGCTCGAATTTTCGAATGTTTCTCAGTTCTCAGCTTGTAAAAAAGAATTAATTGCTCAGAGCTCAAGGAATTGTAGGTACACAAACTCATGGATAGTTCCAACAGCGAAAACACTTTTTCATTAATACGAAAAAATCTTGCCCGAAGCGAGTATGCTAACTTTATGAATTTTCTCGAGCTGAATCCTTTTTTATTAACTCGATTACAAGTAGATAAGTTGTGATTTCACCTGGTGGTAATTGAATAGGTCTGGTAATGTAGTCAACCCAAACCCCTAGGTTTCAATCAATCAATAAAATCAATTTCTGCCAATCAAAATCTATACCGCATGAAGCCGGAAACCTAACGCTTAACGGCAATTATTTGAAGTCTATCACTGAACCAAACCTAGAAATTAGAAATTATAAGCCTTTTCCGGCGACCGGATAAAGTACCTCTCCCTCATAAGACCACAGTTCCTATCACTGCACCAGTTAGGTCATCAAAAATCTCTTCCTCTAGCCTCTGCTTGGAATATTAAAAGCGTCAATCAAGCTAGCTCCTCGTGTCGGAGTCGTGGACGTATCGTCGGCGTCACGTCACGCCGGTATGATGAATGGCGCAGTCGTTAATCACGAGACGGTCATCATTCACCGTCAGCTCTAGGGTGTTAGGCCGTAGAGTAGCGATAGCGGTGTGACCGCTTTGATATTAAATGTGGACTTTTCCAGCTGTATCGGTTACTCTAATAAGAGGCCCATTTGTCTAAGCAAATTGTAATCATTTAACGGCTTAAAACGTAATACTCGAACTGTTTAAGGAACTGTTTATTGACGTGCAGGCATCAATAAGCTCCATAACTGTGTAAGGAAATGTTAATCGTTTGTCAAATGGATAATTCGTCCTGGACTTTATAGATGCCCTTATCTGTGTAAGGAAATGTTAATCGTTTGTCAAATGGATAATTCGACCTGGACTTTATAGATGCCCTTATCTGTGTAAGGAAATGTTAATCGTTTGTCAAATGGATAATTCGACCTGGGGGGTTACTATGAGCTCTTATAGCAGGACAGATATTGAACTGCACTTAACTTCAAGGCACTGTACTGGTAGGCAGACACTGCAGTGAACTGTGCTGCAGTTCAATTTCTGTCCTGCTTTAAGAGCTCATAGTAACCCCCCAGGAGTTTATAGCTGCCTGCACGTCAAAAAGCATGTATGAACTCCTAAACAGTTCGAGTGATGCGTTTTAAGCTGTCAAATGATTACTATTTGCTTAGACAATCGGGCTTCAGGTCGATTTATTTGTTTATCAAATGATTACAATTATTACGATTTCCTTACTTGTTCTCCAGAAAGGTCTACTTCCCTATATTGTACTTCATGATATTATTTCAAATCAAATCAAATCAAATCATTTATTTGCTTAGATTGCGTAGTACAATTGGTGTTACATCACACTAATATAATATAGGCGAAAGTTTGTGTGTATGTTTGTTACTCCTTCACGCCGCAACTACTGAACCGATTTGGCTGAAATTTGGAACATAGATAGCGTATAGCCCGGATTAAAACATAGGCTACTTTTAATCCCGGAAAATTGAAGAGTTCCCGCGGGAATAAAGAGAATGTATCTGTTCAACCGATTTTGATGAAATTTGGTACAGAGATAGGTTACATCCCGGGGAAGGACATATAGGCTACTTTTTATCCCGGAAAATTGAAGAGTTCCCGCGGGAATCAAACAAATGTATCTGTTCAACTGATTTTGATAAAATTTGGTACAGGGATAGGTTGTATCCCGGGGAAGGACGTAGGCTACTTTTTATCCCGGAAAATTAAGGAGTTCCCGCGGGAACCAAAAAACCTCAAACCACGCGGAAGAAGTCGCGGGCATTCGCTAGTTATTAATATTAATATGAACTAAAATCTGCCGTGTATTGGCATGCAAAAATTATGTCATAATAATACTAAATAGTTATCCTAAACATCATTTAAATATTATTATCAATTATATTATAATATATTTATTATTCTATACAATACTAGCTGATGCCCGCAACTTTATCCTCGTGGTTTAAGATTTTTTTTATTCCCGTGGGAACTCCTTAATTTTCCGGGATAAAAAGTAGCCTATGTCACTCTCCAGGTCCAAACAAACACAACAAAAATTTTTTTAGCGAAATTGGTCCAGCCGTTCACGCGTGATGCCGTGACCAAGGGAAATAGGGATTCATTTTTATATATGATATATATATATACTAGCTGATGCCCGCGACTTCGTCCGCGTGGTTTAAGTTTTTTGTTATTCCCGCGAAAACACCTTAGATTTCTGGGATAAAAAGTAGCCTATGTCACTCTCCAGGTCCTCAACTATACAACAAAAAAAGAATTAGCGACATTGGTCCAGCCGTTCACGCGTGATGCCGTGACCAAGGAAATAGGGATTTATTTTTATATATATAGATATATAGATTTATATCAAATTACCTATTACCTATTTCATTATAATTTCTTGTACCCATTGTTTTCAAAACCGTCAGTTAACCAAAAAAATTTATTGGTTTCACCTCACATGAGAGGAATGACTTCACATAATCATTTTAATACTGAAATATCCTATACTATGGCAAGGGTAAGAAAATAGGGGAAGGGCCGCAAAGTGAATTGTGTTCGTCGAAACGGCTCATTTTAATTCTTGTGTTAATATAACAAATTGCTCTCAGGTGGCGCCCTCGCGTGTCTGTCATACTGCGTTTTTAATTTATTAATGGGAACTAAAACTAATGGGAACTTTATTTATCTTTCAAGACTTCGTATTGTACTGGAATTACCTATTTTGTTAACATATCCAGACTAGATCATGCCCGCGACTTCGTCCGCGTGGTTTTAGTATTTTGATTTCCTCTAGAACTCCTTAATTTTCCTGGATAAAAAGTAGCCTATGTTACTCTCCAGATCCTCAACTATATCCATGCCCATAAAAAATATACTTTTTAAACAACCGACTTAAAACTGCCGCGCCAACTTTACAACAACAAGCACACGCTATACAAAGTACTTATTTTATTGTTTATATTTTAAAAACCGCTCGACCGATTTCGATAAAATTTATATGGGACCACATGGGAAGTATGTTCTTTCAAATAAAAAAGAATAATCCAAATCGATCCACCTAGTCAAAAGTTCTAAAAAACCTCCTCCTTTTTTGAAGTCGGTTGAAAAACCACATCTATCCGTTGCTCCCTTGCTGCGTGGTTGAAGGACAAACCAACAAACAAACACACTTTCGCATTTTTAATATTAAGTATGATTATAGTTATCTGTTTTTAGGAAGGTTCTATCATTCTCTGCATGGATTTCCTCAGTATCTTACTGAAAGGGAAGTTCCTTAATTTAATAGTCTGGAATAGCACGCTACTTTTTATCCCGGAAAATAAAAGAGTTCCCGCGGGAACCCAAAAACCTCAATCCGGACGCGTCGTCAATCGTCAACGCGGACGAAGTCGCGTGTATCAGCTAGTGTATTATATGGCTTTGTTGCAGAAAACGCAAGCAACTGATGACTTCACGGAATTAGACAACGTCCTAATTTCCGAAATTGTCTCAGAAAATTATCAAAATTGTCTGAGTAAATTATCAATATTGCAAGGTGTCTTATTAGGAATTATGATAATGTCTGTATTGATAATTATCATAATAAGTTTTTAGTTAATAATATCTCTCCGATGATCATCTAATTAAAAAGATGTCATTAAAAATGTGCAACAATTTATCTTTTGATGATATCTAATATTATCTATGATAAAAATAAAATATTGATGGCTGATTGAGGCTATCAGTATTAAGGTTGCACGTATTCATTTTCAGTAGGCAACAATTATAAGCAGAAATTAATTATTTTATTACTTTTAATTACTATCAAACCAATCTGTGGTTGGTTCCTGTTCTTTTGACGTTTTTATTGGAGAGTAACTGGACTACAATTCATAGTTAGGTATATGGCTAATTGGCTAACCGTCTTGGCTAATAAAAACTAAATTCATGCGAAGTCGTGGGCATCAATTATTATCTAGTAAAAATATTTAAACGTTCATTTTGTCTGTGTGTCTATCTGCTTCGGTTTCACGGTCCATATGTTTAAACTACTTAGAAAAAAATAGAAGTTACAGATATAGGTTACCTACATCCAAGGGGATTCCAGACTTTTTGTGTCCCGGAAAATCAAGAAGTTTTACAAGATTTTCAAACACATACATTCTACACGAATGTAGTCGCTGGCATCGTTTATTTCTGAAAAAGTGAAATTGTAATCATGATTTTTGTGTCAATGTAAGATACTCGGC
The DNA here is from genome assembly GCA_963932025.1 of Erebia epiphron. NCBI lineage: Eukaryota > Metazoa > Arthropoda > Insecta > Lepidoptera > Nymphalidae > Erebia > Erebia epiphron. The sequence continues at coordinate 18,140,365 of OZ009960.1, forward strand.
ATAGATAATCTAAATTGATCAAAACAATCTTAGATTTAGAGCAACCGTTGTACTCCAGAGATAAGATGTTAGTAATATAATAAAGTACAGATTTAATTAGTAAGATAGAGTTGATAAGTATCTTAACAATTAAGCTTCACCTAAGATTGCGATCGCGATCATAATAACTTATTATTAACATGATTCATTGCTTTAATCGTAGATACGTCGTTTATATCATTTTTAGTACATAATACCAGTATAATTATTGTGCATATTTTCAGGTAACTTGATCGATGATACCTAGATCTGTTAAGTTTCTCTCTCGTCTTTCGGTTTCAGTAGGTCCTACTGACCACTATAGCATCAGCGTTGGGCAAGCGCTAGGCGGCGCCGTGAAATAAGCCCTAGGGCTCATTTAAAAATAAGTATATAGTAAGTGTATAGTAATATTCAAATTTGACGACATCCGTGGCGCAGTTTTGAGCGCTGTTGTCTTATAGTGCGGGTCCCGGGTTCGATCCCTAACAGGGATTTTGGAATTTATAATTTCTTAATTTTCCCTGGTATTGCCTAGTGGGAGGCTTCGGCTGTGGCTATTTACCACCCTACCGGCAAAGACGTGCCGCCAAGCGATTTAGCGTTCCGGTACGATGCTGCGTAGAAACAGAATAGGAGTATGGGTTTAATTAATAACTGCCATGCCCCTAACAGGTTAGCCCGCTACCATCGTCACTTACCATCATGTGAGATCACAGTCAAGGGCTAAATTTTAGTAGAAAAAAAAATTGGTTACCTACACAGTACACTTTATGAACATCAATTACAAAGTATAAGACGTGAATCGTGATGGTGGTCCAGTAAAAGTATGCTCCTGAAAAAGCTTAACTGTTGAAGATTACGTAAATAACAAAGGAGCATGGATTTGACTCGCTCCAGCAATGCTAAGGACAGAGCTGTTACTTATGTATTCTACAAATGAATTTTTTTTTTTTTTTTTTAATCCACTACAAGTAAGCCCTTGACTGCGATCTCACCTGATGGTAAGTGATGATGCAGTCTAAGATGGTAGCGGGCTAACCTGTTAGGGGCATGGCATGGCAGGGGGTTATATGAAATTGTATTTATTTTTTTCAAAAGAGTTTCTTGCTGGTTCTTCTCGGAAGGAATGAACCAGTGGTAGATTCACTCGATGATTCAAAATACCTACATGTAAAAGTTTATTTGAATAAAATACATTTGAATTTTAAATTTTTTGAATTTTTCACGATGGTATCTTAGAACTAAAGCTCAAAGCAAAAAACATAGGTAGGTATATTATGAAGAACTAGAAGCACTAACTAAAGCTCATAAATCATAGGTGTCTCCTTGTCAAGCTTGCCTCGCGCCGCTGACAGCACCCGCCTCGCCCGTCATCCGGGACACGAGGCAGGTGTGCCTCGCTGCTGTAAAGCCCCACTTGAGATGCACGGAGCGGCGTGGCACGTAGCGGCATGTATTAAAGAGAAAATTTCTTTAGGTGCGTTGACCACTTTTTGGTAGGGGGTACAAAATGTGGAAACGCGTGAGCGACACTTCGCTTTTTTTAAATTATTTGTATGAGTTTGTACTGGGCCGCGTCGCGCAGTGCATCTCCGTGACCCATACTTAATTTAGCGAATCATTAGTATTCGTTATGGAAAAATTCAACATTTTGTTTTTGAAGTGAAACTTCTTTAGAAGCGTTGTGATTTGAAAAATTCGATAAAACAAAAAACTAAACGAAAAAGAGACAAACATATTCATAACAGGATTAAGCCTGCGAGAGAATAAGATAGAATAAAAGTTATATGTATCTCATTATCTCGTAAGATACTTTTCTGAAGTTTCACTTCACTGACACTGACACTTCACTTCTGCCGTGTGTGAAAAGAAATAAAAAAAGTGTCTGTGCACACACCTACTTTTTTTCTTTCTATTTCTTGTTCTTATAAAAACAGTTTTAATACACCTAGTCATCCTTATCACAAAACCGTCAAAGCAGTCAACAGTTTCGAGTTAGATACAGACAATATCACCATAAATTCAGCCACTTCCAAAAGACGTGAAGGAAGTTTTGGAGTAACAAAGTGCAAGCTCTCATATCCGACACGCGTATGAATAAATCATGGCCACCCTCGTGATAAAGTGGCCATGTTTATCGCGGTGGTCATTTATCAAACATGCCCAGTCATACTTGACCTCTGCTTTACGTCTAACTACGTCACTCGCTATTCATTTAGGTACATGTAGATGTTTGACCGCCTCATTGGTATTTTCGACTGCAGCTGACGAGGGCCTGGGTTCGAGTCCCGGGTCGGACCAAAACAAGTATTTGTTTTTTCTGGTAAGAAATTCTCAGTAGGTACTAGCCCTCAGTTAGGAAGTTGGCGGTGTATCACCCCCGTGCCTCGGAGAGCACGTTAAGCCGTCGGTCCTGTGCTTGACCTCTCACCGGTCGTGTTGGATTTTCCGTCCCATCGGGCTATGAGAGTAAAGGAACAGAGAGTGCAGTGTGCATCTGTGTTTGTGCACACACTAGTGCTCTATAATATATCCCGCGCAGATGGCTAATCTCTGTGGTGATAGGCTGCCGTGGCCGAAATTCGGTCGGGAGGACTTTATTATTATTATTTTTTGACTAGATGACTAGATGATACCCGCGACTACGCTCGCTTGGACTAAGTTTTTTAATTTCCCGCGGGAAATCCTTAAATTTCCGGGATAAATAGTAGCAGACTATGACCTTTCCGGGCCCCGGGGATACAAATTATCCCTGTAACAAATTTCATCAAAATCGCTTGAACGGACGGACGGACAGACACACTTTCGCATTTTTAATATTTAGCATGGTGTATGGTTACTATGATTATTTGATATTAGTATACCGGTGGATCTATACTCAGTTAATGCACCCTGTCACTCGTTGGGCAAACAAAAGCCGCCGGTAATTACTCAGCACCAGCGGCGTTGCCGATTGACTTTGATAAAACGGCCCAACCTACTTGTTTAACGCGATTTATTACCTGCGAGCTCCTACGTCCGTTACACCGATCGCGAATATCGGATGAGTTATATGGAGCTATTTTTCAACCCCTTCGATATGGATGGGGTGATAAAAGTTGGGATGTGATTTATTTTGTTGCCGAAAACTCAACTTTTCTTTAAATTTAAATAAATCTTTCTTTCTTCCTCTCGGCTTGACAACAATCATATTATCATGCCTACAGAATTTGTTTATTCCCGGGGAAACTCTTTAATTTTCCGGGATAAAAAGTAGCATACGTGTTATTCCAGACTGTAATCTATCTCTGTGCCTTTCATCCAGATCCGTTTAGCTGTTCGTCTGGCATAATTGATAAATAAATAGAAGTTTAAATACTTAAATACTTTGAATTTTAATGTATAGACCTGGCTTGAACTTTAAAGAAGGACACAGGATACTTTTTATCTCGGAATTCCCGTGGAACCAAAAGACCTTAATCCACGCAAACGAAGTCGCGGGCATCATTTAGATAAAGTAAAGTTTACTTGCTAGTGCTATAATTATTGCCATATCCAAGTGAAGTAACATAGGAGTTCCCGTTGCCACGTCCAACAGAGATGATCTATCAAGTTGTCTGCGGAAGATTAATGCGTGCGGATGATTGACGATTTGCGGCGCGACGGCGCTCTAATGGCTGTGTGAGCCAGTGTTTGGACAAACCTTGGCGTCTTCAGAGCCAACAACAATATGTTCCAAAGAACCATGGGAAGTATATATGGGAAGGGCTGAGGTATCCTAGTTAAGGTAGTTTACTTGAACCTCGTAAGGAAGGTCCGGAGTTCGAAACTAGAGCACGCATCTCTTACTTTTAGAGCAACGTGCGTTTTAAAGACACACACACAAAAACTGATAGACCAAAAGTCGATTTTTATTTTTTACTAGATGATGCCCGCAACTTCGTTCGCGTGCATGAGGTTGATTTTATTCCCGCGGGAACTTTTTGATTTTCCGGGTCAATCAAAATAATCAAAATAAGTTAAACATGTGAGCCGTGAAAGCGCAGCAGACAGACATACAGACAGACGCTGGACGCATTTATAATATTAGTAGATGATGCCCGCGACTTCGTCCGCGTGGATTGATGTTTTTGATTCCCGCGGGAAATCTTCAATTTTCCGGGATAAAAAGCCTATGTCCTTCCCCGGGATGTAACCAATCTCTGTTCCAAATTTTATCAAAATCGGTTCAGTACTTGGTCCGTGAAAGCGTAGCAGACAGACATACAGACACACTTTCGCATTTATAATATTAGTATAGATGTGGATATGGATATGAAGCTGCATGGACTATCCCAGCCCGACACGGGGCTTTCGCGGTGACGTATTGTGTTTCCATGTCCGTGGTATATTTTTGCCCTTAGAGAGTACCTAGAGAGTTATACCTAGGTACATAAAGTTCTTAAAGGGTTGTGAAGTCTGCCAATCTGCAGACCAGCGTATGTTCACTTTTCATGTCTTCAATATTTGGCCAACAATTTCTACTTGGGAAGTCGATCCCAAAGTTTAAACAAACATTGGAGCTTTATTTCTCTGAAAGCCAGTTTAACGTTGATTAATAATGAAAAATGGCTTTGAAATATTATTGTTTCTATTTTGTTGAGGTTACTGGCAAGTTACATTTTATGTCTTTCTAAAGTTTTGAATTGATACATTAAAAATATTGGACGGAATTTGGCGGAAGTCCATGATAAAGAGGGAACTAAAAATTTAATTCGCTCTAATCCGCGACAATAGCGTGAAACGTAATTAGGGTTCCGTAGCCAAATTTAGCAAAAACGGAATCCTTATAGATTCGTCATGTCTGTCTGTCTGTCTGTCTGTCTGTCTGTCTGTCCGTCCGTATGTCACAGCCACTTTTTTCCGAAACTATAAGAGCTATACTGTTGAAACTTGGTAAGTAGATGTATTCTGTAAACCGCATTAAGATTTTCTTACAAAAATAGAAAAAAAACAATAAATTTTGGGGTTCCCCATACTTAGAACTGAAACTCAAAATTTTTTTTTTCATCTAACCCATAGGTGTGGGGTATCTATGGATAGGTCTTCAAAAATGATATTGAGGTTTGTAATATCATTTTTTTCTAAACTGAATAGTTTGCGCGAGAGACACTTCCAAAGTGGTAAATTGTGTCCCCCCCCCCCCCCCCCCCCGCCCCGTAACTTCTAAAATAAGAGAATGATAAAACTAAAAAAAATATATGTTGTACATTACCATGCAAACTTCCACCGAAAATTGGTTTGAACGAGATCTAGTAAGTAGTTTTTTTTTAATACGTCATAAATCGTAAACCGCAATTTACCTTTCATTCAATCAACTCAAATATTTAAAAAAAACATTTAATTTAAAACTTACTACAGGTTTGTACGGAACCCTCGGTGCGCGAGTCCGACTCGCACTTGGCCGGTTTTTTTTTTATGATACTGTGTATTCATATTGTAATATACAGGTTGCTATAGCGAGAATAATAGTAGGTAGGTACCTAGTGCTACAACTAGCATTTAGAATTACATTGCAATATGTAAGAGATTTCTAAAAAAAGATAACATTTTAGTGATTTTACACCTTATTATGCGATTGTATCTAAATTGCACAATTAAAAGTAAGATAAGAGCCGGCGGCCACTGCGTGACGGTTAACGCACCGGAACCGACGGCTGCCGCGAAAGATGACTGATATTTCACTCGCTAAGATAACTATCTGCTTAGTTTAGTTTTTCTGGGTCACATTTGTATTTGTTGTTCAAAATTTCAAAATTTCTTTATTTGTTGAAATAGGTTAAAGTAAGTTGGTACATTATAAAATTCTACAATCTTATGCAGTACATAATTAGGCGTACACAATTTGGTCTTAAACTTAAAACAAATTAAGCACAATTAATTAATTATTGATAGATTTTAATTATTAATTTTAAAGTAATAACCCAGCAAACACATTAAACTTTTTATATTACAATACAAAAAGCAGGCTAACCTGTTAGAGGTTATTAAAGTATACCCCCCCCCCCCCCTCTCCTAACCAATAATCGGTCTCTACGCGGCATCGTACCGAACCGCTAAATCGCTTGACGGCACGTCTTTGCCGGCAGGGTGGGTACAGCCGAAGCTTCTTACGAGACCAGAGTAAATTCAGATATTATAAATTCATTAATTGACCTTGCCGAAAATCGAACCCGGGAACTCCCACAGTAAGATCACTTACTTACACGAGGTCGTCTTAGTTACTCGTACTTCTTTATAATAAAGTACAGTATTTAAACACTCGTGACATATTAGCATACGCAGCTCGCGTGACAGGCGACTTGTTCAGCTGCCACGAAACGTCACCGCGCGAACCGACGCGACTGTGAATCAGAAGTGCGAAGTAAATTTTGAGAGCTGGGTGCTTTATCCGCCATACCCATAAATGGTTAGCCCGCTATCATCATGTTCTGCATTACCATTTACTACCAGGTTATTTTGACTGAGATTGCAGTCAAGGACTAACTTAATAAACTTAAATTATAAATGCGAAAGTTTATCTGTCTGCTACATTAATTTCACGGCCATATAATCAACTGATTTTGTCGAAATGTGGTACAGAGGTAGATTGCAACTTGCATCCCGGAAAAGGACATACTTTCATCCCGGAAAATTAAAGTTCTCGCGGGACTTTGAGAGTGAGAAAACCGACATTATTGTGTATCAGACGCATGTTAATCAATTAATCAGAATATTATCCTTGTAAATTCGTTCTAGACTTACCGTATTCATAGTTTTCCTAGGTCGATAATTTGGTTGGAACTTTCCGTAAGTACATTGTTTTTTTCATTATTGGGTTTTTACGGGTTTTACGTCTAGCTGATTGATTACTACTGCGGCAAGGATCTGGAAGTCCACTAATTAATCAATTATCCAAATAAAATTCGTATCGTCATAGTAATATGATTAACGGACAGCACCACGACCGCGAAACTCAGCGACGAAAGAGAAAGATACTTTAACCATACCATCCACCAGCTCTCAGCCTACGAGACAGGCGTGCAGCAAATGCACTCGTGTACATAAATATCATCCGACATAACACGACACTTTTCCACGCGAGTGTACCGGCCTGCTAAATGCATCGCCGCATTTTATGAATACTAATCGCATAAGGGTGACATCGATTTAAGGGTTACATTGATATGGCAAATATTGTTGAGGATTCCGTACGTTTGCTTTTTTTATTGCAAAACAAGCTTGCGCTTGACCACAATCATGCTTAGTGCTAAGGTATGATGAGGTCTATAATATATATTCTATTACCTATTGATTCTATAGGTAATTACTAATAAGACTAAAGATTGGAACACGCTTGCCTAGAAGATACCTCACTCCTTGGAAGGTAGAAGGTTCTTAACTAATTAGGTACCTTACTCAATATAACCATATTATTATCCCTAAAAAATTAATATTTTTGGAACGGTGTTTGTCTGTTTGTCGCCATTTCATCTAATCGCTTTATATAAAACTAGATGATGCTCGCGACTTCGTCCGCGTGGATTGAGTTTTTTTGATTCCCACGGGAACTCCTAAATTTTCCGGGATAAAAAGTAGCCTATGTCCTTCCCCGGGATACAATCTATCCCTGTACCAAATTTCATCAAAATCGGTTGAACAGATGGGCCGTGAAAGCGTAGCAGACAGACAGACAGACAGACAGACAGACAGACAGACAGACAGACAGACAGACAGACACACTTTCGCACACACTTATAATTTTAGTATGGATATTATGATAAAGCTTGCATCCTAGACAGTAGACAGGATACAGAATGCGTTTTAGGATAAATTTTGGAAATCCTAAAAACAAATATCTGGTATGAAAACAAAATATTATAGTTATCATCTATAATAAATGGAAACATGAGCACATTGTTGTCAGTCTGTCGGTCTGTTGTATTCAGTCATTTATGGTTCGTATTTTAGGTGTTATTTGAGCTGATATCGAAAAAACTGATGTTGAATTCTGATACCTACTGGTGTTAAAAAATAAGGTTAGTAAATTAACACCAAAAATACGATACGAACAATAATAACACGATTAATTTACATAGTTTCTTTATTTCTTAGGTCAAAGATACATGTATCTACACAAAAAAACGCGCGTGGAAATTCTCTTCATTTTGAGTCTTTTACGTACTTTTGATTTTGGTAGTTATTACTTTGAATCTCTACCAAGGTTTTCTCTACCTAATTATAACTATGTTTAAAATTAAAATGAAAAACGTACTTTCGATTTTGAAGCTCATACATCGCTCATGCTGTTGCCACATCCCACTGAGCTTGTTGCATTGCACGTGCATCTTCTTAGAATTAGGTACATATGTTGTTATAGTAGATATGCTAATCTAAAGCTGACATGCGAGGTATAACCATAACTAGGTAGATAACAATTTCGGTGCATTTCTATTATATTATTTTTGTTTAATATAAACAACTGCTGAGTTGCCGGCAATTCCGGAAGCCGGATTCAAATCCACTGTTAGATTCAGTTGACGATTCGAAAGCACTAATGTTAAATGCTTATGCTTAAGAATAAAATATAATATTATTTTTAATTTTAAATTGTGTTGCGTCATTTCTTAGGATTTTATCCGTAGGTACTAATTAAATAATTAATCCATACTAATATTATACGAGTAAATGCGAAAGTGTGTCTGTCTGTCTGTCTGTCCGTCTGTCTGCTACGCTTTCACGGCCCATCTGTTCAACCGATTTTGATAAAATTTAGTACAGGGATAGTTGGTATCCCGGGGAAGGACATAGGCTACTTTTTATCCCGGAAAATTCAAGAGTTCCCGCGGGAAACAAAAAAAATTATCTCTTCAACCGATTTTGATGAAATTTGGTATAGGGATAGGTTGTATCCCGGGGAAGGACATAGGCTACTTTTATCCCGGAAAATTCAAGAATTCCCGCGGGAATCAAAAAAACTTCATCCATGCGGACGAAGTCGCGGGTATCATCTAGTTAATAATAAAATAATCTTTTGAAAGTGACATATAAATGATCGAGACATTTTTAATCCGAAATCATTTCGTAAAACTTCGGTTACATAAAATGGCGGACATTATAAGAACGACACTATTGACCGAACAGGATAAAATGACTCCGTGAAACAACCGCGTTGGAAGGGAATAACGTTTTGTCTTAGCGCGCTAGTGTGAGGATCCACATTTAATTAAAAGTGAGTTACGCGGACTTTTGTAAAAGATATTTTTTTTTTGTCCTTATTATTGTTAAGGAGCTTATGGCGGATGTGACATTTTGAAAGCTAGTTCCGTCCAAAAAAAAATCTTACTCGCGCCTGTAAAAATTTTACTTCAAATACTAACACACTTACACTACTCGCTCCATTCTTTAAAGGGACTGCAGAACTTCTTGCCTCTGCCTACTAGGATAATGCTTGCACACTCTCTTCTCCTACCTCTCATCGACTACGCTGACGTATGCTACTTGGATGCGACAGAGGAGCTACTCGACAAATTAGAACGGCTTCAGAATCTGTGCATCCGTTTTATATTCGGATTGCGCAAATTCGATCATATTCCCGATTTCCGACGTCAACTGAAGTGGCTCCCTATTCGCCTTCGCCGGAATGTTCACATCCTAACCTTGCTCTTTAAAGTTTTATAATCTTCTACCCCTCTCTACATACGGGAACGCTTCCAGGTAGCTCCTCCCAGAGCTCGCCCGATGCGTTCCTGTGTAACACTGAGAACTCTCGATCTACCTTCATACAATACGATCTTCGCCTCTAAATCCTTTGCTGTCCAGGCTGCACGTCTTTGGAATTCTCTTCCGGAGAACATGCTTCGGGACAACCCTTCACTTGGAGTGTTCAGGTCAAGACTGAAACAACACTATCTTTCATTGGAAAATAATAATTAGTTCTTCATTTATGTTTAGTTGTCTGTTGTATATGTATATATTATAAGTATATTTTATATATATAATATACATATGTATTTATTTATATATTATGTTAATAGTATATGTATTATTTATATATTATATATGTATTCATCATTTATATATTATAGATAATAATATATGCTTTTAAATTATTTATTATCTATCTAATATTTGGTTTTGTATCACGTACTTAGGTTCTGTACCTACACAAGCATTTCGGTTATTAATTATTCTCACACCTAGGGCATCTGGAAGAAATCCACATTTTGTAGTGATAAGATGTCCTTGTACACGTCCTTTCTATTTTTAAGTTTAGTTTTAAGTTATATTTGTGCAGAATAAATAAATAAATAAAATAAATAACCGATCATCGGCTTCTCGCGTTCCAAAAACAATTTGACATTAACATCAAAAACTGCCAGAACAGACGTCTCGAATTGATCAAAGGAGTTTTCCATCAGGTGCCAACCCTATTTCAGCCCATTCACTCGACGATAATAGAAGGTGACGAAAGCTTGTCGCTCCAACGTCCGCGGCCTGTCACGACGAACTGACAACCCTGACAACATGTCACTGCGACGGTAATTAGCTAATTGTTGCCCACACTGACGATTCTTGTTCTTCAAAAAGGAACTCTATGAACAATTATTTAAAATTCAAATTACTGTATGCGGTTTTAGCTAATCGCTGCCAGTATCGAAGAGGCGTTTCCTTCAAATATAAACTCTATTTAAATGATTAAAAGTTTAAATTCCTCTGGTTGCACGCTAATGAGAGTTGCCAACAATAATCGCAGGCTTATTACATGATTGTATGGAACACGTCAAAGCAATTTAGGGACTAAACCGTTTTATAAGAGTACAGTTTTCGCATGGCAACCTTATTGGACAGCGTAAAACATTAGGGCAATTTTCAACGACGGTAATATTATGGTGTCCAGAAACTTTTTATTATAAAAATGATAATTGCTGCACAAGCTTTATTTAAGTTTTTATTTAGTTATTAGGATCATGCTACATTAAGTTCATGTCTTTTTGAGTCGATTTAATTATTTATTTGAACTAGATGATTTCCGTGACTTCGTCCACGTGAATTAAGTTTTTTATAATTCCCGCGGAAGCTCCTTAATTTCCAGTATAAGAAGTAGCCTATTTTGTTTCCTGTGATATAACCAATCTCTGCATCAAACATCTAAATTGGTCGAGAAGATATAGTCAATTTGGGAATTTATAATATCTGAATTCGCTGGTAATATAACTGCCATAATGCTTACAGGTTATTCCGCTATCACCTTAGATTGCAGAATAAGATAATCGACTGAAAACTCAGAAGTAACCATACAAGCCTGAATCACGATATCGAAGTTTTCTGAGAATAGCGCTATATATAGACCGTTGCAACTTACAACGGTCGGACCAGAAAGGTCCTCGTGCACAACACCAGCCCGGAGGAAGATCTTCCTATTGGTGCGGACGAGTACATACCACTCGCTCGTCCCTCAGTGGTGACCCCGACGTGATGAACACGCAACCTTCGCTCACCCAGCAATCTCCGCTACATCGTCATTGTCACGTACTCAACCTACCGTCGCCGAAGCACAGCGTCTAGCCCAGCCGCCCAGCTCAAGCGCTAGCACAGCCGCCTGCTGAGCGTCAGCACAGCCGCTTCACACACAGCCGCCAGCTTCCCCGCCAGCACAGCCGCTCGCACAGCGCCAGCTCAAGCCGCCAGAATAGCTGCCAGCTTCCGATGCAACGCCAAACCAATGCTACGTCACAACTTATACGACTTCCAGTCTCGAAGGGGAGTCATGTAGCGGTTACCACAGTGCAACTAGATGGCGCTAATTGTATCTTCACCGCAGAATAAGATAATCGACTGAAAACTCATAAGTAACCATACAAGCCTGAATCACAATATCGAAGTTTTCTGAGAATAGCGCTATATATAGACCGTTGCAACTTACAACGGTCGGACCAGAAAGATCCCCGTGCACAACACCAGCCCGGAGGAAGATCTTCCTATTGGTGCGGACGAGTACATACCACTCGCTCGTCCCTCAGTGACTAAAATAAACTTATGAATGAGTGTACGCTTTTATAACATGGTTCCCGAGTTTCTAGTTTTAAAGACTGTGTTAAACAGCATTTGTTGAGTCACACTCGATGTTTTTCTGAATGACAAATTTTCTTTTCGTACCACTTGCTCAAAAAAGTGACATTCTATGCCACAAAAAGCGATCATAACAATAGTCATTTCTAATCTGTTAAAAACAGGCAAAGAAAATTGTACTGAATTTCATTCACCTCTAGGGTGAGAATGTGATTTAAATTTGGAATACTTACCGAAATTTATACTGAACTACATCAGCTGTGTTTACACCATTGAGTTTGTATATAAAGCATTAATAGTAGATTATTCACCACGGGGGTAATGCGAAGTATTATGTCACGGGCGCCGGGATAAATCCCAAGCGGAACGAGGGATTTTAGAGTAACTCCCGAGCGTAGCGAGGGTGTTGCATCTAGAATCCTGAGAGTAGCGCGGGAATTAGGGGCGCCCCAGATTAATACAACATTAATACAAAAGTAGAGTATTCACCGTAGGGGTCTACGGTGAATACTCACTTTTCACACCTCGCGATATAACCACTTCTTTCTGCTGGCGTGGCCTACTCGATTTGACAAACAAATATCGTCAGTGCGAATCTAGTGGGCCACGGCTTCGGTTTTCGAAAATCGAGTTGGCCGCGCCTGCTGAGAACACATTCTGTTTACCAAAATTAGACTTTATGGTTATAGCAATAAGAATTATGAATAAAACCTCTATGGAATGAATAGAATTTCCTTCAGATCTTGCTTCAGATGCGCGATAATTCTAAATTCAAATCACATTATAACCCTAGGGAATAATTGATTTCAGTACAATATATATATACCCTAGGGATTTAATGTCTTACTTTAACCTTAGATAACATTCCATGTAATTGGGCGTTGTTGAGCGAGTGGTGTGAAAACATCTTTTTGAAAAAGGAATACGCATTTATTATGCAGTTATTATTATTAAATAAATATTACGAAAACCGACGAGGTCGTATGAGCTTGATGCCTTTGCTTTTCCGACAAAAAAATATTAGTCTAGGAATTTGTCGCGTTTTTGTTTTCTTCAAATACATAAACGTTAAGTTTATTTTAATTATTTTTTATAAATAAGTTAATGTTCTAAACAGTTCCTCAGACGCAAGAACAGAGAAATACTCAAATCAATTCATCAACAATAAATGTACCAAACAAAAATGTTACTCTCTCTATCAATAATTGGACCAATGTTTCGAATGTTAACTTTTACTTTTAATTGTCATTATTTTTAATAAATGCTTATTTCATATTATTATTGTGTTAATTTTTTCGCAAATGGTACGAAATGTAGAGTATTTTCCTCGGTGATAAAGCTGTCTTAGTCTTGGGTGAACTTAAATCCCTCGCTACACTCAGGACTCGTCTTAAATCCAATAATCCATAAGTTTTTAACACCCTCGCTACGCTCGGGAGTAAACCTCGAGTCCTTCGTTACACTCGCGATTTAAATCGTCACCCGCGACAGAAGACACTGCTTTATCCCCTTGGTTAATAATCTACTATTACCCGCTTCTCGACGCTAAATGTAGACAAGCCCTTATTTCCCTGTATTTGGACGAGTATCGGTTTACTGTCACGGTGGGTGAGGTTCAATTGACACGTCATCCGATATTTTGACACGTCACACAATGTCAGCTTGTCATCGCGTCACACAATGTCAGTCTTGTCATCACGGTGTCGATAATCCATGAATCAACTGATGCGATAATCCGGCGCGCGAATGATTGACGTGCTAGCTGTATTAATTGACCATTAGCGGTTCCTATTTTTAAACTAAGGCCCAGTTGTATGACGGGCGGTTAAACTTATGATTTCAAAATTGTGTTACCCATTTTTTTTTGGCTTTTCTTGATAGCCATAGTAAGTACCTACGAGAATAATTGTAACTGCATTAAAACTACCTATGATTACTTGCTAACTTTTAAAACCCAAACTCATATTTTTGTATTCTAATAGAATAAAAAAGTAAGTATTAGAAGTGCTTTTGAATCGTCAAGTGAATCTACCACTGTTTGCGAACTAGTGGTAGATTCATTCGTTGTTTTGATCAATAGTTTACCTTCTCCTAACCATGTATTGAATGAGTACTTTCAAGACTGGGCATTTAACCACTTAACTTTTAATAGGCGAACAAAGTTTAACAGTAAAATTAATACAGGTTTAACCGTCTCATATGAAACTGAAAAAGTTAAAACTTGAAATAATTTTCTTCGCAAGAAATCTCCTTTCATCTGCCTGCCTCTCTATTTTGTCTGCATGAGTATTTGTTCCCACTTTCACTATTACTTGTGAGTAAATAATTAAGGGTAATTACGACAAAAACATAACCTACGTGTTCCTAGCTGAAGTGGCAATGGGCGGGGCACATAGAAGAACCAATAGACGTTGGGGTCCCAAAATGCTGGAGTGGCGACCACGCACTGGAAAGCGCAGCGTTGGCAGACCCCCTACTCGCTGGACGACATCAGGCGAGTCGCAGGGAGCCGCTGGATGCAGGTAGCGCAAGACCGCGGCTTGTGTAAAGCCTTGCAAGCCTTTGTCCAGCGGTGGACGTCTATCGGTTGAGGATGATGATGATGATGACGAAGAAACAAGTAAATTTACTGGCATCAAAAAGACGAATAAACAACCAATAGTTAGTATTGTTATAAATCAAACGCATTAAATATTGATGACTTTAAATATTGGATAGAATCAGGCGTTACTTTGCGGAAGTTCATGATTTAGCAAGAAAAGAATACAATAATTACTTTGCTATAATACGCCAACAGAAAAAAATCTGTATGGTCAAGCATGCAATTAAAAGCGAAGCACCGTTTACCTTCACCAAGCAAGAAAGCTAAGTTCCCAAGCAAGCAATTGTAAAGTCGACATCTCCTGAGGATGCTCCGGTGTCGGGGCGAAACGTGCGTCGAGAATAGTATATAAGTCTTGTGTGGTGGTGCATGTGAGTGGTGGTGGCATTGCTTGCTTGGGAACTTAGCTTTCTTGCTTGGTGAAGGTAAACGGTGCTTCGCTTTTAATTGCATGCTTGACCATACAGATTTTTTTCTGTTGGCGGATTATAGCAAAGTTATTGTATTCTTTTCTTGCCATAAAGATGACTTTAATAAATCGAGCGTGGAATGTAGGGAAGACATAAAATAGCTCATGCAGTCAATTCGTAACGTTTCGTGAATTATGGCGGTGTATAAATTTGCGAAATGTTCCACTAAATCATGTACTTTGTAGATGTTCGTGAAGAAATTATGTTATGGCATGCACACGTCGAGTATCGCAATTTTTTATTTTTTAGCAATTTACATGATTATTACTGTAGACAGGGATAGAAATCGTAGAACTTAAAGAACTCTTTAAGTTCTACGATCTTCTTCTTCTAAAGAAACTTTAGGTTTTTTTACAGTAGGAACCATAAGTTTCTGGAAACCTCTATTACATTTTGATTAAAATAAATGAGGACGACGTGGTACTTGGTAGTACTTAGAAGGCTCCAAATAGTTGAAAAAAAAACAATTATATTACCTAGGTATACATTAATTAATGTCAATATAAAATTAAAATAATACAAACAAAACTATTGTTTTTAGGTTTGTTGGATTATTCGTGCTCTGGTTTGTTCTTCAATCACGCCGCAACAGAGCCACGGATCGAGGCGATTCTTCGCATGGGTATAGTTGAGGATCTGGAATGTGAAATAAGCTACTTTTATCCCTGAAAATCACTGGATTTTGAAATATCCTGAGTAAACGCGGACGACGTCGCGGTCATCAGCTAATTATAAATGCGAAAATGTCTGTTTGTTTGTCTCTCTGTCCGTCTGTCTGCCTGTCTAATTCGCTTTTACGGCTCATCCGTTTAATCCATTTTAATTAAATTTGGCATAGGGATAGGTCCCAGAGACATAGGCTACCTACTTTTTATTTTGCAAATTAAAGAGTTCCCGCGTGAATGATAAAAACTTAATTCACGCGGAAGACGTCGTGAGCATCAGCTTTATGGTTATATCATATAATAATTTAAAGGCTGTCATTCCCATCACTTCTCCACAACGCCAGTAGACAGCGGAAGTCGAAGACGGAAGCACTGTCGCGTTGTTATGACAAGAAACGACTGTTGATAATAATAATTACGTCGTGTTCTAAACGCGGCATGATTGACGGATTGACTTGTCATAACTGAGTTACATCTGCAGGGCGACCGCGTATCTTTTGCATCAATCATTGATACATCACAATCACCTCTGATTAGTTATCACTCTTCCACTATTGGACGAAATCCATTGACGCAGCAAGAATACCATAAATTCAGCCAATCGGAGGTGATTGCGATATATCAATGATTGATGCAAAAGATACGGCCGTTGCCTTGCAGTATAATTGTAAAGAAACTGTAGTTCTTTATAGTACATTTTGTTTATCGCTCTATGGCCGGTAAGCTGTGATTGTCTGTAATGTCAATACAGACAGATGACAGCCGCCATGTTCTGAGACATTTGTTGCTAATTAAATATGTTATGAAAAGTGATTAATATAATAAGGAATTGAGAGTAATAGACTTTAATTGTCGTTTCTTTGTTTTCAGGTGAGATACCTATTTTAAGTTTACAATGTAATCGTACAATTGGTCATGTGTATATTTTACGCTAATAAAATAAAAAAAAACTTTGTTTTCAGAGCAACGCCATTGTTTATTTGAAACTTACAATTCCTGATTCAAAATAGAATAATCTTATAAAACGACAATTATTGTAGTTACCTATTATCAAGGAACATGGAAAAACTACGATTTAAGTTTGTAGTATTGGGGTCAACAGACGGGAAAACAAATATGATATACATAACCTCAATTGAAACGCCGGACGGGTGTGTTTTTGAGATCCCGGATGAGTTGAAGCCTGCAAGTAAGCACAGTGCTATAGTGTCATCAGACGTGTTTTCTAAAATAAAAAACTCTTTAAAAAAAAGGCACCAAACAAGGTCCGTATGGATTCCTTTAACTTCGGATTTAAAGAAAATATACCTAGATGAAGGTGAAAATGTACAGTTTGGTGACCAGTATTTGGAGGAGATAACAAAAAAGACGCTGCCATCACAGGATACAAATAATAGCAACGTGCCTCAGGAAAAGAATTTAACGAAAATAGCGGAAAAGTTTTTGATTGAAAAGTTTTCAAATAAAACATCATGTGCCGACCAGTGGATTAATGAATTCCAAAGTGAGTGCGAAAGATTTGAGATTATAAAGGATCAAGACAAAATTGGAATTTTAAAACACCTTCTAGAAAAACAGTGCTTAGATTGGTATAGCAGTATGTTGATAAAAGTGACCGTGAACTCAGAGTGGGCAGTATGGAAGGACAACTTTTGTGAGACATATGGAAATAAAGGTTGGTCTCAAGTTAAATATGCCTTTACATTTAGATTTCAAGCAGGATCATTACTCGAATATGCTACAATAAAAGAAAGACTGTTATTAGAAATTAATAAACACATTGATACCTAGACGATGATAAATCTTATTGTAATAGGATTACCAGATTACATTATGGATAAAATTGATAGAGAAGATGTGAAATCAACTTCAAGCCTGTACAATGAAATTGGAAAATATGAACACATGGCAAACAAGAAGAGTTTCATTAAGAAGAAAAATACCTATGAGTTTAAAGAAAAACTTGAGAAAATTAAACCATGTAAAACTTGTGAAAATTTAAATAAAGGCAGTCGATTCCATCCCGAAGAGAAATGCTGGTTCAAAAAGACAGAAGATAATAATAATAAGAAAAACTATACTAAAGCCATCAACAATTCAGTGATTGATGTTGAATTGAATAATGACAAAAAAAACTAATAACAACACCATTAATTAAAGTCAAACTATTATTAAACTCACAATTAGAAACTTTCGGAATATATGATTCAGGCTCGAATGTTTCTATAATACATTCTAAATTAGTAAGACTAAAAGGAGAAAATAATTCTAGATGTGATAAACTAACCACAATTAATGGTGTTAAAAAAGCTAATGGTTTGACAACTAATAAAATAAAATTTTTTGATATTGAAGAAAATGCTGATGTTTACATACTTGATGGAGAAGAGTTTAAGTATGATTTTCTAATCGGATTAGACATGATAAAACAACTCAAATTGGTTCAAGATGAACATTTGAAAATAACCCAGAAAAGGAAAGAAATTGTTGAAGAAAAAATAAATTCCATAAATGAGGATATAAATAAAAACAATACTTCTAAGGAAGTGAAATATGAAAAAAATAATTCTTCAATAAATTTCAATGAACACATAAAAGAGGAAGATTTCCAATTGAGTATGGGTAATTTAAATATTGAACAAACATCAGAAATATACAGATTAACAGATACTTACAAAGCAATCTTTGCAAAGGACAAGTATGACATAGGAACTGTCAGAGAATATGAAGCACGTATTGACCTACTCATGGACAAATACTGTAGTAAAAGGCCTTATAGGTGTTCAAGTGAAGACAAAAAGGAAATAGAGGATCAAATAGCAAAGTTACTTGACAAAAAACTCATAGAGGAATCATATAGTCCATTTGCAGCACCAGTCACTTTAGCTTTCAAAAAAGAAGATAACAGAAAATCTAGGTTATGTATAGATTTCAGAGACCTAAATAAAATTGTGGTGCCGGAAGCGCAACCATTTCCACTGATTGACGACTTGGTGACGAAGACAAGAAACTCAAAATACTTAACGACGTTAGACATAAACTCAGCCTTCTGGTCTATACCGCTAAGGATCGAAGATAGGAAGAAGACCGGATTCGTCACCCAGGATGGACACTATCAGTGGACAGTTTTACCCTTCGGTTTGAAGACTTCACCGGCTATTTTTCAAAGGATCTTAAGTAACATTTTACGCAAGTATAAGCTTACTGATTTTACAGTCAACTACATAGACGATATCCTTATATTTTCTAAAACTTTTTCCGAACATATAAATCATTTAACACTATTGTTAGAAGCTATAAAAAGGGAAGGTTTTAGACTTAAATTGACAAATTGTACGTTTGCTTCAGACTGTGTGAAATATCTTGGTCATATAATTCATAATAATACAGTACAACCAGTAAAAGATAATTTAATTTCAATAAAACAATTTCCAACACCAAAAACGCAGAAAAATGTCAGACAATTTTTGGGGAAAATTAACTTCTACCATGAATATATACCAAAAAGTAGTTTAATTTTAGACCCTCTTCATAATTTACTTAGGAAAAATCAGAAATTTATTTGGACAGAAGAATGTCAAACATCATTTCAAAAAATAAAAGACTTATTGTGCTCACAGCCGATTTTAGAGATATATGATCAGAATTTGCCAATAAATATTTACACCGATGCATCTTTACAAGGTCTTGGGGCAGTCCTTAAACAAACACAACCAAATGGAAAAGACAAACCAGTTGCATATTTTTCAAAAAAACTAAATCAATTACAAAAACAGAAAAAGGCAGTTTATTTAGAATGTTTAGCTATTAAAGAGGCAATAAAGTACTGGCAATATTGGTTAATAGGGAAGTCATTTACAGTATACTCAGATCATAGACCATTAGAAAATTTAAATATTAAGTCTAGAACAGATGATGAACTGGGAGATCTAACATATTATTTGTCACAGTATGATTTTAAAATAAAATATGCTCCAGGCAAGGATAATATAGAAGCAGATTGCTTAAGTAGGAACCCAGTATTAGAGGCAAGTGAAGATACAGAAGAACAATTAAAAATAGTTAACATGATAAAATTAAATGATATTGTCACAGACCAGGAAAATAATGCAGACATACAAAACAATAAAATGAAATTTATATCGAAAAATAATATTTACTCTAAAAAGGATAGGAAATGTGAAAAAATAATTTTAACAGAAGATTTCAGTAAAAGTCTTATTAAATCTGTACATGAAAACATGTGTCATTTAGGTATAAAACAAATGCAAAACAAAATAAGTAAACTGTATACAGCAAAAAATTTAACTACAAATATTAAAAAGTATTGTAGCTGTAAAATATGTATAAAAAATAAAACAAGGGGACAGAATAGATATGGGCTCATGTCCCATTTAGGACCTGTCACAAAACCCTTGCAAATAGTATCCATAGACACAATTGGAGGTTTTGGTGGCTCGCGATCTACGAAAAAACACTTACACCTTTTAGTGGATCATTTTACGCGGTACGCTTATATTATTACTTCGAAAACGCAAAATGCTAATGATTTCATTAAACTAATAAATAAAGTAATAGATTATGATAAAATTGAAATTCTTCTTACGGATCAATATCCGGGGATCAACTCAAAAGAATTTAAAACATTTCTAAATGAAAAATCAATACAAATGATATTCACTGCAGTAAATTCTCCGTTTTCTAATGGCTTAAATGAAAGACTAAACCAAACGCTTGTGAACAAAATTAGATGTAGAATAAATGAAAATAATAATAAGAAAGCATGGACAACCATTGCTCATGACTGTGTGGAAATATATAATAGTACAGAACATACAGTTACAGGATTTGCACCAAAATATCTATTACATGGTACAGATGTTACTTTTTTGCCAAAGGAATTAAAAAGAGATAAAACAGAAGTAGAATGGATTACAGATAGGAAATTAGCATTCGAAAATTCAATGAAATCACATAATTACAATAAACAAATGTTTGATAAAAACAGAACTCAAATTGACTTTACTATGGGAGATATGGTCTATGTAGAAAATGGCAATAAACTCAATAGAAAAAAACTGGATGAACTGAAGATCGGTCCATATAAAATTAGTGAGAAAATATCTAATTCAATATATAGAATTAATACGGGTCATAAAAAGTCTGAGTCAAATCTCTTTCATATCAGTAAACTCATACCGATACTGGAGTAAAATTATATAAATAAAAATATAGTGATATATCTTTGTATAATGCTGTAAAATTCAGATATCATTATACTAACTTAAGTGTACATGAAGAAAATTTTGGTAAAAATTTTCTTTTCGATGGAGGGAGATGTAAAGAAACTGTGGTTCTTTATAGTACATTTTGTTTATCGCTCTATGGCCGGTAAGCTGTGATTGTCTGTAATGTCAATACAGACAGATGACAGCCGCCATGTTCTGAGACATTTGTTGCTAATTAAATATGTTATGAAAAGTGATTAATGATCATCTGGGAATTGAATTGAATTGAGAGTAATAGACTTTAACTGTCGTTTCTTTGTTTTCAGGTGAGATACCTATTTTAAGTTTACAATGTAATCGTACAATTGGTCATGTGTATATTTTACGCTAATAAAATAAAAAAAACTTTGTTTTCAGAGCAACGCCATTGTTTATTTGAAACTTACAATTCCTGATTCAAAATAGAATAATCTTATATAATTATTATTATGCAAGTAATTATAGTGTACCGAGTTTCTTGCCAGTTATTTTGAGTAGTATTACCAATCCAGATGCCTATAGCATCATATAGCAGGGTAATAAAAATAGGTTTAAGTATCTCGTTTTAGAGAAAAGGATAGAATGCTAACTGTCATCCTAATAGCATCTGGATATGATAGTACCTAGTAGGTAAGACTCTACCATATTGAGAGTCCTCAATATGGTAGAGTCTTGACCCTACACAAGTATCATTATAATTTAATGGTGGACATCTATCTAACATACTGATATTATAAATGCGAAAGCTTGGATGGATGGATGGAAGTTTGTTACTCAATCACGTTATAACGGCTGAACGGATCTGGATGAAATTTGGCACAGATATAGATTATAGTGTGGAATAACACTAGGCCACTTGTTATCCCGGAAAATTAAGGAGTTCCAGCGGGAATCGAAAAAACCTAGTCATCATCTAGTATTTTTTTTGTGTTATGTTAAAAAACACAAAGTTATGGTCATATTTTGTCAGTGAAAACTAAATAAGTTGTCCTGTCTCGGTAGCTGCATTAACATGAAAGTGGACGATAAATTCCTCAAAACTAATGTTTACCATCTGTCGCCGCGTGTCCCGCGGGCTTGTGCTATAATTTGTCAACGTCAGAACACGTTTTTAATGTGACTAACTTGTCGGGTTGGCCTTGGCTCATTTTAATACTTTGATGTATGATGTAATGAGTAATGACAAACTGAAAAACTCATGCTAATCGCTAAAATGGATAGGTACTGATTGTTCGGTTGGAATTAGAGTACAAAATTATTAAGGGGGGTTTACTGATTTGGATTGGTGCCTATTTCTGAGATGATCCTTACAAGATGGAGGAAAATACCTACTGAGTCGAGCCCTCTTCGATCGTTTCTTCGTGGTCTTTGCGAGATCTTAAGTCTCGACTGTCGAGATTGAAAGATTTATAATGATCTTTTGAGGGTAAAGAAATTGACCACGGAATAAGCATCTAAATAAACAGAAATCTATGTACTTAATTTACAACGTGCAGTCGATGCAATGTGCACTGCCGACTCTACTACTTTTAGAGGTCTAGCCCCACTACAGAGACGCGGCGCGGCACGTAGCGGCAAGGATTATTTGTATGAGGTTGTATGGAACTGGGCCCACTTAAGCGACGTGGCTCGGAGATGCATTGCGCAACGCTGCCCCGTACAAACTCATACAAAGTAATATTTTCCGCTACATACCGCGCCGCTCCTTGCATCTCCTTAAACATGCAGGAAAACCAAGCACTGTTACCACACTACACAAATCTCGGACACCAAAGCATCCCCTGTGAGGTGTCCGGATATGTCAGGAGATGATGGCAACAACGGCTATTCCTTAAAAAATATTTAAACGACCATAAAAAAATAAGGTAAAAAAGATTCCAAGTTACACTCCAATGAGGATTTTTTTATATATGTTTTAATATTTATAACTATGCAATGCTACAACTAACGCAGAAACCTACACTGGCATTTCAAAGAATTGTAGTCTTAATTCTTTTCAACTTTAAAAATTCAATCGCATAATTAACAAAGTAATCGAGTGGATGTTTTGATTGATCGGTGTAATTAACGTTAACGTAATAATGATTGATCCGATGAGAAAATTCGCCGAAACAATTATAACCTACTGTAATTAAATTTGCCTTCAGTTTTTGCTATAATGATACAATCTGTTTTCGTATGTGGTTCCCTTCTAAAAAATGTGATAGTTGTTCATTCAACATCCCATTCTGGTCAGAATACTGATTCAAATAAAAATACAAAACGTTTTTATTCAAGTAGACTTTGACAAGTGCTTTTGAATGGTCGAGTGTATTCTACCACTGGTTCGGAATGACATTACTCGGCAATTACTACATAATATTAGGTTTATACCTAAATCAACGTGGTAATAGCGCCAGTGTTTTGGGCACCATGCCCATTAACGATCACTTGGATGACGTGTATTTCTTGTAAATATAATAATTTATTATTAGTAGTAATTTTTGTAGTAGTTCCAGATCTATCTTGAACTTTTATTTAAAACAAACTGTTTACTTGTCGTTTCATTACTACGAAAGTACGAATTTAGAAATGCAAGCAATAATAAACTGGTTTTTCTAACAGAATTCTCAACATTCTCGACTCAACTGCCTCGTTGTTCTAGTGGTTGGCATGTTCGATTGCGGCTGACGAGGTCCCGGGTTCGAGTCCTGGGTCGGGTCATAATTGAGTATTGGGTTTTTCTGACTAGAAATTCTCAGTACTTGCCCAGAGTTAGGAAGTTGGCGGTGTTTCGCCCCCGTGCTTCGGAGAGCACGTTAAGCCGTCGGTCCCGGTTATTATAACTAACATGGTAAGTCGTTAAAGCCCGTCAACCCGCATTGAAGCAGCGTGGTGGGTCTAAGCTCTAATTCCCACTCTCCTATGAGAGTGGAGGCCTGTGCCCAGCAGTGCGACGTTAATGGGCTGTAGTGGTAATCATCAAACCAATTGAAGATCATGTTTAAAGTAGAGGTTTTTCTCCTTAGAAATTACGTGATTAACGTAATATTATAATATGCTTGTCTAACTTTTAAATCTTCATTGATAATAAGTTTAGTGAATGAATAAGTCTAGTATTTTTTTTTTTTTGTATTTAGCAATAAGTACTTATAGTTTATATATTATTTCATTTAATTTCACATTCTGTTTATATTAGTACGACCTCTAAATTGTGCATGTTGTGGCTGCCTATAAGTGAAATTATGTGTGTTCCGCTACCCTAAGTTTATATATGTCTAAGTTTAATCTACATGTAATTTTGTTGGTTGTCCAAGGAAAAATAAATAAATAAATAAATATCCGACACAAGTGTAACCAAATGTGAGCCAAAAATACCACACATCCTGTTTCAAAATTAAGAATCGCATTCATTAAATTCTTAAGCTGTATTAATTAAATCGTTACCACAATCTCTCGGCATCGCACAAACGCCTTGTCATTTTGGTCATCTATTACGCCCTAATCGATATAAATCAAAATTTAATGCCGAATTATCAGCTTAGAATGATTTCGTGACAGTTATCGATAGAGTTATTATTGATGAGTGTCGATAAGATACCGTTGGCCCACTTGCAATGGGTGTGCTTGAAATTAATTTAGTACCTTTGTTACTAATCGATCCATTAATGTCTAGTGTTCGGCCCAAATGACCTGAGGTGCTTATCTAAATTAATGCCACTGCTGGCCTAATTGAATATTAACAAAGAAATAGATGTATCTAATCCCCATAAAAATATTATGTCCAAGTAAATTGGTAGGACTTTATTTTTGACAAGTAATAAAATTAAAAACTTTAAAAAAGCCCACGACGAACTGCAGAGCTCCATTATACCTTTGACCTTTATAACTTTGAAACAACAATTAGAACGTAGCAAACGTATATATTACATAATATCTAAAACACAAAACTGCATCTTTGACAGCTCAGTAGTTTTTTTGACCAGTGTGGTGGACTATGGCCAAACCCTTTTCAAATGGACAAATCAAAAGAGTCCAAACGCGACGGGTATACGATGAGAATTTAATGTTTAATTTAGTTCCCATGATCGCCTCCTGACTCCATCATGATACCCTGGGCAGCATCTAGGTACAAGCTAAATTTATCTAAAACAAAAAGCCCGCATCTAAATCAGCACAGTAGTTTTTGAGAAAAATGGTTACATATTGAAAAAATAAAATCATAGACTACAGCTCAGCTTTGTTGTCTATGGTCCTAAAATATATCTAAGAACCTTCTCACAAGCTATACACATCTAATGAAAAAAACCGCATTTCAATCGGCCCAGTACTTTTTGTAAAAAATGGTAACATATCGAAATATTAAAATCATACAGACAGCTCAGCTTGGTTGTCTATGGTCCTAAAATATATCTAAGAACCTTCTCTCAAGCTATATATATCTAACTAGTATTTCGCCCTGTGCGCGAGCTGCTAAAGCAGCTCACGGGTTGTGGTTAGACTTACAAGTAGTACAGATTTTACTGTACTAAACTGAATTCATTTATTATGGTGATAACAAAATAAATAAAAATGGCGCTGATTTTTTAAAACTTTGGTAATAGTTTCCTGTTTCGTAACCCCAGGGAATCCTAAATATCGATTTTGAACGAAATTGGTCAATTAACAAAGAATTTCAAAATGGCGCTGATTTTCTAAAATTTTGGTAACAGTTTCCTGTTTTGTGACCCCAGGGAGCCCTAAATATCGATTTTGAACGAAATCGGTCAGTTAACACAGAATTTCAAAATAGCGCTGATTTTTTAAAATTTTGGTACCAGTTTCCTGTTTTGTGACCCCAGGGAGCCCTAAATATCGATTTTGAACGAAATCGGTCAATTAACAAAGAATTTCAAAATGGCGCTGATTTTTTTTAAATTTTGGTACCAGTTTCCTGTTTTGTAATCCCACGAAGCCCTAAATATCGATTTTGAACAAAATCGGTTAATTAACAAAGAATTTCAAAATGGCGCTGTTTTTTTAAAGTTTGGTAACAGTTTCCTGTTTTGTAACCCCAGGGAGTCCTAAATATCGATTTTGAACGAAATCGATCAATTAACAAAGAATTTCAAAATGGCGCTGATTTTTTAAAATTTTGGTACCAGTTTCCTGTTTTGTGACCCCAGGGAGCCCTAAATATCGATTTTGAACGAAATCGGTCAATTAACACAGAATTTCAAAATGGCGCTGATTTTTTAAAGTTTTGGTACCAGTTTCCTGTTTTGTGACCCCAGGGAGCCCTAAATATCTATTTTGAACGAAATCGGTCAATTAACAAAGAATTTAAAAATGGCGCTGATTTATTTTAAATTTTGGTACCAGTTTCCTGTTTTGTAATCCCACGAAGCCCTAAATATCGATTTTGAACAAAATCGGTTAATTAACAAAGAATTTCAAAATGGCGCTGTTTTTTTAAGTTTGGTAACAGTTTCCTGTTTTGTAACCCCAGGGAGTCCTAAATATCGATTTTGAACGAAATCGATCAATTAACAAAGAATTTCAAAATGGCGCTGATTTTTTTAAATTTTGGTATCAGTTTCCTGTTTTGTGACCCCAGGGAGCCCTAAATATAGATTTTGAACGAAATCGGTCAATTAACAAAGAATTTCAAAATGGCGCTGATTTTTTAAAATTTAGGTACTAGTTTCCTGTTTTGTAATCGCACGAAGTCCTAAATACAATAAACCGCATCTCAATCGGCCCAGTACTTTTTGTGAAAAATGGTAACAGTGGTTGAAAAATTAAGATCATAGACTACAGCTCAGCTTTGTTGTCTATGGTCCTAAAATATATTTAAGAACCTTCTCACAAGCTATACACATCTAATGCAAAAAACCGCATCTCAATCGGCCCAGTACTTTTTGTGAAAAATGGTAACATATTGAAAAAATAAAATCATAGACTACAGCTCAGCTTTGTTGTCTATGGTCCTAAAATATATCTAAGAACCTTCTCACAAGCTAAACATATCTAATGCAAAAAACCGTATCTCAATCGGCCCAGTACTTTTTGTGAAAATTTTTAACACATAGAAAAATTAAGATCATAGACTACAGCTCAGCTTTGTTGTCTATGGTCCTAAAATATATCTAAGAACCTTCTCACAAGCTATACACATCTAATGCAAAAAACTGCATCTCAATCGGCCCAGTAGTTTTTGTGAAAAATGGTAACATGTTGAAATATTAAAATCATAGACTACAGCTCAGCTTGGTTGTCTATGGTCCTAAAATATATCTAAAAACCTTCTCACAAGCTATACGTATCTAATGCAAAAAACCGCATCTCAATCGGCCCAGTACTTTTTGAGAAAAATGGTGACAAAAAAGTGCACAAACAAACAAACAAACACACAACCTCTTAGGGCAAACACATATACCGTCTCCGCTTCGTCGAGGGTAAAAAATACGCAGTGTGAGGTGAAAATATAAATGATAAATAATTATATATTCAGCTAGATGATATCCATGAATTTGTCCGCGTAAATTTAGGCTTTTGAACAGTCCCGTAGGAGCTCCATTATTCTCCGGAATAAGCACCTACCAAATTTCGTCAAATTGGTTTAAAAAGTGGATCGTGAAAGGTGACGGATAGACAAACAAACAGGCACACTATTCTCATTTCTAATACATATGACTATACTATATTAGCGCAAGTGTTCCAATAAGAATGAATAATTATGATAGTGGTGGATGTGTTATAATAAATATATTTTATCACCGATTTTGTGTTAATTATTGTAATTAATTATTATATTATCTTTATGAACATGTCAATCACTAACTAGTTTTGAAAATATCTTTAAACATACCAACATAAAAAATACGCACCGAATTGATAGCCTTCGACTTTTTGAAGTCAGTTAAAAATAAAAAAATATTTTAATAAGATTCCTTTGATCCTTTGAATTATTATAATTCAGTTCATTAATTTCTTCCACCATCCTTCCTCGTCTATCTGATATGTCAGTTTAACTAAACCTCTCTGTAATATGGTTATCTGTTAAATCATTACTTGCATCAGCTACTTATACGAAGTTGCTTGCATTGCTGCCAGCAGGTTCTCTTAACTAATCGACATAGATAAGGTTGACATGATAGATCACGTTTATACCCGCACCGCCTTGCAGAACTCCGGTCTGCGGAATAACATGATTTGCATTATTTATAGTCTACAGTTGATAATATAAATAAATTGACGGTCGTGATATACATTATTCAATTAAAATAAATGTTTTTTATCTAAACTTACTTACTTACTAATATTACAAATGCGAAAGATTGGATGGATGGATGGATGTTTGTTTCTCAATCACGCCAGACGGCAGACGCAGAACGGCTGAACGGATTTGTATGAAATTTGGCACAGAGATAGATTATAGTCTGGAATAATACATAGGCTACTTTCTATCCCGGAAAATTAAAATGTTCCTCCGGGAACCAAAAAGTCTCAATCCACGCGGGCATCAGCTAGTGCAGTGTAATATGCGAGAGAAGATTATAAGAACTTTTATAAGAACTTATGGAAAGGGTTTACAAACTGGCTGAAATGTTAAAAAGTTTGGTTCACATTATTCTAGTCCAGTAATCCAGTGAGTCAATCGAGTATAGTTAGTATCGAGTAGTGTTCCAGGGTACCTACACTGTAGTGATAATAAGTTAATTCAGTTAGTTAAATGTTTTTGTCAGCACTGGAATGGAGAAGTTTACCATTTTTTATTTATTTATTATGAAAATGAAGACAAAATAAAACAACAATATGAAAGAATCATTAATATATCACACCAAATGAAAAAGTTATGGAACTTTAAAGTTGCGCTTGCAAGATGGGAGACGTGACGTCATAATTACCTATCAACCGACTTTATAAAGCCGAATAAAATAAATAAATGGACTTAACGTGACTTTGAATTAAAAGCACTTAATTTGTGTGTGAAGACAATTTTGAAGTACCTACCTATTAAATCTCGGCTAGGTATTAAAACTCACTCACAAAATTTCCCACTCCAGTAAGATACAGCAATCGGTGTACAACCTTTAAATCGTCATTTCTCAGTCATTTATTGATGGATTAAAATAACACTGATTTATTAGTTTTAATCTATATTTTACTTCCGTTGTGTTATATATGATATTCACATCATCATGAAACTTCTCCGTTGCACTAGATTGCACGACTACACGATTTCGGTTGCGCTGGAATGGGCGTGTTATAATTTGACTAGATCCCCAATTCAATTATTGTCTGGATCTCTCTCTCAAGTTGCCTATTTTCATTTTTTCAGTTTCAATCCCGCGCTGTTTTTGATCGCTGGACTGGATTTCTACTGGAATAATGAAAATCGGCCATAGAATAAGTTTCATTGAGATGATTGAACGATGAAAGATATCGTTAGGAAACCTGCATGTCTGAAAACTCTTCATAATGTTTGCAAAAGCTTCCTTAAATCTGCGAAATCATACTTGATCAGCATGGTGGACAATGACCTTCACTTTTCTTATTTTTAGCGGAGATTCATTCTCAATAGTGAACCAGCGATAGGTTGAGTTAATGATTATGATCACGATGTGCACAGGCCATAGATTTATATTCCGTGCTGTAGCCATCAAAGCTGACTGTTACACTGTCTACTGGTGATACACTGTAATTTACCATCATTACTGTAGTGACACGCTCGCCTTATAATCAACAGTCATTACCTACAATGATAGGGTACGCTCCGTTTCACAGCATATGGGTACTGTATTAATATCATGTCAGTTTAAATTCGCCCGTGATTTTTAAAAGCAAAACAATATCTTTACTTTATTGTATGAATTAACTTTTAACAAAAAAAAACAACCAGAGAATAATTCAATTTCTCGGAAAGTCAAAGTCTGATCTCGCCATGAAAAACATTCTATTTAAACATACGCAGTACCCATCAGTTGTGAAATGGATAACGCAAATATAATAGGGTAAATTTTACCTATTTATCAGTCTGTTCGTAGAAATAACGCATTTTTTGTAATAATGATGCCATACCTATACCGCAATAAAAATGCAGATTAGATAATTCTTATATTAATATGTATAATAAAATAATCGACCTACATTTGATAGATATCAGGGGCCTATTATTTATTAGATACTTGCATGGGGCACTATAATTTTCTTTTGTGACTCATTTTTATGGAAGACTAGCTGATGCCCGCGACTTCATCCGCGTGGATAGAGGTTTTTGGTTTTTGATTTTCCGGGATAAAAAGTAGCCTATGTGTTATTCCAGACTATACCTATGTTCTAGTTATGTAGATGTAATCTATGTTTGTGCCAAATTCTATTCAGAGCCGTTCCGGCATGATTGAATAACAAACATCCATCCATCTATTCATCCATCCATCCATCCATCCAAACTATCTCATTTATAATATTAGTATAGGTAGGTTTAGTGAAGTAAATAGGCTATCTGCAGCTATAGGCTATCTTCTAAGTGCACTCCATCACTTGCCAGGTGCAAGCAGTGCACTCTGTCTCTCTTCCGGTTTACTAATTAGGTAGAGAGGGAGAATTTAACACTTTCACGTCACGAACCACCGCCATAACCTGCCTCCGAATGTGTAAGAAAATCGTCATCGTAATCTTTTGTCAAACGCTTTTTTTTTGGCAACTAAAACAGATTACAATACTGATCTAACCTAAAGTCTTATCTAATAACATTTTAATCTTATTGTAATCCTACAGAGTCTCACTACGCAACTCGTACTAACTCGTAACTCCTCAAACAGGTCGCGTTTCGACCTGTTTATGGAGTTCATTATATGTCTGCACGTCAAAAAGCATGTAGGAACTCCTTAATCAGTTCGAGACAGTTGGGCCTCTCGGTTTATAAACTTTGTTCCAAAACTATATTCTGTTCAAAACAGGATTTTATTAAGGAGTCGGCTCCATGCATTTTAAGAACTTTCTAAAATCAAACATATAGTTTTTATATATTTTTTCCCTTATCTTCTACGTGGCTTAAGGTTTGTCATAAATTGGGACTAAAAAGAATGAATTTATTAATTTGAAGTAGGTATCTAAGAATTTATTTAATTGAATTTAATCATTTTAATAGATCATAAGTAGTATATATTATACAGATTTTACCCAAGTCATAAAAACGGCTATTTTAATGACACAGACATGCCAAGGGCTGTTAAATTACAGTGTTTTGCTCAAGTTAATGACCGAGACATTGTAATCTTCTGTCACTTTGCGTCTACACTAATTGTAATTTCTGTACAAAGGTAAAGCATTAAATTGCTAGGAATATCTAATGACAAGTTAACGATATAATAATAGATAAAAGATCATGGATTTTACTCGCGCCAGCTATGCTAGGGACTACAGTTACTTGTATCATAATAATGACTGTAACTTTTGATTGAAAACGGCCACCACCGAGTTTCTTGCTGGCTCTTCTCAATAGGATTGGCATTCTGAACCTGCCGTTCATTCATTGGACGATTCAAAAGCACTTGTCAAATCAAAGCCTATTTGAATAAAAACATTGAAATTTGAAGCTTAATGATTAAACGAAAAAACCAGCCGAAGTTGATCGATGCTTAACAGGAGTCAGGATGTTGATAAAATAATTCTGGACTTGCTTCAGTTTAACTAAGTAAACATGTATGGAGACTATTATAATCAAATAGATGATGCTTTGTCTTGTCCGCGTGGATTAAGGTTTTTGGTTCTCGCGGGAACTCTTGAATTTTCTGGGATAAAAAATAGCCTATGTCCTTCCCGGGATAGAACCTATCCCCGCACCAAATTTTATCAAAATCGGTTAAGCAGATCTTTTTTTTAGGGTTCCGTACCCAAAGGGTAAAAACGGGACCCTATTACTAAGATCTAAGTCTGTCTGTCTGTCTGTCTGTCTGTCTGTCTGTCTGTCTCCAGGCTGTATCTCATAGACCGTGATAGCTAGAGAGCTGAAATTTTCACAAATGATGTATTTCCGTTGCCGCTATAACAACAAATACTAAAAATTAAAAAAATATATATATTAAGGGGGGTCCCCATACAATAAACGTGTTTTTTTCGTATTTTTTTGCTCAATATTAAAAACGGTAACAGGTAGACGGTTCAAATTTTCACAGAATATTAACTTGTATATTACCTTTCAAAATAAATAATTAAATATCAATAAAGTAAATATTAAAGGGGGGCTCCCATACAACAAACGCAATTTTTTGATATTAACAGTAAACCTCTACAAACAAAGTTAGTTTTGCGGTTCATTAACAAAGGTAATTATACCTACTTCTTGAGTACGGAACCCTCGGTGCGCGAGTCCGACTCGCACTTGGCCGGTTTATTTGATTCTAGCGGGAACTATTAAATATCCCGGATTATCAAAATCGGTTGAAGAGATGGGCCGTGAAAGCGTAGCAGACAGACGGACAGACAAACAAACGCATTCATTTAAAATAATCTAGATTCAACAGTTTGACTACAATATCTTGATTATGTCCTAAGTCAGTCTTATATAAATGTAGTAAAATGATCATTGTCACTAATAATAAAGACAGGCTAATAGTCTGTCAGTTTGTCGTATAAGCCAGTTATTTGTGTAGTTTGTCAGAGGTGGAGCGGCAAATTGCACGGGACCGCATAATGACGGGGGAACGACGTTATAATGACCACGTTATAGCACATGGCGATGCGTACGAGAGCTGTAATGAAAGGTCTATAAGTATACGTTATGTAACTACTAAAACCATTAGAGGTAATACTATGGTTTACGTTCTTTGTCTATGACTAACTCCTTCCCATTTGACGACCTCCCTGGCGCAGTGGTGAGCGTTGTGGTATTTTAGAGGATGTTCCGTGCTCGATCCCCGACAAGGTCAATTTGGGATTTTATAATCTCTGAATTTTCTATAGTCTGGTCTGGCGGGAGGTTTCGGTCGTGGTTTGTTACCACACTATCGGCAAAGACGTGCCGCCAAGTAGATTTTAATATAATTACCATACCTCTAACAGCAGTGGCGTACACAGGGTTTGAAGCTAGGGTAGGCATTACTTAGAATACCTATTTACTGACGGTCATGATGAAAAATGAGTATTGACGTATTTCCATTTGGGTAAGCAGTGCTGTTACACCTCTATGAACTGCACGCCACTGCCTAACTGGTTAATCCGCCACTATCTAAGACTACAGTCTCAGACGTAGCGGATTAACTCATAACTTGGCACCGTGAGATCGCAGTCAAAGGCTAACTTGTAGTAGAATAATAGTGGTATAATAAAAACCATTCAACAAAATAAGAAGAAGAAGGTAATAGTGGTACTTATCAAAGCTATTAAAGTGACTTTTCTACCGTTAACTTACTCGTAACTTGACGTATCGCCAACACAACGTTAACTTAACCCAGTATCTAAGTTTCGCGCCAGTTTACACGGCGTTATATATGTAAGATGTCGAACGTCGATTATTCCTATTACAGCCATGAAATATTGACCATCGGGAATTGCTTCGCGCCGCCCGCCGGCTTTATCTAAGGGCTTTCGTGTTCTGAGACAAGACTATCTTCACTTGAGATATCTTACGTCTTAAAGTTGTATTTTCCTGCAGAAAAAGCAACAGAAAATGTATATGATTTTTATACAATAAATAGATGATGCGATGGATTTTGATTTCCGCTGTAACTCCGCAATAAAAAGACAAATTTTTCGGCATAAAGTGTAAGGTATGCCCTTCCCCGAGATATAACCTATGTATATAACCAAATTTCCTCAAAAGACTTTACCAGACTTTCGCTCTCTTTCCCGCACATTTCCAATTATCATAGTAAAAGTCAGTCGGGAGTCGGAAAAGGTATCTGGACGAGATAACTAATCACGAACTAAGAACTAACACGTGGCTGACGCAGGTGCTGAGCGGTCAGGGGGTGTTTAACACATATCTCTTTGCAATAGGAAGATCACCAACAGAGAACTGTTATTTCTCCGAAGATTTCCTCCCAAGAAGAAAAAAAAGTAAAAGTCATCTGAATAGGCACTTCTTCTTCTTTTCCTTTTGAGGTTTCAGTCCCTTATGTCCTGTATCACTGCGACCGTCTCCGATCTATTGTGATGTGACCTCCATTTTTAAATTTCCTCGCCAATGTCTGCTTCAGCCAGGAACAGCAGCATTTTCTTGACTGGAATATGGGAAGCATCCTCTGGGTTAATAATATGTTTGCCCAGATGGATGCTTCGTTTATGCATTAGAGCGGGACATTGGCAGATAATATGCATCGGAGTCTCACAGGATTCCTGGCATAGTCTGCAGATATCCGTGTTCCTAAGCTTAAGGTTAAACATGTGTCTGTTAAGACCGCAGTGACCTGTTAAAGCTCGTGCTAAAATGCGTAGGTTTTTCCTGCTGAGCGCTAGCGCCTCGGAGGCGGCCTTCTTATTGAAGGTTCTGACTAGCGCCTTTGAATGGTTTAGACCACGTAAGTTTCTCCAACGAGTGAGTGTTTCATAGAAGCAGTAGGTTAGCAGGGTGAGCTGCACCAGGCTTTTAGGTATACCGCAGACCGGCTCTGGTCCGATCTGCCTTACCTTAGCGCCCGTTTTAGCCAGGGTATCGGCGTTTTCATTGCCGGCTATACCCATATGCCCTGGAACCCAGCGAAGAACCACCTTGTTGCTACGGGCCAGGGTGGTTAGTGTGTCCCTGCAGCAGTCAACCAGTCTGGAGGTAATTACCTCTGACGATAAGGCTGATAGAGCTGCCTGGCTATCCGAGTGGATGTAAATAGTTTTGTTGCCGTAGTTCTCCTGCAGGATAGTTTCCGCACAAATTATTATGGCGTAAACCTCCGCTTGGAATATGGATGAGTAGACTCCCAGGTGTGCCATGAATAGGCACTTAGTATCGACATATTTTTTTTATTTCAAAGGTAGGTTTTGTTTTACAATGTTGTAAACACAGTGTATCAACGTCATTACTCATTACAGTATCTTACAACTAAAGCTACGAGGGTTCCAAACGCACCCTGGTCTGAGAAGTGCCCACAAAAAACTCAGCCGGGTTAAACAAATTAAACATATTAGCACAGAATAGGTTATAGTATTAGTGTCAGTGAAGTAATATTGACATTTTAAGGGTTCCGTAGCCAAATTTGGCAAAAACGGAACCCTTATAGATTCGTCAAGTCTGTCTGTCTGTCTGTCTGTCTGTCTGTCTGTCTGTCTGTCTGCCCGTCCGTATGTCACAGCCACTTTTTTCCGAAACTATAAGAACTATACTGTGAAACTTGGTAAGTAGATGTATTCTGTGAACCGCATTAAGATTTTCTTACAAAAATAGAAAAAACACAATAAATTTTGGGGGTTCCCCATACTTAGAACTGAAACTGAAAAATTTTTTTTTCATCTAACCCATACGTATCTATGGATAGGTCTTCAAAAATGATATGGTTTGTAATATCATTTTTTTCTTAACTGAATAGTTTGCGCGAGAGACTCTTCCAAAGTGGTAAAATGTGTCCCCCCCCCTGTAACTTCTAAAAATAAGAGAATGATAAAACTTAAAAAAATATATGATGTACATTACCATGAAAACTTCCACCGAAAATTGGTTTGAACGAGATCTAGTAAGTAGTTTTTTTTAGTACGTCATAAATCGTAAACCGCAATTTACCTTTCATTCAATCACCTCAAATATTTAAAATAAAAATACTTTTTTTTAATAATTTAAAACTTACTACAGGTTTGTACGGAACCCTCAGTGCGCGAGTCCGACTCGCACTTGGCCGGTTTTTTCAATGTTAGAAGAGACAATAGGTCAAATACACACTTTGAACTTAACTTGATCCTCAGACATATAAAACGGAAATAAGACATTTTTGACTTAAATAGCTATTTATGCAACTGTATCGTAATGAGGGTCATTTTAATTCGAGTGCTGGTTTTTGATACGAGGCTTGCCGAGTATCAAAATATATAGGATAGTACGAGAATTAAAATGACTAATTACGTACAGTTGCATACAAGATTTTATGTACGACAAGGACGTCTTTATAATTTTTTACTTTATAAATTAATAAAAACCAAAAGTGCCAGAACCCAGAGCCGCTAAGCTATAGGCATCCTATTTATGAAGATAACCATATCGATACAGCTACGACTCATAACGATACAGCTCCCATACAACGAACTGTATCGTTATGAGAAGCAAACACGAAAGAGGGTTCAATTCGATATAGTTGTCAAATTCGAAATTGGAACTTTTCGATGCTGGAGTAGATAAAATATTTTTTGTAAGATTTATCTAAAGGCCATTTTTCGGTGTACAAAATCAAGTAAATCCTATTTCCAATGTATAAAAGAAGCGAACGCAGCGCCCCCCGGCGCCTGCAGTCTACCGGCGACGTGTGTGGCCGGCTGATTGATATCATGCTTGATTTACTGACTGTTTTATTAACGTTGATTGTGAAGTTAATCGCCGGCTTCAAATGGTACGTAATGACCAATGTTCATTAAAATTTTCAAGTGACTGATTAATTCGTAGGCATGTTCACAGGCCCTCGTAACGAGGGTGAACCCAGCCGACATTAAATGTAACTTTTTTATTTGTTTTTAGAATAGAATGCATTAACGTCGTGTTGAAATGAAATGTAGATTAAGCTGAGGAAATATTTTTACACATATTAATTTAGGATTTCAAAAAGATCGGCATTAAAATACTGCTTAAAGTCATCATCATCATCATCACTACAGCCTATTAACGTCCCACTGCTGGCCTCCACTCTCATAGGAGAGCGGGAATTAGAGCTTAGACCCACCACGCTGCTCCAATGCGAGTTGGCGGGCTTTAACGACTATTATCATGTTAGTGATAATAACCGGGATCGACGGCTTAACGTGCTCTCCGAGGCACGGGGGTGAAACACTGCCAACTTCCAACTCCGGGCTAGCACTGAGAATTTCTTAATTGAAAAACCCAATACCTAACTTTTCATGCCCGACCGGGAATCGAACCCAGGACCTCGTGATCCGCAGTCGACTATGCTAACCACTAGACCAACGAGGCAGTCTGCTTAAAGTAATATGGCGAAATTCAACAGATAAGTATAAAAAGAGCTCCCTGGCGGGAGTAGTAAGCGCTGTAATCTTATAGTGGGAGGTCCCGGGTTCGAGTCCCGGCAGGGTCAATTATTCTTTATTCTTTATTCTTTATTCTTTATTTGTGAAACATGCCTGGGGAGACATTACAGTTGCCCAATTCGTCTCCCCAGGCTAAAAATACCTTAAAACTAAAATAAAATAAGACAAATATAAAACAAACGAGTCTAACAAAAAAGACATATAATAAAATTAAAAATTAAAACTCAAATTAAAAAAAGAAAAAAAGAAAATACATTTAAAACACTAAAATAAACCCCATATCACTTACTTTCTAGCAAAGGTTTTATTTTATTTACGAGTTTGAGCGTATTATAATTAGGGTATTTATATTTCTGAATTTTGGTCTGGTCAGGCGGGAGGCTTCAGCCGTGGCTAATTACCACTTAACTGGCAAAGACGTACCGCCAAGCGATTTAGCGTTTCGGTACGATGCCTTGTAGAAACCGAAATAGAGTCAGCCCGCTACCATCTAAGACTGCATCATCACTTAACATCAGGTGTGATCGCAGTCAAGGGCTAACTCGTAGCTTTTAAGGATACCGTTAAGTTAATAATCACCATCACGTCTTATACTTTGTAAACGTGATGTTCAGAAGGTGTACTTGTGTAGGTACCTATTTTGAATAAATATACTTTGAGTTTGAGTTTCAAGTAGCGGAATAAAAAATGCATTAAATACGGGAACCTCGTGGGTCAGTATTCACCCGTGTCATCGCGCTCGGTACGAGTATAAACCAAATGAATGAATGGATCCTCCCCGCCCATCGTATAAATCGCTCGCGCCGTGTGCGGCGAACTCACTCATTACATTCATCAGGGTGATTGATGTAGCTGATAGTTCACTGAATTATTGAATCATCCCGGTTCCATTAATATTACTGTGATTTAATGCCGACATAAATCCATTATTGTGTTTAAATTTAGTTGTTCGTGGGCTAAGTAATAACAAACTCAAACTCAATTTATTTAAAACACGTAGGACATACAGTTTTCTGGTATGTAACGTCATATTTTGAGTCTACCACTGGTTCGGAAAGGAAATTCTGTTGAGAAGACCCGGCAAGAAACTCAGCGGTTGCTCTTTTTTTTAAAAAACAAGTTATTATAATACGAAGGTTTATAAATTAAATACATTAGTGTAAGTTAACTATCCCTGTGGGGCGCTGGACCCAAAGTCTTTGTCATTAAGAAATTCGTCTCGTATTATAGCCTCGACTCAACAAGAGTTCTTTTAATAACCCACAAGTTTTAATAACCCGCTAGCTGAAAACAAAATGATTCTAGATTGGGTTTCATTATTGTCTTCATCTCAACAGATAGACGTCTGGCTGGACTGCCGTCTCCTGCATGAATCTCCAGAGAACACAGGCATGTGCCACTTGCTTCCAGCGGTTCCCAAGTCCCAGCTTCTCGCTTGTGATCGTCCGTCCACCTGGTGGGAGCTCGTCCAATACTGCGCTTTCCGATGAGAGACTGGGTTTAGTAATATCTTAAAAAAATGCTATTGTTTTAATTCATGATTATTTTTTCCTTTTTAGGGTTCCGTACCCAAAGGGTAAAAACGGGACCCTATTACTAAGACTCCGCTGTCTGTCTGTCTGTCTCCAGGCTGTATCTCATAGACCGTGATAGCTAGAAAGCTGAAATTTTCACAAATGATGTATTTCCGTTGCCGCTATAACAACAAATACTAAAAATTAAAAAAAAATATATATTAAGGGGGGTCCCCATACAATAAACGTGTTTTTTTCGTATTTTTTTGCTCAATATTAAAAACGGTAACAGGTAGACGGTTCAAATTTTCACAGAATATTAACTTGTATATTATCTTTTAAAATAAATAATTAAATATCAATAAAGTAAATATTAAAGGGGGGCTCCCATACAACAAACGTAATTTTTTGATATTAACAGTAAACCTCTACAAACAAAGTTAGTTTTGCGGTTCATTAACAAAGGTAATTATACCTACTTCTTGAGTACGGAACCCTTGGTGCGCGAGTCCAACTCGCACTTGGCCGGTTTTTTACTATTTTTTTCATTTTATTCAACTTTTAACATAGGTAGGTTGACAAAGATACGATTTAATGATGGTGCATGCTCGAAGGATGATGCTCAGGATCGTCTTCCGCGTAGATTTAACGCGAATTTAAACTAGACGAGCATTTTGTCTTTTTATTTTTATTATTCTAAACAAAAAATCTTCTATCTGACATATTAATTTGGTTGGTTGGTATAAAAAGTTAAGGTGACTGACTGACTGTCTGATCTATTAAAGTACAGCTCAAACCACTGGACGGATGGGGCTAAAATTTGGCATACCAGATAGCTTTCATGACGTAGTAAGCAATAGACATCCGCTAATAGAGATTTTTGAAAATATTCAACCCCTAAAGGGTTAAAAGCGAAGCTGCGGGCAAAATCTTTTTAAAGATAAACTTATAAGTACTTACTCTGCAGTAGTTCTTACGTTTCCCTCATTTAGTAAAACGCATATTATAGATTGTCGACTTATCGTACAAATCGATATCGCCGTGTGTGGTTGTATCAGTCATTTCATTCATTAGTGTGATTGATTCGAAGATATTTCACAAAATTATTGATACCTCTCCGTAGCGTGGGCATTAATAACTGTGATTTATTACCGACATCCATTGTAACAACATCCGGTCGTTTTTGTTTATTACATGTTTGTAACATGTTTTAGCGAAAATGTATACTAATATTATAAATGCGAAAGTGTTTCTGTCTGTCTATCTGTCTGTCTGCTAAGCTTTAACAGTCCTTCGTTTCAACTGATGTTTATGAATTTTGGTATAGAGATATTATGTTCCATTCCGGGGAAGGACATATGTTACTTTTTATCCCGGAAAAAACCTCAATCCACGCAGACGAATTCGAGGGCATCGTCTAGTGATTAAAACAATTTTCTATGGAGCTGTACAGACTAACGCGACAGGACAAATTGTGTGTCATCGCCAAAAAGCAAAAATCTAACAATAATCAAAAGATGAGTAGATATTGCAGGTACTTTGTACTCACAACTAGTCGTACATAGGTATTAGGATCGTCTATAAATCTAACAATCTAGCACGACAGGACTGACAGCGTGTATTAACATAATAAAATAGTAATGGACGACGCGTAATAACCGACGTGCAACGCTGAGGAAATCGTTAATAGAGGCTCTGTGAACGAACATATAGAACTATAGAGTTGTCTTAGTTAGTATTTTTTAGAGATTTCTGAAAAATCTACATAAGGTAGGTACTTTCACATTTTTGGTGTAGGATAAATGCGTTTTAGGAAATCAAATATTATCACTCTAACGCTAAAAAACCTCCGAGAAAACTTCCATTCGCAAGATTTCTTGCAAAGTCTGCCAAGTGTAGATTGATTTCACATACCTTTACCAGACCACCTGTACTACCACCAGAGACCCCGCACTGGTGACCCCGCACTGGAAAGCATAGCGTCGGCAGACACGGTGGACGGACGACATCAAGAGAGTCGCAGGGAGTAGCTGGATCCAGGCGGTGCAAGACTGTGGCTTGTGCAGGCCCCTACAGGAGACCTATGACCAGCAGTGGACGTCCATCCGTTGACGACGAC
Organism: Erebia epiphron; assembly: GCA_963932025.1. Taxonomy (NCBI): domain Eukaryota; kingdom Metazoa; phylum Arthropoda; class Insecta; order Lepidoptera; family Nymphalidae; genus Erebia; species Erebia epiphron. The sequence continues at coordinate 18,181,235 of OZ009960.1, forward strand.
GACGACCTTTGTTACGTGGATAAACCCTACTTATTTTTAGATCACCCGTGCTCAGTGGAGGACCGCCGTGCTCAATAGAGAACAGCCGTGCTCAGTAGTGATTACCCGTGCTCAGCAGAGATCACCCCTTCTCAGTCGAGATCACCCGTGCTCAGTAGAGAGCTGGCGATGAGTTGATTTACTGGAAGCGAACGGATATAACCAACCAAGAACATCCAACAATAACTTGGATAACTGATAATAACCAACACTAACTTGGTCAACATAACATAACAACATAACTTGGTCAACATAACATAACAAAATAACTTGGTCAACTTAACATAACAACATAACTTGGTCAACTTAACATAACAACATAACTTAGTCTACATAACTTAGCTAACAATACGTACGGCGAAAGAACTACGGGCTATATTATTCCACGTCTTATCAATCAGTTGTCACCCGCTCTGTCGAGTGGAGTGACGCGTGCGAATGTGAAGTGGAAGCTAAAGGAATATTTCTTGGGCAACCTAATATGAACTTGCACTCAAGATTCTGCATAACTAACTTTGTTGCCTAGGAGATGTTTCTTTGGCTCCTGCAGGAATGAATTAATGTTTGGTCTAGTAGGTATTTCAAATAATTGTTTTTTATGTTATCTCTAGTTTTATTACTTATATTGTGGGTTTTTTTATGATTTTATTTTATTTATTTAGTTGGTATTTTTTTTTCGTCTAAGAATAGTTACCACAAGGCGCAGACGCTCATACATTGTGGTCAAACCTCTGTGGTTTTTTTCAATGTATACTTAACTACTATGTGTGTGTTGTAAATTTGTATCTTGATAAATAAATAAAAAAAAAAAAAAAAGTCAACTTAACATAACAACATAACTTGGTCATCATAATTTTTTTCAAAGTGAGTATCATTTTTTTATGAATCTGATAACGGGTATGGATACAAACTCGCCAATGCGTCTCCATACACGTCCCTGTGCACCCGCGCACGGTGGCCGCTAAACAGTGATTTATCACGAATATTCATTTCAACGGGCCGCGTCAGATCGCGCGATTACAGCGATTTATGTCGCGCCGTGCTGCGCTGCGGCGACGTGTGAATGTACGACGCGACTATTACTCCTGCTTGTAATGCTTGCACTGAGAATTTCAGTTTTTAAAATGTAACATCCAAATACATACTACATATTTTGAAATTTGCTGTTAAACTTTTATTTAATCAAATCTTTGAATACCAAAATAACATTACTACTACATCCCATTAAGGAGCATTCCCTCTCTCTTAGGAGAGAGGGAATTAGAGATTAGACCCACCACGCTGCTCCAATGCGGGTTGGCGGGCTTTAACGACTATTATCATGTGCAGAATATCAAAATAACATTAATTATGTTTAAATAAAATAAACTAAAATCTAAGTTAAAAACTAAAATGTTAAAATTAAAAATCAAATCTTAAATCTTACTACAAATAATCAAATTCTGATTGGAAGCTCTACCACCCGATCAGCATAGACGTTCAGTGTTCCGCTACGATGCCATGTAGGCAAAGGTTTAATATACTTATACCGGGTTAGGCTGCTACCATTTTCGACTGCATAATATCTGCACCTTACCATCCTGTTGAGAACTCACCGGAGGACTGACTTGTAGTAGCATAAAAAATAAGTTACCAAAAGTTTAGCTAGCATGACCATGCCTAAGCGTTAAAATAAATCCGTCATTTAGTGTATAAGTAAACATAATTTTAAAGTTTAAATAATATAAAAATTTTCTTCGTCTAGATCCAATATCTAAAATACCAACTTATTACTTTCGCACTAGAATATTCGCTTATTACATAGCCTACCTATGAACATGCTAATTAAGTACCTAACTACCTACCATCATAAATTCAAACGATTCCAATAATAAAACACTGCAATCAATAGTAATAAATCTATCAACAAATGTCCCATTCAAATAGTTTAATCATTTTCCTTGAATAAAACATGATTAAGGGAAAAACCAATGTCCAAGACTAATCCGCTTAGTCGGAACAATAAATAATACTAAGATTATTTATTTCGTAAAATCTATTTCTTAATAATCTGATTCGATTACAAAAACATTAATTTTTTCACGCCGGATCTAGATATTTGGCACAGAGATAGATTTCAGTCTGGAATAACACAAAGGCTACTTTTTATCCCGGAAAATTAAAGAGTTCCCGCGGGAACCAAAAAACCAGCTAAGTATCGTGCGCCAAATGAAAAAGTGGGCTGCGTTGGCTATCCCAGTCCACTCTGGTATGTTTTTAACCGACTTCCAAAAAAGGAGGAGGTTCTCAATTCGGCGCGTATCTTTTTTTTTTTAATGTAGGTATGTCGGTGCATATCTCCGTGGTTTCTCAACCGATTTGAACAATTATTTTTTTCATTGGTTGTAGGAAGCTCACGAGGTGGTCCCATAAAAAATTCTGACTCCAAATCCTCAATCCTGATGCTGTAGGTAAAGTAAAAAATATTTTTGATTTCTACACACTTTGTTGAAGTCGGGCGATTATAACAAAGATAGGCATAGTTGACGCGTCAGGCTCGCCCGACTTCAACATAGTGTGTAGAAATCAAAATTATTTTTTACTTTACAGTGGCTTTGGAAGTCGGTTTTTTAACCCCCGACGCAAAAAGAGAGGGGTGTTATAAGTTTAACGTGTCTGTCTGTGTATCTGTGTATCTGTCTCTGGTATCGTAGCTCCCAAACGGATGAACCGATTTTCATTTAGTATTTTTTGTGTCATAGATAATTTTATCCCGAGTGTTCTTAGCTATGTTTCATGAAAATCTGTTCATCCGTCTGAAAGTCATCAGCTTTTTTCTAGTCGGGGGTTTTTTTAAATTTGTAATTTATTTTATTTGGAAATAATTTTTATTAAGCCACCACTTTCTTTGTCTACGAATGTTCTTCTATCCTGAAGGATATCGGTGCCGTCTTCTTCAGCCCATCGTGATGGTCTGAAGAAGACGGCACCGATCATATCTGACAACAGTTCGCAAATATCTGACCTTTTATCATTTGATGGTCAAAATTTCTTCTTATTTTTACCTGCGTGTCGTAGGACTTCGTCGTTTCTAGCTCTTAGACCCAACTGATTCGAAATCGCACGGCATTTTGAAGGCCTTCAGTTCCTTACAGTTACAGTTTATATCACATCAATAAAGTTAATTCGATTCGTGCGCGATAAGGCGTCCTAGTTGTAAGCTAGTAATTTACGAGTATGTAGCGGGAATGCCCGCAGACGCTAAATTTACAACATCACAATATAAACTTCAGTAAATGTAATCCGGCAGTAAACTATTGTGGGGCAATTTTCATAATTAATTATTGTTTCGTAATCGTTTTGAAGATCCGTTACTGATATTAAGGAATCTGGTAGTGAAGACTGGAATTATTTTGGACAAAATCTTTTGCAAAGTTGTTAATTTAAAGCTCCGGTTTATGTTCGTTTCTTGCATATTGCTTTTGTATTAAACCAAACCATATTTTCTTTTCATCAGAATTTTCTAAAGTCGTAGAGCTAAGTCAGTTTTATTTTTATGTTATACATTTTGCACTACAAAGAAACTTTGGTATGATAAAATAATAATTGTATCACGCCATGGTTTAAAATGCGGAACCATTTTAGCCATCCCAATAACTAAAAGTAGTCTAGATAGATATCACGCAAATAAAATATACAGCTGAATGTGGTCGTAAGCTATATACCGAAAACACCAAAACATACATAACTATGTACATCTTCGACACTTTAACTACAATAAACTTTTTTACAATATTGGGTTCTAGACCTAAGGATCCCAATAACATTTAAATATACTTGTTACAGAATAGATAAGGTATGAATAACAGCATATTAGTTTAGCCTTTCTTAACAGGTACTCGAATCTTACAAGCTTCTTACAAGTAATACAGGAATTTAAAGTGTTTTTCTAAAAAAATAAGAATTTGGCAAATTAATAAATTTAATTATCCCAAATTAATCAATTTAAGTTAATGTATGAAAAGCTGTAGATCACAAAAAAAATGTTTTTCGTTATTTCAGAAATGATCAAACCATTGCACGCGCTGATTTACGTTGAGAAGGTTCATCCAAACATAAATCATAATCTGTAACCACCGTTTCAGCTCATTGGGTTCTATTTGATTTATAGGAGCGCACTTTCACTAAAATTGCGCACTTAGTACCACCTAACTGGAGATTTTGTTCTTTACGATTCGAAAATTGGCAGCAATGCTGCTATGAACAGATAACTACAGTTTCTCTACCTTTTGTAGTCGTTTAGATTCTTAGGTTTCAACAATTTACAATTACAGGGAGTATTTCACTATTGCTCTATTGGACTAGCATAAACTGCTTGTCTATAGCTTGAGAGTCATTTGTTTAATTTTTTTCCAGGAGACACCAGAACTTCAATTATGATTAACGGCAAAAAGAGGATGCAATTTTCGGCAGGTTGGTATACTGACGAAGTTGGTACTCATGAGTGGGAACATCGAAAGCAACATAGCTGGAAAAGGGTGTATGATATCGGGATGCTGGAGTCCCTAGAGCACCGAAGAGACGTTAGTTCTCTTTGTGTGTTCTATCGTCTCTACAATGGAGAGTGCTCTGAGGAGTTATTCAATCTAATACCAGCTTCCGTGTTCTCCAGTCGCACCCTACGTCGCAGAAACAAATTCCATCCTCACCACCTGGATGCTTGGTCCTCTTCCACCACCCGTTATTCCAGGTCATTTCTGCCACGTACCCGCAAATATTGTGGAACCAGCTTCCATCTTCTGTGTTCCCTCATGATTATAATATGGGGCTCTTCAAAGGGCGGATAAACAAATATCTCAAAAGCCAGCAACGCATTGGCGGTTCCTCTGGTGCTGCAAATGTTCATGGGCGGCGGTAATCACTTACCATCAGGTGACCCGCCAGCTCGTTTGCTCGCTATACATATATAAAAATAAAAATAAAAGCATTTTGACGAAATAAATTAATATCAACGATAGCAAGAGATTTCTAAGTTTGATGTTAACTAAATGTATAACCTCAGACTGAAGATGGTACCTTAAAAGGTTGAGGAAAAACATAATAATATGGAAATCACATATGGAATAGTTTTTGGTGGGACATCTGGATATTATAGAAGATGATCCTGTAGTAAGGAATGCTATACGTTGTTAGGATGAACCTGTAAATAATCAATTAATAAGTAGAGTAGTAGCACAAAATAGGTAATAGTACGTGTAGTAGTATTGAATTCAAAGAAAATTATTCAACCATTTGTAATTTACGTTCCTTTGAATAAATATTTAAATTATTACCAGTAATTTATTGTACAGCTGATAGCGTAACAGTATCCGCTGCAATTGTCTTTGTTAATGTATATTTATCGATTACTGCTGCATTTATTCGAGCACTTCAAAGAGTCACGACTTGACCACAGGCTGTCACGACATTATTGATAGTGTGAGAGGCAGGTGTAAGATATCTTTGTAAAAACCAAAAATAAAAAAGGTACTACAACTGTGGCAATAGTGTCAAAAGAGACTGGATTTTCAAATCTGATTCGATTTTGTCAATCCCAAAATTGTTTCCTAGATTTTAATCTATCAGAGTATTTAAACTTAGAATATGTACTAATTTTATATGTCCTACCAGCATACCTGGCTCTGAGGCCAAAATTTGAACTGATTTTTATGCCTGTTTATTTTTTATTTTATTAGTTCACACTTACTAGCGACGCTGTCACCGGGTGAGATAAGTTTGTGGGACTATAAGTACCTATGCTTTTCAAGCTTTATTTGTCTTTGGTGTATGCCAGTATTTACATACTCTTAATAATGTAATATTATTATGTGAAACTAATCTTAATTTAATCCATACTTCCATACTATACAAATTATTATAAATGCGAAAGTGTGTCTGTCTGCTACGCTTGCACGGCCTAACTACTCAACCGATTTTGATGAAATTTGGTACAGAGATAGTTTACATCCTGGGAAAGGACATAGGCTACTTTTTATCCCCGAAAATTGAAGAGTTCCCGCGGTAATCAAACAACAGAAGTCGCGGGAATCATCTAGTAATTGATAAATTTATTAATTAGTCAAGCACTGTATTCGTTATGGAATCATACAATAGCCTCTTGTACTATTCCCATCAGTTCTTACTCTGTTATTTACCGCAATTTTCTAATCATAAAGAAGTTCCATTTAAGCTACTAATTTAATAGCATTTGATGAAACTTGCAGTCGGTCTGGCGTCAATTTACTTCAACTTATAGCTCACGGATAGTTCCCATTTAATTTATAATTCATACAAACGTAAGTTTTAATTTAAATTGTACATTTTCTATATGTTAGTACAGATTCTGTTGAAAGATTAATTTTCTCGTAAATTTTATGTTAACTGTTGCTATTTGGGACGAGGTCCCGGGTTCGAGTCCCGGGTCGGGTCATAATGAGTGTTGGGTTTTCTGACTAGAAACTCTCAGCACTAGCCCGGAGTCAGGAAGTTGGCGGTGTTTCACCCCCGTGCCTCGGAGAGCACGTTAAGCCGTCGGTCCCGGTTATTATCACTAACATGATAATAGTCGTTAAAGCACGCCAACCCGCATTGGAGCAGCGTGGTGGGTCTAAGCTCTAATTCCCTCTCTCCTATGAGAGTGGAGGCCTGTGCCCAGCAGTGGGACGTTAATGGGCTGTAGTGGTGGTGGTGGTGGTGCTATTTGCTAACTTGGACAGTTATGATATTTATTAATTCCTATATGATACCCACGAATTCGACCGCATGGATTAAGTTTTTTGATTCCCGGGGGAAGTCCTTAATTTTCCGTGATTAAAAGTAGCCTGTCTTTCTCCAGGATGTAAGTAACCTGCCACTATTGGTATACAGGCAGGTTACTTACATCCTGGGGAACATTTTTTCAAAAGTTAAACAGATAGACACACTTTCGTATTTATGCTAGTAATATGGACGTGTTCCTTTATTAATTTAATTGATTTATACTTCTTCAATATATATCAATAAAACTGATCCTTTATTTACCTAATCATGGATGGCCTTAAAAACAAAACACTTTAATACGTCTTCATTTCGAAACAAAAATTGGCCATAATTTAGGTGAATATTCTTCACCTAAACGTACCATTCGACAGAGCCGTGTTGTCGAAGCTACACGGCCATCATTCATAGTAATTGCGCAAAACAATCGCCCGATAAATAAAAAAACCCATTCCCATGTCAATTGTGTGCGTCGTGTCCAATTTAGACGAGCCGTCAATAAATAAAAATTAATTGCGAATTACTCATTCGGTGGCCGCGGTTGGAACATCGAATTATTACTTTTGAGCTTGTGTGTGTACTTTGTATGCGATAGAGCAAAGGTTTCCAAGCGATTGTGAAATACACATCGAATTTAAGACAGGTTTTTTAATATAATATAGAACAAGATAATTTAACGCCTTTTTTTGACGATCGATCATCAAAACTATAGTTTAATCAAAGTTTTTCATACTGCATTAAATATATAAATTGAAATAGCAACATTGTGCTTTTGATTTGTAGTTTCCATTTACCTAATAATTCCGTCATCGATAAAGTTTACATCCCGGGTAAAGTACAGAGATAGTTTCCATTCCGGGGAAGGACATAGTACTACTTTTTGTCCCGGAAAATTGAAGAGTTCCCGCGAGTACCAAAAAATCTCAATCCACGCGGACGTAGTCGCGGGCATCAGCTAGCAAATCATGATTCACATGATGTAACACAATCATCTCTGTGATGATTAGAGAATAGTAGAAGTGAACCCAACCTCGAACAGCTCTTCAGAACAGTCCGTCTAAAAGTGGATAGAAGTCAAGAAGAGATCTTTCAATTTAATTAAATCTATTCCAGCTATAATTGTATCATGAGTTCGTGACCTTCACATTTCAAAGGCCTTTGAATCAAGATTGAGTACCCAGTATCCAGTACCGGTTGCATCTATCCACATGCATTATAGTTACTCGTACAATATACCGGTAGCGGAGACTGACGGGACAATCGCCTCAGACCGACAGTTTGACGTCTTAATCGAAACACCGTTGGTATTGCATGACGTGGAAATTATTTCGTTGAATGGGTACTTCATATCGTTTATGTCGAGATGATGATATGGCGTTCATACATTGAAATGTGAGGTGAGAATATTAATTTTAGTCATGTGGATCATTAAGGAATCGATATTCGAATGAAAATATGTAGTTTAATTTGAAGTGTCGCTCTGATGACACATTATGAATTTGCCACTAGTGTGAAAAGCAGATTTAGAAGATCATCATAAGTCATCATCTTAAGTCAGTGCATTCATTATCATACTAATATTATAAATGCGAAAGTTTTATGGATGGATGGATAGATGTTTGTTACTCAATCACTCCCGAACGGCAGAACGGATCTGGATGAAATTTGGTAGTCTAGAATAACACATAAGCTACTTTTATCCCGAAAAATTGAGGAGTTCCCGTGGGAATTTAAAAATTTATTCCACGCTGACAAAGTCGCGGGTATCAGCTAGTAATATAATAAATGCGAAAGTGTTTGTTGGTATATCTTTCAATCACGCTGCAACAGAGGAACGAATCGACGTAATTTTTTGCATGGATATAGTTGAGGTCCTGAAGAGTGACACAGGCTTTTTTTATCCCGTAAAATTAAGTAAATTCTCGTGGAAAGTAGAAAAACTTATTCCACGCGGACAAAGTCGCGGGCCAGTATTTAAATAATACTGCTTTACGCGATGGTAGTAACCCCCAGGGTGCATCTTCAGTTGCATAATATTGCTCAGCACTGCCTTATTTCAACTTAAACTGTTTTAACTAACAGAAACAATAAATAACTTATACAGAGGTGTTTCCGATTTTCCTCGGTTGTAACAGATAACATAGGAAACCTAAGTAGTAGCAATTCACACAAACTGCCTGAGCAAACGACGAGGATAGTGACAGGGTGTTCTATTTAATTTGGCAGGACCTACATTTTTTATGTCATGAATTCACATGACTTTATTATGCACTAGATGATGCCCCAGACTTAGTGCTAGTGGATTAAGGTTTTTTTTTTTCATTCCCGCGGGAACTCCAGGATAAAAAGTAGCCTATATACTTCCCCGGGATACAACTTACAGCTATACCGAATTTCATATAAATCGGTTGAACAGTTGGGCCGTGAAAGCGTAGCAGATAGACACATTTTCGCATTTATAGTATTTAGTATGGATTAGTATGGTTTACGACCATAATAATTAAGTTAAGTAGAAAAAGTAACCTAATGTCTCATTTAAAAGAAATTAAACTTTAACCAATAATTCTCTTAAAACAATATCATTACGTCAATTACTAGGTACTATCTGGTACCATAATAGTATATTTTTAACTGAATATCTGGTATGTAGTGAAGCAGAAAAGGTGTTTGTAGTAGCTTTTTAACCGACTTCCAAAAAAGGAGGAGGTTCTCAATTCGGCGCGTATCTTTTTTTTAATGTTTTAATAAAAGCAATAAATATATAAATAATAATTTATATAAATGGTAAAGCTCTAAAAAACTGATTCAGCTAAGCAGATACAAAATAAAACATATTTTAAGTAAAATGAATACAGTAAATGCGCCAAAAGCAGCCTGTATATAAAAATAACATCCAGTCTATAAAAAGTAATGTTCGGGGCGAATCGAGAAACAATAGGAATATTCCATACCGTACCATATTCTACAATCTAAACAAAGGTAATATTGAGCTCTGCTATACAAAGATAACATATTATTTCAGTTTGCCAGTATTACATGCATACTTATTTTCATACTTCTATAGATAATGCTAATATTAAAAACGAGATGAAGCCCACAACTTCGTCCGCGTGGATTTAGGTTTTTAGCCTATCAGCTTCCCCGGATTACATCCTATTCCTGTACCAAATTTCATTGAAATTAGTTGAACAGATGGGCCGTGAAAGCTTAGCAGACAAACAGACACACGCTTTCGTATTTATAATATTATTAGTATGTAAGTGAAGTGTGTCTGTCCATCTATCTGTCTGCCACGCTTTCTGGTACAGAGATAGGTTATGTCCTGAGGAAGGAAATAGGCTAGCTTATATTCTTACTGTCTGCTCCTTTGATGGAATGATACTTACAATGGGTCTGATATTATACCTTGTCAAGGTGTTGCTAGCACAAGCTGTGTCTCTAACACAGGGTGGTCGATCGAGAGGAGCTATGTTCCTATGTCATTAGATCAAAACTGAGAAGATCCAAGAGTATACTGTATACCACCCACTTAATCTGCATTCACCTTAATTATTGTAAACTAGATGATTCCCGCGACTTCGTCAGCGTGGATTAAGTTTTTTGATACCCGCGGGAACTCTTGAATTTTCCGCGATAAAAAGTAGCCTATGTCCTTCCCCGGAATATAACCTACCTCTGTACAAAATTTTAGCAAAATTGGTTAAAAAGATGGGCCGGGAAAGCGTAGCAGACAGACAGAGAGACAGACACACTTTCGCATATTTTTTTATTCTTTAAATGTTTCGCACTCAGTTATCCTCTGACATGGTGTCAGAGACCTTTGTAATGCGAGTTTTGCTCTGAATTAGGTGCCACTCACAATGGTTGTAAAGTGGTGGTGATTTTTTTTTACAAATGGTATTTATATACATAATTAAAATATATATATGTATAATGTTTATTATTTTGTTAGTGGTAATGAATTATTAATGTATTAGTAATTACTGCCCATAAGCATAATATTGTTAATAATCTTTTAAAGCTGTAGAACACCTACCACGGCCGGCTCGGGTAGTTAGTCGTATTCGAGCTAGTAGCATTTTTTATTATCTATAAGTACTTATAATAAAACTGTAACAGGTCAAATTCTGTACATTGAAGATATTTTGAATTTTTTTTTTGGAGAGCACTCATTATTCGATACTGAAGCCAAATCTGTAATTTTTTTTCATTTTTGTCTGTCTGTCTGTCTGTCTGTCTGTCTGTCTGTATCTTGGCCGCGCATCACGCCGAAACTACTGAATGAATTCAAACGAAACTTGGCACGATTTGAGCCCATACTACGAGGTAGGTCATAGGATACTTTTTATCCCGAAATTCTACCCCCGGAGGGGTGAAATAGGGGTTGAAAGTTTGTATGAAAGTCCTTAAATTCTCAAGTTATAGCCATGAAACTTGATATATGAGCTGCGGGTTGAGAATGAAAACATAATAATATGTGTTTCATAGTTTTTCAAAATTCCACCCCCGAAGGGGTGAAATAGGGGTTGAGAATTTGTATGAAAATCCTTAATTTCTCAAGTTATAGCCATGAAACAGCATTTGGGCTTTCGTTAAAATATGAAGAAGTACGTGTTTCACCATTATAGGGGGATTATACCGTGGGATAGTAATATAGGCTACTTTTTACCCCGGAAAATAAAGGAGTGCCTGTGGGAAATGAAAAAATCTTATGCCACGCGAATGAGTGATGCTCAATCACACCAGAACGGTCGAACGGATTTTGATGAACTTTGGCAACAAGATAGATTACAGTCTGGAATAACACAAAGGCTACTTATTATCGCAGAAAATGGAGGTTTTTCGGTTCCCGCGGGAACTCCTTTATTTCTTAATTTCTTGGTGTGAAATATGTTAATAGTGTTAATTCGGTTATGCACAATCCTACTAATCTTCCTTCTTCCTAATATTTTAAATGCAAAAGTGTGTTTGTTGGTTTGTAGATTTTTTGGTTTGTCCCTAAATTTTTTGCATGGGCATAGTTGAGGACCTAGAGAGTGACATAGGCTATTTTTATCCCGGAAAATCAAAGAGCTCCCGAGGGATTTTAAAAACTAAATCCACGCGGACGAAGTCGCGGGCATCAGCTAGTTTTGTAATAAAGTACATACGCTTTCGCATTTATAATATTAGTATGGATAGTATGGATTGGAACTGATTTTTTAAATGTTAATTTTTGTTTTTCAGCAACACTGTCACCGGATCAGCTAAGTTTTAGGTAATATACATACAAATAACATGTTTTATCATTATTTACGTTAGCAATTCTTATAGTAGTTCTACTTGTGTATCAGCGACAGTAGCGTATTACAGTAAATCATGTGCAGCTGTTTTATAAAACACGACCGCGTTGGAACAATGCTCGGGATCCGAAGTGAGATACGGAGCGCGGGCAGCACGGGCAGGTATGCAAAATTCAATAACACTCGCACGACCCCGCTCAGGGCTGTCGAGTAATATTGATATTTGTATTTTCGCTCTATCCACTATGTAGTCATATTTATTCCCGATCCAATTTTATTTTTGGAAAGCAACATATTCTGTTAAATCAAACTGCCATAGGCAGTCCAATTTTGCCTGTTTTCATATATACAACTTTTTCATTGAGATCACAAGTATACCTTTATTTTATTTTTCAAACCATAGGATAATTTGGTCAAATGAATTTAGTAAAATTTTGTGATTCTTGACAAGGTTATAAGGTTATTGCAAGGATGAAAATATGAAAAGTACAAATATAAAAAACGCATTTAACGGGTTTTCGCAAGTGGACCTTATAGTATCACATTTCGCAGTCTAAGGAGATACGTTCTTTGTTATCAGGTTCTACGGAGGCGCCTAGACAGAAGCAACACTGCGAAGCAACCTGTTATCCTAGGCAGCGATAGAAGTGACGTGACGCAATACACTTGTCTATGCGACTACGTAGGCCACGTGAAGGGTCAGCTAATGTTTGATGTTGCGTCGCATCACATCGCACATACCGCATTTGAAACTGGCAAACTGAATTTTTAATACAAATGCCATGCCTGTGAAATTGCTTTTCGTATTTAAAAAGACTTTACTAATACATATTATATCCAAACTTAATATTATAAATGCGAAAGTGTCTGTCTGTCCGTCTGTCTCTCCGTCTGTCTGTCTGTCTGTTCACGGCCCATCTGTTCAACAGATTTTAATGAAATTTGGTACAGGGATAAGTTGTATCTCGAAAGGGCATAGGCTACTTTTATCCCGAAAATTTAAGGAGTTTCCGCGGGAATCGGAAACTTAGTCCACGCGGACGAAGTCGCGGGCATCAGCTAGTATTTACATATCGCGGATAAAGTTTCGTACACATCCGATTCTGCGGTATTTAAAAACGTCTTACGAGAAAATCTCTTGACGTTACGTCTTTGCCTGTAGGAAGGTCCTCACCTAAGTCAGACTCTCTGTCCAAAGACTTTTAAACTATTCTTTTTTTTAAATATATAATAGGCTAGCGCTTGGCTGCAATCAGACTTACTTGCAAGTGGTGATGCAGCCTAAGGTGGAGCGCGTTTGCCTCTGAGATGCCTATTCACTCTTGATTTGAAGGTAACTATATTAAAAGTTGGACCTTGGACCATATACACACGGTGAAACAAATAGTAGAGAAATACAAAGAATATAATAAACATCTGTATATGGCATTCATCGACTACTCCAAAGCTTTCGACAGTGTTCATCATAAGGCAATATGGGAAAGCCTAGAACAACAGGGGGTCTCATCAAAATACATCCAAATCATCAAGAACATATACTCAGATAGTGAAGCTAGGTTACAACTGGAAACCCTAGGCAAAAAGTTCAAGATTATGAGGGGTCTAAGGCAAGGAGATCCCCTGTCGCCGAAACTCTTCTCAGCTGTCTTATAAAGCGTCTTCCGCAAATTGAACTGGGATGGATTCGGCCTAAACATACACGGTGTTAAACTAAACCACCTAAGATTTGCGGACGATATTATCCTGTTCGAAGAAGATCCGACACACCTAAAAGAAATGATAAAATCACTTAGTGTGGAAAGTAAAAAGGTGGGCCTCTCCATGAACATGGATAAAACAAAGCTGCTCACAAATTCTACTGAAACGCCTATGGAAATTGAAAATCAACCACTTGAATATGTACAGGAATATATCTACCTAGGACAAGTAATCTCGCATAAAGAACAAACAACTAAAGAAGTGAATCGAAGAATAGCAAACGGATGGAAGAAATACTGGTCATTGAAAGAAATCATGAAGTCAAACGAGCTAAGTATGTCTATAAAACGAAAAGCCTTTAACACCTGCATACTTCCAGTCATTACCTATGGCTGCGAAACATGGGCACTCACCAAACTCTACAGAGAAAAACTGGAGCGCTGTCAGAGGGCCATGGAGAGAAGCATGACAGGAATAAGGAGAAAAGACAAAATAAGAAGTAGCACAATAAGAGCAAAAACCAAAGTAACTGACATTCTCACTCGAATAGACCAAATGAAATGGAGATGGGCCGGACACATAATTAGAGACAGGCAAGGCAAATGGAGTACAACCGTCTGCGACTGGTACCCCAGAGGCAGCAATCGAGGTAGAGGACGTCAACAAGTGAGATGGTCAGATGACCTGAGGCTCACGGCTGGACACCACTGGAGAAGGGTAGCGCAAGACAGAACCCAATGGAAAATGCTAGAGGAGGCCTATGCCAAGAGGCACTCTGAATTACGAGATATCTTATGAACTAACTGTCAAATTCCTTAACTTTGTTTATTCAGAATAAAGGGCTTATTTATTTATTTATTTATTTATATTAAAAGTTATAGCTCTGACATAGCTCTGAGGGTTAGCAAGCTGAAGTGGCAGTGGGCAGGCCATATCTGTCGCAGAACCGATGGCCGTTGGGGCAGACGTGTTCTGGAGTGGAGACCGCGTACCGGCAAGCGTAGTGTAGGACGACCTCCAGCTCGCTGGTCCGATGACCTAAAGAAGGTGGCGGGAAGCGGGTGAATGAGGAAGGCGGAGGACCGTGTTTGGTGGCGCGCTCTCGAAAAGGCCTATGTCCAGCAGTGGATGCATACAGGCTGATGGATGGATGGATGGATATTAAAAGAGGAGGGGAAAATGCAAGATTACTTAAAATACTTTGAATTTTAACAAAGTTAGTAGCTAAAGCGTTTCACAACCCTTAGTTGGAGGCTACAGTTGATAGTGCAGGTCACGCCATGCAAGTGATTTAATGCGAAGCAGATTATCTGTGTGCGGAAACAAGTGGCAACTAAAATGAGTAAATATTACAAGTTTTACTGGTATTGCTAAGCTGTAATAGTATCGTGATTGAAGAGTTTATTTACTGAGTAACAAAGATTAGGTGACATAAAAGTAAAATACAATTTAGTTTTTTAGTCCGTATAGATCATTTGTTCACTTTTAACTACTGTACAATCAACCTGTTGAGTTTTATCGTCCTCGTTCCATTATTCAAACCTGTAACAATAGTCTCAAGTAAATTATTTAACTAGGATAAATTATTTATAGATATCCCAAAATCAAACCCTCACGTCCCATAAGTTTTCAAGGTAGGTACTTTCAACAGCAATTTTAGAACATGACTTACCTGTATTATTTAGAATTAAAACTGCGTATCTAATGCTTTTTTTAATAATATGTCGAGCCTCATACATTTTGTTTTTTCGTATGTAATTTAAAAAAAAACAAAAGTTTTTTTATTCAAATAGACTTTTTACAAGTGTTCATGAATAACTAGTCGAATGAATCTTAATAATTTTTAGTAAGGTTAGTTGTTAAAACTAATAAATAAAATTTACTTTAAATAATAATAATATAATAATTTAAACTTTAAATTAAATTCCTCATTTGTACAGTTGAGTGTCTAGGGGCGTGCCTGTCGTGCCGGCTGGCTGCACACAAATTGATGGGCACAAAATATTTTAACGAACGCCCTTCGGTAAAGCGTTTGGTCGTTAGCTCAAGGCCCTCATTAGCAGGAGGCGGGGCGAAGCAGGGACAGCGGAAGATACTTTATAAGATGTCGAAGACTGTAGAGGCTTCAAGGACTTTAACGGAGATAAGTGAGTAGACAGTATAGAGCCTTTCGAAGAATGTGAAGTGTTTCAAAAAGCTTTTGAACTAAATGAGAGTTTTAAATCAAATTTTGAGAGGACTTCAAAAGTCGAAACGTGAAGTTAAATTATATTTATTTTACGTTAAGAAAATATTATTAATCAGTAGTGATACCTTATTCGAATTATATTATATTTTAGAATTAATAAAATCATTTTCGTCTCTTTAAAAGAGAATTTGGCTACCTGACAAATCAATGTATAACTGAAAGCATACATTTCTGTATAATGTAAAACCCCTTTACTTTAAAAGAAAATACCTACTTTGGAGTAATTGCTACGGGATCTTCAAATAATTTAAATTCACGCAGACGAAGTCACTGTAAAAGCTAGTACATATGTTAGCTACATAACTCAAAAGGATTTTCAAAAATTACCGAGTAAGCTAAATCGATCAGCATTTCAGTTGTACAGATGTACTAGGATGTGGGACAAAAGTTTAGTCCAAATAAATTCTCACTTGCTGCTCCACAGTTTTATACCATAAGTATGTTTTGGTTAATACTTTTGTTGTAGGTAGGTACGTATTATTTGTTTATGCCAAACCATGTATAGGTAAAGTCAGCATTAAACTCAAATGGTTTTCAATAGAAGCCCCTCTGTTTAAGCGTCGACTTAAGCACGGGTTTGCAATCAACATAAAAGTGGTCTTTACTCTAACGAGGTGTCCCGTAGAGCCGGCAAGGCGTGTCGCCCCGCCCATCCGGGTTGAAGGGACATGCTCGAATTGTCAACTACCCTCCAATACCCTTCAAAAATTTATTGTGCCGTACTTTAAACACGTCAGTGAAAACAAGAAATATTTCAATGGGCGTTTGATTTTCACGCTTCAATAACTACTATTAGTGCATTGATTTTATTTGGGAATGAGTTTGTTTTCATGCATAAATAATTGTGTTTTGAATATAGGTTTGAAAGAACTAAATATTTAGGTCATGATTGAAATAAGCGTGTGGTTTTAAACAGCAGTCTACTGAGTTTCCATTGTTTGATTTAAATTTGAGTGTGTGAATTTATTTTCTACCGTTTATAGATTCACTGTTTTAAGTAAATATTATGTCAATGAAAGATTGATTGCATCAGTAAGTCTTTGCATTGTAACATGAAATTGAAGGTTTTCTTAATAGCAAAAGTGGGTTAAATAAATTGGTCAAAATTTTCAACAGACTAGTTCAAACTAAAATATGAGAAACCCTTAACTTCATTTTTTGTAGAACAAAACTGTAATATGACCAATTTGGCAAAGTATTTTAATAACGGGGAACATAAAATGTAAATGTTTCATTTCCATCTTCAAGTCGCCATATTTTGTGTTTTACATATGAAAATAATAGCGTACGACTTAAATAATTGTCCAAACTCAATAAAGTAGCTACTCTAAATAATAAAAAGCTGGCGCGGGGCCGGGCTAGCCAAGAATGCACCAAGACTCGCTATAATGCCTTTGTAACTACCATAGTTTTAAATTATTACGAAAGTTTTGTTAGTGAAAATGTTTATGTTGACAGTGAAAATACATGCTGTTATTATGTAGATTTCATTTTAAATATTTTCCTGTTTTTATTATAGGAATTAAGAATATCAGTAACTGCACATCGTCAAGTTTTTAATGGAAACCCAAGAGTTAACAAGCTTTTATGATAAAAGAAGATCATAATGCCATCACCATACCATACTAATATTATTATCTAAGTGGTTGCTACATTGACCATCCGTTTAGTACTATTACCACCACCGTACTTTCACTATTGATATTGGAGTTCCTGCAGGATTTTTGAAAAACCTAATGAAAGACGAACATTCTGACTTCTTATGTGAAGATACTCGTAATTCAGGGAACACGAATATTATAACAATTTGAGACTTACTTATGCAGCAATCCTTTCATGTTTTGGGAGAAAAAGTAGCCGATAGTGGTAGATTCACTCGACGATTCAAAAGTACTTGTAAAAGTCTATTTGAATAAAAATCATTTGAAATTTGATTTTTGAATTTTTTGAATTTTGATAGGATGCAATCTATCTCAGCCATACCTCGGCAAAATGGGTCGTGTTCAAGCGTAGGAGATAGACAGAACGACAAACTTTCGCAATTGTAATAATATAGATATGATTAAAGACACTCTACTGTGATTGAGTATTTATTACTTTTATTGTTTTTTCATTTCCTTACTGAATGATGCACGCGACTTCGTCCGAGTGGATTTGGTTTTTTAATTCCCGCGGGAACTCATTAACTTTTAGGGATAAAGCCTATGTTCTTCCGCGAAACTCAAGCTATCTCTAAATAAAATTTCATTAAAATCTGTTAAAAAGATGGACCGTTAAAGCGTAGTAGACAGACAGACACACTTTCGCATTTATAATATTAGAATAGATCTACAATCTTGCGTGTTCCATTCGAAAAAGCAATAGAGCTCAAGCAAATAGTAGGAGCCAAGTTTTTCATAACTCCCCGACTGGATGCTAAAGGCGTAATGGGCAAGTCACTGCCAAAATAAATGTTGCTTAATACGCCGAAACTTTTGAAATATGCTGCGCTTAAATGTGCTGTTGAAAGCGTCATAATTCTCCCCTTTATGCAGCAACTTCTGGTACTTTTTGTTTGGCTGCCCGTGTATCTTTTTTATTGTCCAATATTTCTATGCAGCCTTTTGTGGAACAAATTTCTGTATGAGCATTTTTATTGTAGTCCCATTTGAATACGCTACGCCGATGGCTTTCTTGTTAACTGTGTCAACTGCTGCTACTTTAAATGGATTAGACTTTTATGTTTTATTCAACTTGGAAACAGAAGTAGTTATGTTGTCAAATTGGAGTATCTCATTATTTATAGTATTCCCCATTTGAAGATAATGTAAAAGTATGTTGTATCGCGGAATATTAAGGAGTTTCCGTGGGAATATAAAAACTGACTCGCGCGACTTGAAGTCGCGAGCATCAGCTAGTTTAGATATAAAAATTATAATGTTATAAAATTATATGGTATGACCATATTTCTGAATTTCGCGAAAAACTCAAGTGGCTTCCGATCCGCCTTCGCAGGGACACTCATATTCTTTCTCTTTTATACTGTATTCTATTCAATCCTACTACTCCCCTTTACCTCAAAGAGCGGTTTGAGTTTCTTAGTGACACTCACTGTCGCTCTCTCCGCTCCAATGACAATCTTATCTTAAAAATTCCTCCTCATAATACTTCCTTCTATTCCAAATCCTTTTCTGTTGAAGCTGTTAGGCTCTGGAACTCCTTACCGCTTCATATTAGGCGTGCGCAATCTCTTGCATCATTCAAAAGACTCATCAAAGCGCACTTTCTTCCTCCCTAAATTCCTAAATTATCTGTGTTCAACAATTCCATCCTTACTGTCTACGCTAAGTCTTGTGGCTTCTATTTTTAAGTATTTTTGTCGTATCTAGGTATATGCTTTTATGTGAATGTGAATGTATATATTATATGATATTTATATCTATTGAATTTTTTATGTATATATTATGCATGTATATATATTGTTATGTGTATGTATTAGTTGTATGGTATTTATTTATATTTGTGTGTATATATAAGTAATATTATTGTTAGTTAAGTGCTCGATTTTTTATTTCTATTAATGTTACTTTTTCGTACACCCACAACCCTCTATCGCTGGTTATAATTCCTTTGTGAATTGGTTGCCTGGCAGAGATCGCTTAAAAGCGATAAGCCCGCCAATTGTACTGACTATTATTCTTATTTTATTTTTGTTTATTGTTTCTGTTTATTTTTGTTGTGTACAATAAAGAGTATTTCATTCATTCATTCATTCAAAAATTATTTCCAAAAAACCGACTTCCAAAGCCACCGTAAAGTAAAAAATAATTTTGATTTCTACACACTATGTTGAAGTCGGGCGAGCCTCACGCGTCAACTATGCCTATCTTTGTTATCCTCGCCCGACTTCAACATACTCGTAGTGTGTAGATATCAAAATTATTTTTTACTTTACAGTGGCTTTGGAAGTCGGTTTTTTGGAAAGAATTTTTATTTTTAACTTTTTAGTGTACTCTAAATCCCTACGGCTTAGGAGTGCAGTACCATGCAGCATCAGAGTTGAGGAGTTGGAAATTGGGTTTAAGTATGAAGTCGTTGATTGACACCTACAATATTAATTCACCATAAAAAAAACCTAAACCACTATGTTTAAGGAGTTCTGTACCCCGCAGCATCAGGGTTGTGAAGTTGGGACTTGGGTTTAAGTGTGAAGTCGTTGCTTGACACAGTAAGATTTTTTAATTCATCACAAAAAAATCTTAAATCGTTATTTTTAAGGAGTTCTGTACCCTACAGCATCAGGGTTGAGGAGGTGGGACTCAGAGTTGTATCGTATACACGTGACTTGATACCTTCTATATGAATTCACCATCAAAATTTCCTAACTCACTAGTTTTGATGATTTCATGTAGTACGGTACACCTACAGCATCACCACAGATTGAGGATTTGGAGTCAGAATTTTTTATGGGACCATCTCGTGAGCTTCCTCTAACCAATGAAAAAAAATTTGTTCAAATCGGTTTAGAAACCACGGAGATATGCACCGACATACATTTTAAAAAAAAAAGACACGCGCCGAATTGAGAACCTCCTCCTTTTTTGAAAGTCGGTTAAAAAAGTCGCGTTGTGTAGCAGTGGGCGTTTACCTGTTGAGACTTGAAACCATGGAACTAGGAATATGCTTATTACTATTGTTATTTCTATGGTTGAGACGAAGCGATTGTTCTCAACGTTAGCAAGAAAATATTACGTACCTACATCGAAGAAAACACGTTACCTCTCCACTGGCAATAGAGCCATAGAGATACAATCTACACGAGCCGCTGTTAAGGCGCCGTTAGATAGTGGATAGCTATAACATTCCACGCCAGGCTATTTCCATATTGAGCTGAATGGATACTGATAACGCCCGTTACCCTGTATTGCCTGTACCTGCCTCATGTTGAAACTACTTTGCTGGTAATGCGAAATGTATGTCATACTTATGTTTTTAATTTCTCTTTCTAAGGTAAGTAAGGTAAATATGTTATTTCCATTGAAGTTAAGCGTTTTATATAGATCATTCGTAGGGTGATAATGTTACTAAAGTATAACCTGACCTTAATAAGGTTGTGCAAATATTATGTTCCCGAAAATTCTTATGAGCAATATATCTTTTATACTTCTACTAGCAGATGCCCGCGACTTCGTCCGCGTGGATTGAGGTTTTTTGTAGTATTATAAATGCAAAAGTTTGGATAGATGGATGGATGTAAGTTTGTTACTCAATCACTCCAAAACGTCTGAACGGATCTGGACGAAATATGGCACAGAGATAGATTGTACTCTGGAATAACACGTAGGCTACTTTTTACTTAGTTAAAAATAGAATGAAATACAAAACGGCTTTATTGTTATACACGGCCCTTATGGATAGTATTGTCTCATAATATGGTCTCAGTGCCTACGGTAGAACATTTAAAACACACATTAATAAAATATATAATATACAAAAAAGAACCTTAAAAATTATTATACCGCCAAAAGTCAAAGATAAATTTATTCAAAACGATGATGCAATATTTGAATACTGCAGGGTAGGTACTACCCAACCAAAACAAAATTAAGCATATTCTACTTGTCCAAAATTACTTTGATTTCTACCAAAATTATATCAAGCATAAAATAACAACAAGGAAAATTACGGAACGGAAACTTATTACAACAAAAGTGAATAACTAACTACTACGTCGAAAGAACTACATATTACCTATTTACTTCCAAGGCTAATAAATGAACTTCCAATAGAACTTAAATCCAAATTAACAAAAAATAACATCAAGTACAAAATTAAAAATTATCTATTAAAACAAAAGATTAAGTAAACTTAGTATTATTCAAATTGAAGCAGCCTGTATACATAAAAGTTTGATTCGTGTGCGCAAAATAAGTCATGGTTACTTTTATTTTAAAACTACCCACAACTACATTGTAAGGAAAATTTAATAAGTAAGAACTTTTTGTAAATTAAATCTTTTAAATTATACTTATGTAACACCTTGGATTAGATTATATAATTAACTAGCTGATGCCCGCGACTTCGTACGCGTGGATCGAGGTTTTGTGGTTCTCGCAGGAACTCTTTAATTTTCCGGGATTAAAAGTAGCCTATGTGCTATTCCAGACTATAATCTATCGCTGTGCCAAATTTCAGCCAGATCCGTGTTGGGGCGTGATTGAAGGACTATTTAACGTCCTTTGGGATAGAATTTATAAAAACTGTGAATTATGTATTGCATAATTTAAACCGGTAGCCAAAATATCAAGTTTCACGGCTATTAAACTTGAAAAAGCCTTTTACACCAACTTACAACCCCCATTTTACCCGTTTGGGGGTGGAATTTTGAAAAACTGTTACACACCTACTTCTTTATATCCGAAAGCCAAAATACCAAGTTTCGATGTTATAACTTGAAAAATATATTGATAAATGGACATTCATCCCCTATTTCATCCCTTTGGGGGTCGAATTTTCAAAAATGGTGAAACACTTACCTCTGCATATCTAACTGAAAGCCCAAATGCTAAGTTTCATCACTATAACTTGAGAAATGAAGGACTTTCATACAAACTTTCAACCCCTATTTTACCCCTTTAGGGGTGGAATTTAGAAAAACTGTGCCACACGTACTAGGTACTTCTTTATTTATTACCTAAAGCCAATATACCAAGTTTCGTTGATACAACTTGAGAAATATCTTGAGAAATGAAGGACTTTCATATAAACTTTCATCCCCTATTTCACACCTTCGGGGGTAGAATTTTCAAAAACTTAAAAATAAGTACATATTTCTTTATTTTTACCGATAACTCATATACTAAGTTTCATGGATATAACTTGAGAAATGACGGACTTTCATACAAACTTTCAACCCCTATTTCACCCCCTTAGGGGTAGAATTTTGAAAAATCCTTCCTTAGTGAGCGCCTACGTTAGAAAAGGAAGCTACTGTCAAAATTTCAAGTCTCTAACCCTAGCGGTTTAGGCTGTGCGTTGATATATAAGTCAGTCAGTCAGTCAGGACTTTGAATTTTATATATATAGATAAGTTTTACACCTACATATTTAGTTATTAAGCATGGAGGAATGTGCAGTGCTCAGGCAAGCCGTCAAGCGCTTACGAGCACGAAAAAACCATAGAATATATTTGTACTTTTACTTGTGAAATAAATAAATATTCCGAAAAATTAAAGATTTCCAGCGGGAACTGAGAAAATCTCAATCTACAGGGACGATTCGCGGGCATCAGCTAGTGAGTAATAAGTATGTTGTACTTAATCATACCGATAATAATAATATAATAATTGAACTTTATCGCTATAAATCGCTCATTGCGAGCCTCCTATGAGAGCGGCTGGTATCATCGTGGCACCGGATAATATTATAGGATTTACGGGGGTGTGCGCCGGTGCTGATTTACACCTTCCTTCAGCGATAAATTATGCTTCGCTGATAACGCGCGATGTAGGTGCTTGGAGATCCCACAATGGGCATCGCTTGTTGGGACTCCGAGACCAAATTGTAATGTATTTCAATATTATTGACGTCATAATTTTGAACAAATATAAATTAAAATTATCCTACAATAATTACAATTATCGAATACTATACCTACAGTTTGAGGGAGCGCTGTTTACTGTACAATTATACGATTAAGAAAAAAAAAATAGCACTTTCAAACAGAACTATTAATATTATGATTGGTATGTAAGCTATTAATTTTTATTTAAGGTCACCATACTGTAATATGTTTAAGCATAAATTGTAAGTGAATTTTAGTTCTTTTCTTGCGAAATAAAATACTATATTATCACAATGGTACTTGGGTAAGGGTAAAGCGTATTTTAACAAGACTTACTTACCTTAGAGCTTTCCATTATGTTTTAGATTATTACCAGCGTGGTGGACTATGGCCGCAGCTCTTCAAAGGTGACTCGTGTACTGGGGCTGGCAAAGGTTTAATAATGACGACTTTATTAGACCACTAGATGTTTGTTACGTAATCACGCCAGAACGGCTGAACGGATCTGGATGAAATTTGTCACAGAAATAGATTATAGTCTGGAATAACTCATAGCTTACTTTTTATCCCGGAAAATTAAAGAATTTCCGCGGGAAACCAGAAACCTCAATCCACGCGGACGAAGTCGCAGGCATCCGCTAGTTCAGGTTATAAGCTATAGCTCAATTCTAAGCTTTTATGGTAGCCGTAAAGTTTTAAACGTTAATCGGACGTATAAATTTCTTACTTAATCACTCCACAAACGTAATAAATCTAGACAACTTCAAGATTTCTAGTGCACCGTGGAAAATATACCGTAACTAGAAGGCAGGCATATTTATGGTCTAGGTATGCGTTGAATAAAATTGATGTTGCACCAATTTTATTTATTACATAATATTTTAATTACATTTTAGTATGGGAAAAATTATACTCCGTAATTCAGATTACGGTAGTAAATATAATAAGCCAGGTAATTAAAGATTTATTCGAATTTTATGTTTTTTCTCTTTTTCAACTTTTGAAGTCCGTTAAAAAATACAATTTTTTTTTGGATTAACAAATTAGTATTCAGTCTTAGGTAAATAGCGTTATGTGGTCTTGATCAAGGTGGTTGAAGTCTTCTATTCCTCTTAGCACTTGGCCAGTGTGGTAAAACATAACCCGAGCTTTTGACGGGTTTGTCAGTGAGCGGCCAGATTAAGATACTTTCCTTATCAACAATTCATTATTAAAAATACATTCACGTTAATGCCTTAATACAACGTTAACACTAATGATATAAAATATTCGATTGTACATCTGTGTGTCTTGTCTGTCTGTTACGCTTTTATGGCCCAGTCCACGGTTCAGCCGGATTTAACGGGAACAGAAATAGGTTGCATCACAGGACGGGTGGCTACTGGCTACTTTTTATCCCGGAAAATCAAATTGCCCAGGGATTTTTAAACTCCAATCAAAGGCGGAAGTTGCGGGTGCCACCTAGTCAAAAATATAAGCACATAGGTTTACGTAAAAACTTTAGGGGGCTCACTAAGCAGTATTATTTTAATCTTGCTGCCGCTTTTGTTTCAAAATTATATAACTTATTTTAGAGATGTACAGGCACGTCATAATATAATATGTCAGTTTTAATATAATACTGCTGTGAGCGATGACAGTAAGTCCCCAGAGGTGCTTATTAAACTAGGCATTATAAAACCCACGTCCCACACATAAATACCACCTCTGAACCCTTATATTACCAACATCCTCACCCGTTGCCCAAACAAAGTGCATTCATCCAGCGATCCACCGCAAGATTATCATATTTTGTATGTAAAGAGCTGGTGTATACCTAATTTGTGTAAACCTTTTGTGCAGATTCATAAACTATTGAGCCTTTCTCAGCTCAAAATTGTTTAAAAATAATACATTATTTTCCAGAAATTCATAATAACCAAGAAACAAGAAAATTCGCTCTAAGCCGCCAAAACATAGAAATCTATGTGGAACAACGTGCAGCAAACGAATTTCACCGCCCGTCCTTCCCCTACCAAACATGTATTAAAAGCAAGCAAGCAAAACGCACCTTCACCACACCACACAAATATTCCAAATCACGAAGCATAAGGTTGATTTTGCTTTAACGCAGAAGTGTTTCGATTGTCAACAGAATTCAATCTTTTAGTTCGGGCTGTTCTGCCAATTCACATTTAGCCAGCACCCTAGTCAAGTGGTCTTAACCCTTTTCTTTCTGAGAGGAAACCCATTCTCTGTTATAGGCTGGCGTTGGCTTGAGAAAATGGTTACCCATATCCATATCCATACTAATATTATAAATGCGAAAGTGTCTGTTTGTCTGTCTGCTACGCTGTCATGGCCCATCTGCTCAACCGATTCTGATGAAATTTAGTACAGGGGTATATTTTATTCCGGCGAAAGACATAGGCTACTTTTTATCCTAGAAAATTAAGGAGTTCCTCCGGAAATAAAAAAAAAACGTAATCCACTCGGACGAAGTCGCGGGGAACATCTTGTAACAAATATTTCATAAAATTACTCACCAGCTCTCGGCCTATGATATTTAATGGCCGGCTCGTTATTTATGCCATGTTGCAACGTAAATTGCACGCGCGGTTACGCCCTAAGATCTCAATATGGATGGCGCAGATACAGCAAGAAATATTGCCGCGATACGACCATCAGTGTTTCCGATGCCAGTTGAAATAATTATATGCGCAGGTCTTCTTGCCTTGCAGTGTTAATACATTACATAGATGCTCATAAAATTGGCTTCTATAGCGAAATGGTATGAGTGAGTAGGTTTAATTCGGTTTTGTCGCATTATTACTAAGGTTGCATTATAACTTACTAAACTTTATTAATACCTAATTAAACGCGTATGATTGTAGACGAGCAAAAGCGAGTTTTTCGGTTCCCGCGGAGCTAATGTAGGCCTATGTGTTATTCCAGACTATAATTCACTCTGTGCCAAATTTCATCCATTCATCCAAACTTTCGCTTTTATAACTCAGTATAAATATAAAAGTATAGGTGTATATTGTATAGTGCTATCAATCAATACAATATTTCACATCCTAGAGTCATTAGAGCCTATTCGAATTGCATAGAATCGTTGATTGTGACACGTTGAATCGATCACGCTGGTCCTAGGGGGGTTACTACCATCGCGTAAAGCAGTATTATTTCAGAATAACTTTTTTATTTCACGTACCTTAGCATCCTATTATGATTCTTAAACACGAACGTCAATCATGTTAAAATAATATGGCTTTAAGTGATGGTAGTATGCCCACTGATTGAGATCACAATTTCACTACTATGATAATGGTTATGAATTATTCCTGTGCATCCCATAATACATTGTGCAACGCCTACCTTGCCATAGATACCTTGGGGCTACGATAATAATTATTAACTGGCTATATTAATCTTCGTATAAAAGCTGAAGATTTTTAAATTGATTGTGCATTTATAGATTGTAAAGAGTTTCTCAGCTTTAAACGAGATAATTTGGTTTTATTTCATTGATCAGTTGATTGTGTTAGTTGCAACAGCAACTTAAATTGTCTGAGCAAAACGTATTCATTTGAGAGCTCAAAATGTATTACTAGAACTGTTTAAAGAGTTCATACGTGCTTTTTGACGTGGATGCATCTCTCGTATTCCTCATTACTGAGCGTCGTGACCCCTTTCCATTAATCAAATAATGGTAAGAGTTTTCTTGGGATGATAATGCGGTGGGTTCCCACGTCCTTCCGCTTACGACTCGTATAAGAGTATTTAAACTTTTAGGGTTTTGTAACAATTATTATCAGATGTTGGTGACACATCCCATCCCATTCTTCACAGCCCATCTATGCAACCGAGTTTGACGAAATTATGTACACACAGGTTACATCCCGGGGCTTTTTATTCCACGCGGACGAAGTTGCGGGCATCATTTAGTCTCAAATAAAGATTTATTTATTTATTTATAGTTTTCAAAGAAAAAGCTTCCAAAAATTGCACATTATGGAGCGTTGAATTCTTTCCCGTGAGTATTGCCTATTGGTTGAGGCCGTGTCGTATTGGGAACAACCTTTATTAATACTAATAGGGTTAGGGCCTATTAATTGTTTCTTTGTTCTCGTATAAAGAAATAATTAAATATCGACACATAAACAGGATTTGCGGCTAGAATGGTAAACAGAGACATAAATAATAACCGATATCTGCACCTCTCGTAAATACGGAGATCGTGAGCGCCGCAGACTGGTAGTGGGCTTGGGTTTAGGCACCGTATACACAGAGTCCGCTACGATATACCCAATACTCAATTTATTTATTTATAACATGTAGGACATAGAGGTGTGTATAAATGCAAAACTGTGTTTGTCTGTCTGTATGCTACGCTTTAACGGCTCATATTTTCAAAAGATTTTGATGAAATTTGTTCCAGAGATAGACTGTGTTTCGGGGCATGACAGACTTTTTTATACCAGAAAATTAAGGAGTTCCCTCGAGAGTAAAAAAACTCAACGCATGCGCACGAAGTCGCGAACTTCATGTTGTAGGATAACATAATGTCCTCCCGACCGAATTACGGCCACGGCGGCCAATCTCCAGAGAGACAGGTGCACTCTCTTTTCCTTTACTCTCATAGCCCGATGGGGCGCAAAATCTTACACGACCAGAGAGAAATCAGGCGCAGAACCGACGCCTTTACGTGCTCCCCGAGGCACGGTAGGATAACATAAACGTGGATTCGCATCGCATTTTGTGTGCGGTCTGCCCTAAGCCGTGTTGTCGTTATCTTTCAAGCCCGTCTGTTAGCCTTCGCGGCTGAGTTATGGGGGATCGCAGTCGCCCCTGGCCCCAGCATGAACTATGGCCAATAAAACGATTATCTAGTATTTAAGTAGCATGGGATCGAGTAAGTAAAAACACTTTATTACACACAAACTAATAACAGAACAGCGGTAACACGAATCGTGACAAAATTTACAACTTGTTACGGTGTAAAGGTGGCCTTATCACTACCAGTGATTTCTTATTAAACACCTAAGTTACTATACTACCTTAATTTTATTGGCTTTTAAATAATAAAACTAAGTTATTACAAGTAGGAAAATGTCTAGAGCCTTTATCTTTATGACGCCTTAGGCAATGTACAGTACGTACAGTTGAATTATGGGTATTGCTTCCGGAATAATGGCGTAATTATAGGATTGTTCGTGGCAGTATAATAAGACTATAACTTCTTATAACTATTATACTAGCAGCAAAGACAATATATAATTTATAATTAATCTATGCTAGCAGCGAAATCATCATCTACGCTTTCATTATTACTTTTGACATACCTATTATATAAATGACGGCCGTGAGTTCATCCGCGTGCATTTAGGTTTTAAAAAATCACATGTAATTTTCCGGGACACAAAGTATTCTATGTCACTGTCCAGGTCTTTATGAACCCATGTAAAAAATACATCGATCCGTTGCGACGGGATTGAAGGACAGCCTAATTAGCCAACAACCTGTTATAACACACTTTCGCATTGATAATGATGGTGGGATTAATTAATGTAGGTTATAATATTACGAATTGCGGTCAAGGGCTAACTTGTAATGGAATTAAAACAAAAGGATATATTTCTTCTTCATTGTCATACTTAAACATTTTCGTCACTTTCGATGAAGGATTCAATGTAGGTTACATGGATACTAGCGGTCCGCCCCGGCTTCGCACGGGTAGCACTTGATCAAAATAGTCCATACATAATGGTCAGTCGGCACTGAGACGAACAACTCCACCATACGTTCTCAAATTTTGTTCAGAACAATGCTGTGAACGCTTGGCACTTGAGTCTCCAATACGACGTATTTTCGCTGCCCTCGCCTGGGAACGATGTTTAGAACTAACAATTAAGTTGAGACCTGGCTCTTTTAGGCATTTCGCAGCCTGTCTACAACTGTTAGATGTTAAAATGTAAGTAAGTTATCTTTTATTTACATATTATTATGACATACAATTGACAAATATGATAGGTACCTATAAAAGTCAGTCAGAATTTGATTACAATAAGAAAATTAATAGACTAATAGAAGTTTAACGTAAGAAGTTGAAAAAACCAAATTATTATTGCAATTTTCGTAGGGATCTAAAATTTTTGGAAAATAAAATATAGCCTATGTTACTTCGCTTATAAATTAATTTTCTATAGGTAAAAGAATTTTTACAATTGGTCGAGTAGTTTTTTAGTTTATCCATTACAAACAAACAAACAAATCTTTCCTCTTTATAATTTTACTAGATGATGCCCGCGACTTCGTCCGCGTGAATTGATGTTTTTTTAAGATTTAAACTATCCTATCTCTCAAGTTGGATCGAACTGCACATGGTGTGCGAATTTTATTATAATCGGTTAAGTGGTTTAGGAGTCCATTGAGGACAAACATTGTGACACGAGATTTATATATATTAAGATAGTTTAGATATTTCTTCGTCATTAACATAAACTTTTATTCCCATGAAATAAAATTGTAAGTGGCACCTAAACTTTTTAAAAGAGGTTTTCTTGCTGGCTCTTCATGATAGGAAGACAAATGGCATTCCGAAAAAGCTGTCGTATAGATTCCTTTTTTCAAATTCAAATAAATTGTTAAAGTTTATTTGAATAATAAAAAGTAAGGCATTATACTAAAGCAAAAAAAGCTTATATTTTGATTTTCTTTAATACAAAGCCAGGTTCATTGATTTCTGCCCCCCCTAGCCAAGTTACATACGTTTCGTGTCTATTCTATGTTCTTTCTTTAATCGTTACTATAACGGGAGCGCTTAAAAACACTAACCATAGACTTCTCTGAGTTTCTTGCCGGCTCTTCTCAGTAGAATTCTTTCCGAACCGGCGGTAGCGTCTTCACCTATCGTAAGTGACACAAGTTGTCCTACGTGAAATAAATAAACCATTTATCATTTATCTTCACTTATTCTTTCTCTCCGCTAAAGCGTTGACGATTATAGTAAGAGAATATGAAACGTATTTAATATGGCTAGGAGGGCTGATCATAGAAATTGTATCGTTCGATCGTTTCTCAAGCAGCGTATCACAAGCAACATATTGCAGGGCCCGTCGGCGGCACTTAAGGGGTTGCGCCGGTTGTCATGCAAAACGTCCGCGCATGGACTCACGATATGTTATTTGTTTCTGTATTGGCGACACACTGGGCTCGAGCATATTAATTACTAGCTTATGTCCGCGACTTTGCCTGCATGGTTTAAGTTTTATTTTATTCCTGTGGGAATCCCTTTATCGTCCGGGATAAAAAGTAATCTATGTCACTCTCCAGGTCCTCAACTATACTACCCTTGCCAAAAATCACCTCGATCCGTTGCTCCGTCGCGGCGTCATTGATGGGCAAACCAACAAATAAACACACTTTCGCATTTATAATAGTAAAGAATGATGTTAATAGAAAAAGCAAATAGAATATTGTAAGTTGTTGTTTAATGCTGTAGGCAAACCAGGGAGTCTTTCCCTACCAGGTGAGCCCGCTTTCACTACTATCTGTCACTGTCACTTACCATCCAAGTGAGATAGCAAGGCTAACTACATAAGTGTACATAGTTTAAAAAAATATTCATTGATTGTCTCGATGAATATATTTTTCTGATGCGACTATTTAATTTGCGCCAACTATACGTCTTGAGACCATATTTTTGTCGGTGTCGCATTTTTTCAATTTTGGTACACTTTATTGACGTCTGAAACTTATAAAACATAAAGGTGATAATCAATTGTCGAAAATAGAAAGGGATCACGATCCTCAGTGATGAGGAATAATACGATGCAGAGAGAGAGCTATAGAAAGTAGAAAAAAAGTTGCGCTCAGTGTACTGCAGACCCGGTCGCCGACGGCATGCTACGCCTCTTCCATGTACCGAATCAGATACTCGCCAATTTACGACCGCCCGCCTTAATTGCTTATACTTTACCGCAAACGGACGGTTTCAATTTGTTGTTATGAACCCAAATGTTAGTTATTACTGTACGCGGCTCGTTGGGCTGTGTATTAGGGTTATTACGTTCGCGTTGGTATCAATCAACGTCTGTATCGGACGCGGAGGGGGTTTTTGTAAGTCGGTTTTGACTTTGAGTCACTAAATAGAGACTTCCAACCCCCCATTCCGGGATACCCTATGAATTTGCGAAAGAGAAAATGTTCGTTACATACTTACCTACTTTGTCTAATCATTTATATTTTAACGTTTGATATTTACGCATAAATATGAAGTTTTAGAATTATTGACAGGCAACCTTAAACAAAAAAAAAACTTGATGGACACTGTTTTTTTTTTTCACAATAGTGAAGCGACATGTTCTTTAGTTCGTAGCTGGTATACTTTTAATCATAGATTAATTTTATATATTGTCTTTGCTTTTAATGATCGAATCGGTGACGCAGTAGTGAGCTGGCAATAGATACAATGAGTGATTGAGTGAATGGGAACCTCGAGTTTGGGTTAAGATGACCCACGCCACGACCAGAGGCCCCGGTAAGTACTTGAACTCTGAATGGTCAAAGTTGTTCACTACTAGGCTATCGCCCTTCTCAAGTACAATAACACCACAAAACTGTCACAATACAAACACAGAATCAAATACGCCACACTTCCCCGCACCGCGCGGCCGTTTCTCTTTTTTATGACACAATATCCCCCACCCTCCCCGGGTCATCCCTTAAATTCTTTTTATTGCGGCCCTTGTAAATCATAGCGTAATGCCCCAGTGCATTATCCGGGGAAACTTCATTATGGCCGGTTTAATGGTTCGAAGGAGCGATAAAATCTAGCTGCTGGACGAGAGAGTATAGTAATAGCTAGGGGGACGTGCTTTTGTTGTAAGTGTGGACTTTTCCGACTGCTTCGTTGGTCTAGTGATTAGCAGGTTCGCCTGCGGCCGACGAGGTCCTGGGTTCGAGTCCCGGGTCGGGCCATAATTAAGTATTGAGTTTTTCTGACTAGAAATTCTCAGTACTAGCCCGGAGTTAGGAAGTTGTAGGTGTTTCACCCCCGTGCCTCGGAGAGCACGTTAAGCCGTCGGCCCCGGTTATTATCACTAACATGATAATAGGTAGTCGTTAAAGCCCGCCAACCCGCATTGGAGCAGCGTGGTGGGTCTAAGCTCTAATTCCCGCTCTCCTACGAGAGTGGAGGCCTGTGCCCAGCCGTGGGACGTTAATGGGATGTAGTGGTGGTGGTGGTGGACTTTTCTGGACACTTTCTGAGAAATTATTTTCCTCTACAAAAAGATACACACTTTTCAGGGGAGAATTGTACCCAGTAGTGAGCCAGCAATGGGTTGACGTGATGTTGTCAAAAAAATTCAAGTCAAATATTTCACATTCACAAGTGTTAAAAAAAATTTGGATCTTGGGTGTCTTAACTCTTAATGAGGGCAACCGTTTTTATGCTCACTAGTTGGCGCCACTTGCGAGTAAGGTCCTGAAGTATAGCTGTATATTCGGTAAACAAGCATATTTCTGAAAAAAAGAACTCTTTTTTAAATAGTAAACATACAGGAACCAGGGAAATACTAACCTATGAATTAGCTGTTCGAAAGAATCCGCTTAATTTTGCACCTATTTTTCAAAGCTACGCTTTCAAAGCACAGAGCACTGGCATTCTTTGGCACGTATCTTACATCTTCCATAATTAATCGGTTATTGCTAAATATTCATAATATTAATTAAATAATTTTAGACCCGCGATAAAAGCCCAGTGATATTTGACATTTTGGGGACCTCACACTACACTAGCGCCCCTAGCGGCGAATTTAAACGCGGTAGCCCTGATTAGCTCAAATTTCAACTCATATCGATATTTGCATAGTCTTCTTATTACTTTTTTTCCTGATGTCATTATGACGTTAGAGTTCCATACTTAAATGGTGCCAACAAGACTCTATTGCTAAGCCTACATCCGTTCGTATATCTGTCAGCGCGCTGTTTTTCGTGGATTGTAGCGTGATAATGTTATTTTCCAGCACTAAAGTTAAGAGGTGAAAAACTCAAATTTACACGGGAATTCTCCTAGAAATCATGGAAAAATGGTGTCTCTACTAATGGTGGTAGATATATCACGTGCAATTTGTTGCGATAGCGATAGGTGGCTAGAGCGAAATGTACTTTATTGGGCTATAAAACGAGATATTGTTGCCCTGCGAGGGCTACTAAAGTACTAATGCACAGAAAATTTTACATTTCAGTGGGAATTATATGACATGATTGCATCTATCCTATACTTTTACAAAATATAACCAATTTCATAATAATATCATCATTAGCCACTGAGTCGACGCCTATTAAAATTATAGCCAGTCGAGACAAGCCGTCATCTTCAACATCACTTTAGGAGGAAAATTAAAGGGTTGTGCCTGAAACAGTTCTTAGTTTTGTTAAATAATCTATAATTATATTTAATATTATAAATGTGAAACTTTGGATGGATGGATAGACGTTTGTTACTCAATCACGCCAGAACGGTTAAATGGAACTGGATGGGCACAAACTTAAATTATAGTCTGGAATAACACATGGCTATATTCTTTTTATCTCGGAAAATTGAAGAGTTCGGCGGGAGCCAAAAACCTCAATCCACGCGGACGAAGTCGCGGGCATCGTCTAGTTTGCCATAAAAATGTAAAAATAGCATCTTTCAATTAATACTACTCATATCAAACCTGGCTTAACGTGGTAAAAAATATTAAATTGCCTAGCAATATATAAGGGCGTCCTCACTCAATAATAAAGAAAATCAAAAACTCGTAATAATTATTCCCCATTTTAATCATTTCCTCGATGTCCCTTGGGTAGATCGGTGTATTACAGTCTCCTAGAAATAAAAATGGCTGCTTATTATTTCACCCTAAAATATAAAAATCATTCCGAAGATAATCCAAACAACAATGCCTTGTCTGAATTTAATACGACTTTTGATCAAACCCAAATTTTGTATCAATTTCATGACGCAGTGGGCTCAGTGACCCCCCGCAGGGGTTTACGGACCCCCTTTGAACCCTTAAGCTGTAACGTTGTATGAAATTAATTATAACAAAAAAAGAAAAAATACAGAAACGCCTGTACCAAAGCTTTAAGTTTATGCCTAATATTTGAGTAAAGCTTCTTTAGGATTTGTAAGTGTAGATAGCCTTTTTTATCCACTACAAGTTAGCCCTTGACTGCGATCTCACAGATGTTTTATTAGGTCAGATTACTAATGATGCAGTCTAAGATGGTAGCGAGCTATCCTGTTAGGGGCATGGCACTAGCACCAGGCAAAACTATAGTCATGAGTAGGTAGAATAGGGATGATGACAACTCAATCAAATCAGCAACTTTTTATCAAACTTAAAAACGCACTTGTAGTATGGAAGTTGTATGAAATTCACCATTGTGACATCATAAAATTTCAACGCACTTTTTTCTTTAATCTCTATTTTAAAATGGTTATCATACGTAAAACTAACTGAGGATGTGGATTTTAGGTCTTTTGGGATACCCTCTATTTAATAATCAGTTAGAAATAATTTATTTTTGATAAGGGCATCATCCCTATTTGTTAGTCGGCATACCATAGTATAGACTATAGACTAACGACGAACTATTACGAACCTTGAAGCATTTCGGACACATTGCCTTCAACGCCTGAACGGAACGCCCGCAACGAAAGAGGCTGAGAGGACGCAGCGCTATAAGTTTGGCCGGCCATGAGCACCACACTCAGCACACCTGCCCACTTTGCTCCCTACTATGCCGCAGACAGATCAAGATGGCGTTGTACATGGTAAAGCAAATTATATTTCATAGCAAATAAGATCACTACCCTCAGCCAAAGAGGTTATCAACATAACGATTTTGTGTAAAAGTTGGGTACAGCCAGTAGGTATTAACATGGACGCTACTAGTGCTTCTACCACAAATAACAATTAATCTTTGCCCACACCGCGGACCCCGGCTGCTAACCGCGGGGTCGCCGCGATATTACCCGGCCATTATATTACCCGGGCATTATATTAAAACTCAATAATGGCGTAGTGATGAAGCAACTTGCCGGTAACTGATTGCCGCGTTCGCGTTACGCTATTCATTCTCCCATCATTAATTACATTGTAGGTACCTACTACTAGTTAGTTATAATATTTTTATGGAATATTTCATAATAGTTAATAATATAGCGGAAATGTAAATAAACAATTCAGAAAATATTTGATCTGTAGGAGAACCACTTACGAGTATATAGGTAGCTTGATCAGTTGAGTTTAGAGCACGAGAAGTTAAGTGACAGTCGGAGAGTCACATGAAATATATAGTTAGGGACATTGGTTTAATTTAACTGCCCAACTGAGCTACTGAACGCTACTTGGAAGTATTCAAAATGTTCAAACCTAAACATGCCTACAGGTTTAACGCTATTTATCGTTCTATGAAAGAACTGTTTTAAAAAGTAGTAGGCCTAGTGCCTAAATTTAAGCAAAGCTCGGAGTACCTATGGCCACCACTACCTTCACTACAGCCCATTAACGTCCCACTGCTGGGCACAGGCCTCCACTCTCATAGGAGAGAGGGAATAAGAGCTTAGACCCACCACGCTGCTCTAATGCGGGTTGGCGGACTTTAACGACTATTATCATGTTGGTGATAATAACCGGGACCGACGGCTTAACGTGCTTGCAGGTAGTGGCGTACAGTTCATAGAGGCATAAAAGCTCTGCTTACCCAAATAGAAATACGATAATGCTCATTTTCCATCAAAACAGCTAGTAAATAGGTGGTAGGTACCTAACTAATGCCTACCCAAGCTTCAAAATCTGTGCACGCCACTGCTTGCAGGCAACGGGGGTGTAACACCGCCAACTTCCTTACTCCGGGCTAGTGCTGAGAATAATTGCTAGTCAGAAAAACCCAATACTTCTTATGGCCCGACCCGGGACTCGAACCCGGGACCTCGTCAGCCGCAGTCCAACATGCTAACCACTAGACTAGACCAACGAGGCAGTCTAGCCTAGTTGTACGCTGTACTCAAAATCGAAGGTTTTGCATCACAAAGGGTGCATCGTGAATGCGACTAGCGATCCAGTTGAGATGCGGGCCGCGGGCGATTTCTGTCATCGTAGTGATGGCTAACATTTTCAGTTATTTTATCGATATCAGGTTTTATGATACCGCTGTATTGGTATCATTAAACCTGATATGGCGAGGGGTCGGTAGAGTAACTGCCACCAACAAGATAATTATTTTGTAAATTGGGTAAAACTCTACAAAATTAATTTGTAGTGAAAGTTCTTTAGAATCGAATTGTGATTTGAAAATTCGATGAAACGAAAAAGAGACATATTCATAAAAGGATTTAGCCTGCGAAAGATTGAAATAGATATGACTTGTCATACATAATACAAGTTATATTTATTTCATTCTCTCGTAGGCTACTTTTCTAAAGTTTCACTTCAGCCGTGTGTGAATTGCACACACACGCTTTTTTTGTACACAGGACTTTGACAACAGATTAACGACGATTTATGTCCAATGGTATATTTTCCTTCGCCCCTATTTTGTTATATATTATTTATTTTGTTTATTTATGTTAATGTTTCAGGGACGCAACATATACGGCAGCGAGTATATAATTCTATTGCTTCATATTGCCTTTCAAAAATGTGAAAAAACTTTAGAAATGATTACAAAGAAGAATGATAAGAAGAAAAATCTACGTTACTATGAAAACCCTTAAAAAGAAAATGAACAGCGATAAATGTCGATGCTAAAGTCATAAAGTTGGCATCACTATCGAGTAACCGCCCCCCGAATTACCGATAGCTTTTCTATTAGCCCGCAAAACCCACCCCTACAGCGATCGCGTGTGAACGATGAAGTAGGTGATTTGTGTAGTTGTTGTGAGGTACATATACTCATACTGGATGATGCCCGCGACTTCGTCCACGCGGATTAAGTTTTATTGATTCCCGCGGAAACTCCTTAATTTTCCGGGATAAAAAGTATTCCTATTTCCTTTCCCGGGATACTATCTACCCCTGTAAAAAAATTATCAAAATCGGTTGAAAATATGTCAAAGTCAAAGCCAAAGTCAAATAACGTTTATTCAATTTAGCTAGGTAGGTAGGTATAACACTTATTGACGTCTAGTTATTTATAAAATATAATGGTGATAATCAGTAACGGTATCTTAAAACTAAAGCTGCGAGGGTTCCAAACGCGCCCTGGTCTGAGAAGAGCCCACAACAAACTCAGCCGGGTTTTTTTTTCCATTATCACCATTTCACAAAATCATCTTAACTAAGGAACTATCAGAGCCATTAGATGAAATCATTGCCAAGCTTCCTTGTCATTTAAGTAATCCTTTAGGTACATGGTAATAAGATTTTTAATAAGTTTACTTTTACATTAACTTTGAACTTATTCAGAGACATCTTCAACATGTCTTCTGGGAGCTTATTGTAGAGGCGGACACTGTTTCCAACAAATGAATTGCTAGTTTTCCTAAGCCTAGAAGCAGGCATTACAAAGTTATTTTTATTTCTAGTATTGACAATATGACAATCACTTGGACCGGGAATGCATAGGAGACAGACAGACAGACACACATTCGCATTTATTATCAAGTCTTTATTAAAAACATTACCTACAAAACTTAAGGCTAGCTCGTCTAACCTAATTGGTGCTAACCAAACCATGCCAACATGGAATGGTGGCAAGAATGATGGAGCTGCATTTCCGCGCTGGACAGCCAGGCTGATCCTTTGTGTAAAACATGAGCCAGGCTTTTTAAACTAAGTACTTAATTTTTTGAAATTTGGTAAAGAGGTAGCGTGTATATAGTGGTAGGTCCCGGAAAAGGACATAATACTTATCTCATTTGTATCCCGGAAAACTAAGGAAAAAATTAATTAATTAAAGAGAAGGAGGACGAAGTCGCGGACATCTCCTAGTAGTATTATAATATATTCTTTATAAAAACCCAATTCGTTGGAAACCAGTCAGCATTTGAATTTTGATATCAGCTACATTTATTTAAGCTTCAAGATTGTATTTTTTCAAAGAGTCATCTGCACACAATGCAACCACGTCCACAGCATCCCATCTGCGTGTAAGTAGACACTTAATTGTATTTTCCCAAACCGTCTCATCTCAATAGAGGAAGCTCCATAGGTGGCATTAATCAACTACGCGTTATGTGGTCTTTTGTACCTACTGGCCATGGTTGCAATGAATTATGAGTAGAGTAACCACATCATCACAATTTTGCAGTACGGTCCTATTAGTGTCTAGACAGACCGTCAGTCGGACTACATTAAGGACTGCACGTCGTTTGCAAAAATTTAATCTTGGCATAACTCAAACTGCAATAGAGCTGTATTTCAACTGCAATAGAACTGCACTGCACCTTGTCCATTTCCATTAGAACTGCACACCGATACACAAATTTAAAGCGAACTGCATAGTCGGTTGGCAGTTTTGATGCAGTTATGCCAACCGCACAATAACTGCAGCAAAACTGCAAATTTGCAGTCAGTTTGCAGTTATAATGCAGTCCGTTTGCGTCCTTAGAGTTTTTTAGGAAATCCTAAGACCTCCTTGACGCTGCATGAGCGCTGTAATTATCAATCAATCAAATCAAATAATCAAATCAAATAAGTATTATAAATGCGAAACTTTGGATGGATGTATGGATGTATGGATGTTTGTTACTCAATCACGCGCCAACGGCTGAACGGATCTGGCTGAAATTTGGCACAGAGATAGAATATAGTCTGGAATAGCACATAGGCTACTTTTTATCCCGGAAAATTAAGAAGTTCCCGCGGGAGCCAAAAAACCTCAAATGGATGTTTGTTACTCAATCACGCCAGAACGGCTAAACGGATCTGTATGAAATTTGGCACCGAGATAGATTATAGTCTGGACTAACACATAGGCTACTTTTTATCCCGGAAAATTCAAGAGTTCCCGCGGGAACAACAAAACCTCGATCCACGCGTACGAAGTCGCGGGCATCAGCTAGTAAATATTATAAATGCGAAAGTTTGGATGGATGTATGGATGTATGGATGTTTGTTACTCAATCACGCGCCAACGGCTGAAAGGATCTGGCTGAAATTTGGCACAGAGATAGAATACAGTCTGGAATAGCACATAGGCTACTTTTTATCCCGGAAAATTAAGGATTTCCCGCGGGAACCAAAAAACCTCAATCCACGCGGACGTAGTCGCGGGCATAAGCTAGTCTTATAAGTGGAAGTAAAGTCAAAGTCAAATAATTTTTATTCAATATAGGTAGGTATACTACACTAATTGTTGACGTCCAGTTATTTATAAATATCGTGGATACAATCCCCGGCAGGGCGTAATATTTGGGAATTCGTATTTTCTGATTTTTTTCTAGTCTAGTCTGGAGTCCTCGGTCGGGGGTAGTTACCACCCAACCGGCTAGAAGAGCCGTCAAGCAATTTAGTGTTCCGGTACGATGCCGTATAGAAACCAACCGGTACCCCTAACAGGTTAGTTCGCTACTATCTTAGACTGCATCATCACTTACTACCAGATGAGATCGCAGTCAATGCTAACGTCTAGCAGTGGATTAAAAAAGTCCCATTTGATCGTATTTATACATGGTTACCCCTAGCGATGGCTGTAACAAATTGAGTGTAACCCACAATAATTTAGCCCATTGATTTGGCGAATAACTTATGAGGGTGTATCACGCTAGTGTAGGTAGCTGGGGTAGGTAGGTAGGTAGTGGAGTAGGTACGTTTTTTTGATCCATCCATTCATCCATCCATCGGCCTGTATACATCCACTGCTGGACATAGGCCTTTTTGAGAGCGCGCTTTATCTAATGTTAAACCAAAGCTCAAAGACTAGGAGTCACCGCTCTAGTCACCGCGTACCTACTGGTAGAAAACACGCGATATAATATAACATGTAGGTTAAAACATCGATTTATCTGTCAGTGAAATTATTTCCTACAATACAAAATAATAATACTGATTATTAAAATTTAATGTTGCGCGTAATAATTCGTTAGAACTAATATCAAATATCCTGAGCCAGCGCCATCTATCAAACCGGCCCTGCACTACGACTGCAGAAAGGTTCGTGTGCGTGTGAGGGACGAGTGTATAGCTGTGACAACGCATATCAGTCGATTGCGATTGTTAAGCAACGTTGAACCAAGTCGGTAACAGGATGGGAGACCGAATTTGGACGTTCAAATATTGCCTTTTAGTGTCCTTCGTGCCTCGGAGAGCACGTTAAGCCGTCGGTCCCGGTTATTATCACTAACATCTGATAATAATCGTTACAAAAACCAAAAAGTTTAAATACTCAATAGTCGAATCGCGTGCGGAACGTCGTGGGAAGTTGGGAACCCACCGCATTATTATCCCAAGAAAACCCCTACCATTATGTGATTAATGGAAAGGAATCACGACTCTTAGTAATGAGGAATATGACGCAGAGAGAGAGTGTGCTTTTAATAAAATTATATTAAAATAAATATGATATTAAAGCAAAGCGCCATCTTGTATTAAACGTAAAAACTACTGAGCCAGCGCCATCTATCAAATCGGCGCTCCACTACGACTGCGTACAGTTTCGTGTGACCAGCGTCATTGTTGTCCTTGCTAAAACTGACCTAGTAGTTCAAGTTGGCCTCAATAGGTGGCGATGTAAGTTCATAGTTTTATTTTGATAAAACTTACGATGATACTTCGAAACTTGGGTAAGTAATAAACAATAATTTTAAGTAAGTAGGTACTTATAATATTAAATTTGAATCACTAAATATGTATTTTGTCAGACTTATTTGTTTGTTACCTACTTCCCAACACATACCTTAATTATGGTCATCAATCCAGTGCACTTGACCTCACGTCCCATGATATAGGAGGTACATACTTGCTGATAGGTAGAAAAAGTCTGCCCAAAAGTGCCTTCGAAGGATTGACGTCATGTCTAGTGCCACTTGTTTGCTGATAGGACAAAGATAATATTATTATTCGGTACTTACCTACCTTTAAGTATTATGTGATTGATCCTAATTTGTGTACCTACCTATCATGTTTTAAACAATACTATAACATACCTACAAAACAGAATCCAATTCCATACTAATATTTTAAATTATTTGTGCAATTGTGTCGGTCTGTCTGTGTGCTACGCTTTCCCGGCCAATCTATACAACTGATTTTGATGAAATTTGATAAGTATAGAGGTAGGTTGCATCCCGGGG
Organism: Erebia epiphron; assembly: GCA_963932025.1. Taxonomy (NCBI): domain Eukaryota; kingdom Metazoa; phylum Arthropoda; class Insecta; order Lepidoptera; family Nymphalidae; genus Erebia; species Erebia epiphron. The sequence continues at coordinate 18,223,093 of OZ009960.1, forward strand.
GAACCATAGAAGGAGTTCCACAGATTAAAAATGGCAGCTAGCTTTGCGGAGATGTACTTTTTACCGCTTATGAGACTAACATCTCGTTCCTGATTTCTCGTCCGCGTCGTTCTAAACGTCTAACGATGAAGATGAATTTTAAACTTCTAATGATGATACGACGGAAAAATCAGAATAAGGGCCAGGCATGAGCATGTCTCATAGGCTTTACTTTATAATCTATACTAATATTATAAACTAGATGATGAAGTGTTTTTGGTTCCCGCTGGAACTCCTTGATTTTCCGGGATAAACGGCCGGTTTCTGTATTGAGAATTTCACGTTGAGTCTGTCTCAAAGACCTACTTAAAGACTAATTAAGCAAATTTTTGTTTCTGAATTGATATTGTGTAAGGTTTGAGAGTTGGAGCTTGCTGTTTTTAAACGACTTCCGAAAAGGAGGAGGTTCACAATTCGGCGCGTACCTATTTTTTTTTTATTAATGTATGTCGGTTCATATCTCCGTGGTTTCGAAACAGATTTGAACAATTTTTGTTTCATTGGTTAGAGGAAACTCGCGAGGTGGTCCTATAAAAAATTCTGACTCCAAATCCTCAACCCTGATGCTGTAGGGTAGAGAACTCCTTAAACATAGTGATTTAGGATTTTTTTATGGTGAATTAATATTGTAGGTGTCAAGCAGCGACTTAATACTTAAACCCAATTTCCAACTCCTCAACTCTGTTGCTGCATGGTACTGCACTCTTAAGCCGAAGAGGTTTAGAGTACCTACACTAAAAAGTTAAAAATAAAAATTATTTCCAAAAAACCGACTTCCAAAGCCACTGTAAAGTAAATAAAAAATTCTTTTTAAACAACCGACTTCAAACTCCCGCGCCAACTTTACAAAAACAAGCACACGCTATACAAAGTACTTATTTTATTGTTGATACTTTAAAAACCGCTCGACCGATTTCGATAAAATTTATATGGGACCAAACGGGAAGTATGCCCTTTCAAATAAAAAAAGAATCATCCAAATCGGTCCACCCAGTCAAAAGTTCTGAAGTAACAAAAAAAAAAAATACAGTGAATTGAGAACCTCCTCCTTTTTTTGAAGTCGGTTGAAAATAATTTTTATTTCTACACACTATGTTGAAGTCGGGCGAGTATAACAAAGATAGGCAAAGTTGACGCGTCAGGCTCGCCCGACTTCAACATAGTGTGTAGAAATCAAAATTAGTTTTTACTTTACAGTGGCTTCGGAAATCGGTTTTTTGGAAAGATTTTTTTTGCTTGAATGCTCAATTCAGAAACCGGCCCAATATCAATTCAGAAACAAAAATTTGCTTAATTAGTCCTTAAGTAGTCTTTGAGACAGACTCAACATGAAATTCTCAATTCAGAAACCGGCCGAAAAAGTAGTAGCCTATTTCTTTCCCTGGGATATAACCTATCCCTGTAGGTACTAAATTTCATCAAAATCGGTTCAACGGTTGGACCGTGAGCAGACAGACAGACAGATAAACAGACAGACCCACTTTCGCATTTATAATATTAGTATGGATGCGAAAGTTTAGATGGATGGATGGATGTATGGATGGATGTTTGATACCTTGTTATTCCATAATCTATCTTTGTGCCAAATTTCATCCAGATCCGTTCTGGCGGGATTGAGTAACAAACATGCATCCGTCCATCCAAGCTTTCAGTTTCGCGTTTATGAATGGTGCAACCTCTCAGGACAGTTATTGCGATCTGCACGATAGGCGAACTAGAGGCCGTAATAGGCTCGTGACGCCATCGCTCCGCCTCCAAAAAGTCAGAAGGTCATTAGTGGGAATGAGCATTCTTTTCTATAACAAAATTCCACAACCTATTTTAAACTTGCCTATACACAAATTTAAGAAATCCTAAAAAAAGCTTATTATACTGTTGAAGATTATGTCAATGATAGAGGAGCATGGATTTGATCGCTCCAGCAATGCTAAGGACAGCGGTTACATAATGTACTCATTGATATAATTATTGTAAATGAATTAAACCAGTGGTAGATTCACTTGACGATTCAAAAGTACTTGTAAAAGTTTATTTGAATAAAAAAGCATTAGATTTGATTTGATTTGAGTTAAAACGGTAACTTGCTAAAAAATGGAGATAAGTTAGTAAGCTTCACCTAGCAACCTACGACCTTTAACTAAAACCGATCAGCCCTAAATTCGAATAAGCTAATTTCTACGACCTTTTAGCAGCAGCGTCAATGTCCGCACGCTGGTGTTATCACTTATCATAATTAGCAATTTTTGCAATAGGTATTTTAAATTTTTAATTGATAACAACATTATAATCACAGCCGTAATATCATTAACCGTATAATCAGTACGTAAGAACTTATAGGGTCAGAGCTGGCGAACGATTTGCTTCAGTATGTTTTAATAACATTATCATAATAATATTCTAAATGTGATGGTATGTTTGTTTGTTGGTTCATTGGTTTGTCCGTCAATCACGCCGCAACGGAGCAACGGATCGACGTGATTTTTGGCATGGGTATAGCTGAGGACCGGGAGAGTAATATAGGCTACTTTTTATCCCGGAAAGTTAAGGAGTTCCCTAGGGAATCAATGAAATGTAATCCACGCGGATGAAGGCGCGAACACCAGCTAGTATTATTATAATTTGTTCTAAAATAATTTCGCATCTATTTAGCAGAATATACGACTACGTCCGTAAAGTGGATTAATATCAACTGGTCTATTGCAATAATTGCGATTTTAGCAATTTAACAAACACAACTTGTTTACGTCCTATCTCTGCCCCATTCGGGACTTTTCAACGTAGATCTGTGTGACTGCAAGTCAAAATTTCCGCAACAATATAAAAATAAGGAAAAGGGACCACAAAATAAAATGAATAAATAATTAAAATATTATTCATATTAATATTAATAATGTAACACCAATTGTACTACGCAATCTATGCAAATGAATGATTTGATTTGATTTGATTTGAAAATTATTAAAAAATACGACTGCTTTGCCATAGACACACATACATACACGGACCCTGAAAACATAATACTCCTTTTTTGGGCAGTCGTGTAATAAAAATCCCCGTCGAATGGAAGTACGGCTACCACTGCTACTAACGATACCACAGTCATTAATTACCTGTAGAATCTTATTCACATTTTTATTGAATGTTTTTTTTTTGTGAATCACTGGAAATTGAACTATAGTGTTGTATATTTTTGGAATCTATTCATCATTTTCTAGATGATGATTATATATTTAATCTTATTTTCGATTATTTTTTTCAACTTTAGTCTTTAATGAGGAACCATGGTCACCCCAACAATTTTTTTTTAAATTTGACTAGCCTATATCACCCGGAATAAGCTAGGGATTCTAACGATACCTCATTTATCAAAATCGGTTCAGGCGTATAGAAGTTATGGTGGAATATACAAACTCACATACATACATACATGAACCCTGAAAACAATATACTCCTTTTTTCAGGCAGTCGTATAAAAAACTCTAACAATAAGCTGTATTAAAATCTTCGCCACCTCTTGAACTATATTTTTTTGAGGTACAAGATCTGGTGACCTTCGGTAATCATTTGCAAATAATAATTAAAGCATTCAAGACGTACTTATGTAAACTAAGTGACATAGTGCTTTGATGTTTACGAAGACTGATTTTAGTGAATAAGGTACTATTTATTTGCATATAAAATACATTATTTATACTTACTTTAGAATATACTTACATAAGATATTATAGAACGGCCATTTTGCTATAGATGATACAGTTAAAGATGAAAGGGGGCTAAATTAAAGGGGTTATGGCAGTTTAAATCAATCATTTAATGTTTAGCAACACTTGAAATGCACGGAGCGGCGCGGCACGTAGCGGCAAATATTATTTGGATGAGTTTGTACGCCCACCCGCATTGAAGCAGCGTGGTGGGTCCAAGCTCTAATTCCCTCTCTCTTGTGGGTGTGGAGGTCTGTGCCCAGCAGTGGAACATAAATGAGCTGTAGTGGTGGAGTTTGTACGGGGCTGCGTCGCGGTGGGCCCAGTTCCATACAATCTTATACAAAGAATACTTGTCGCTACGTGCCGCGCCGCACCGCGCGACCTCGCCTCTGTAGTGGGGCTAGACCTTTACTCCTAATCGGTTCCAACGCAGCGCTACCGAAACGCATATTATGAGCTCACAATTGACGAAAAGTCGCTTGACCTAAGTCAAATTACCTGCGCCAAAAAGAACCTATTCATGGCATGAGTAACTCACGCGATCACTCTCTTAGGAATCAGGCTGGACAAGTAGTGTAATTGGAAAGCACACGTAGAAATATCTTGTATGCAACAAAATAAAATTATGAAAAACTTCACCAATAAAAACGGTCCTAACTGCATACCTAGGTCTACTATGATTAGGTATATTCAGAATTAAAATACGGATTACTAATATGGGGAAATTCAACAGACAAACAAGAGCATTTATCGCTCAGAAAAAGTGTATCCGTGCAATATTGCTGGTAAGGCTCCATCCATCCATCCATCCATCCATCAGCCTGTATTCATCCACTGCTAGACATAGGCCTTTTGGAGAGCGCGCTACCACAAACGGTCCTCCGCCTTCCTCATCCACCCACTTCCCGCTACCTTTTTAAGGTCGTCGGTCCAGCGGGCTGGAGGTCGTCCCACACTGCGTTTACCGGTACGCGGTCTCGGCTTTCGGTTCTGCGACAGACATGACCTGCCCACTGCCACTTCAGCTTACTAAGGCTCCATACGAGTCGTTTAAACCAATTTTTAAGAGTTTAGGAAACCTGACTCTTCCTAATAGGTACATATAATAAGGAAATAGCAAACTGTAAAACAGCTAGAGACATATTTAAAAGAGGCACTAGGAACCGAGAAAGACTAGTAATTAGTAAAAAAAAACTTGGGACACCCAAATGGAACGAAGTTCACGCGCGAAGTTCGAAGAAACAGACGCACGCCGCACGGCTTACAACTATAGCAAAAAGTGTCGTTACAACTTTTGGTCTTAATTTTTTTTCGTCTAGCCCCCTTTCGTAACGCGCGATAAGGAACTTTTATTTATTTAAAGAATTGCTCCGCTATGCGTAAAAATTCTTCATGCTAATACCCAAGCCATCACTTTCGGGTAAAAAGTTCGGGTCCGGGACTGCACTCAAAAAATGAACTAGTTACAAAATAAATATTATTTATGATCATAGCTGCCGCAACACTGTTTACCATAGATTTAGTATTTTTCTACTGTCACTGCTGACCATAGACTGTATTGTGCATAAATAATGACATTAGCATGACACACAATTTGGCCTTTTGTTTTCTTAATAGTAATGTTTATGTCTATGCCACTATGCTTTTTACGTTTAATTTTAATTTTATTTGTGACATAGAAGGTAGTTTAATAATAATTTATATTTTGGCTGATTAACATTTAGAATATTTTCTATATTATTCGAGTTTAGTTACAAAATATAGATGTTTAACTGTAGAAATTTGTAAACATAAAACAACCGAGATTGGCAATAAATAATAAGTTAGTAATTAGTATTATTGTAACTCGAAGAGATTTCTACGAGGGTCAGGGTTAGCCACAGATACTACTAATTTTAAGTATAAACATCTTGTATCATCCCATATTCTCATACATACTAGATGGGCCCTTTCATAGAAAAAAATTGGGCGTCCGACCTGTAGAGCACGCTCCAACCTGTCTTTGTCCCCGCCATAGCGCTGTCTCGCTTTTCAGAGTAGATGGCGTTAGTAAAATAAGTTCACATTCTTTGTTTGACAGGGCCCGTCTATGTAAATTGAGGTCGTTGGTTTCCTACAACTAGGCGCAGCTTGATGCAACGGCCCACTGATTTCGCACTCAGGGTTAAAATGTAAGGACACTGAATTGAGAACCTTTTTTGGAAGTCGGTTAAAAAGAAACTTTTACGATCAATTGTACAATTGTCTGTTAAATTTAACTTTTGATTGGATAGCCGAGTCTGACCGCAACACTTGATTGGTCTATTGAAGTAAGTCAGTGATAAACTACGGTCGTTAAAAGGATCTCTATTTATATGGAGTTTTTCTGATTAGTTTTCTTCTTTACTATCAGATGTTATCGTATTGACCCAAGGTCTATGAAGTCAAGTTTGTAAATTCGTATTATTTTATTCGAATTTGTAATTATCTGTGCAAACTTCGTCGCTTTTCCTACGAAAGGACCTAACTGACATCGAGTTAATTGTTCAGGGCAAGCGTTTTTCGGTTTCGTGCTCAACTATATTGTCCACAGCTTGCTCAAATAAAGCTATATTGAAATTAAAAAAATATTCTTATAATCTGTGAATCAAGGCCTTTTTGCAAGTAGGAATTGCCTTATTTAAATGTGCGTATTCATTTAGGTAAAAATATTTAAAACAGTTACGCCACTTCATAAGAACTTTGTTTTTCTGAAAAATTAATTACTTAGGAGATACGACTGTATTTTTTACTGAATAATTAAATCACATTTAATTGAAAATACTTTGTTTTTTATTTCTTTATATATAATAATAATTAGGATAGTTATAAATCATTTTTTGACTGAAAGTTTTTGGATTCGTACTATTTTGGATTTTTTTACTGCCCAAGGTTTTATACATTTTTTGTCACCAATTTACATAAATTTTTAACTGTATTAGTTAATATCTAAGGTATTCCGTCGCAATCAAAATTCAGGCGTAAGTGAAAACCCCATTTTTATTCAATATAGTCTAGTTCACACTAAATGACGTATTTTCAGTTACGTCATAGTTGATAGATTTTTATTTAGCTGATCACTGAATAAAAATCTTTCTAATAGCTCTAAGTATAAAATACGCCACTTAGTAGATATGATTTCCTTTTCGCAAATGAGCATATACGCCATACTTACCGATTGTCCTAGCCAGTAAACGGTAAAAGATATGAAAAAGTCGATAAGACAGATCGACAGAGAATCAAAAGTACATTATTATGATGTATTTAGTGCAGTTACGTCAAAAGTGTCAGATAGGTCCTTTCGTAGGAAAAGCGACGACTTTTGGTAGAGTTAACTGGGTTTGATTAACTTCGATTATGTTTTTGAAATTACTTTAAACATATTCCACACGATTGTATTAGTAGCCTATTGATTAAGATTTCGATTTAGATTTCGATTCGATTTAGATGATTAAGATTTAGTCTCCTGCTCGAGGGGTAATTTTTTTCACAAGGCAGGCACCTTTATTACTTTACGTTAATACGATAATTTGAGAGAGTTGTAATATATTATTTATAATGTTCTCAAATTGGTGTGAAATCTGCCAATCACCTTTTATCCAGCGTGGTGGTCAAACTCTTTTCAATCTTTGCCCACTTTACTTCTGAGACCCCTATATTCAATTGTGGGCAAGGGTTAAAATAATAATTTTATATTATCCAAAGGGTAGATGGCTAACTATGATATTATAAAGTGTTCGTATCATTGGATAGGTATTTTATTTCTTGTGGAAAACATGAGCCGGTATTTTTCTCAAAAATTTTCCTCTGACCGATATTTCTTATTACACCCTCCGAAGATGTTCCCCGAATTCATGTCAAGTATCCACTTCTTCCAGCTCATTTACACGAGCCGCGTGATTATGACTCGAGTCTGAAACCAATTTAATTCATGTTTTTACCTCAGTACTAAGCTGTTCTGAGAGTTTATTAAGAAATTCTAGGGAGAGCAAAATCACTTAGTCGATCAGGCGTGTTGAACATTTTCAAGTGTTAAAAGTAGGTAAGATAATTATTATGAACTCATCGAGGACCTACTGTTATTGAGCATGGTTTTACTCTAAGATAAATGAAAGAAAGAAAGAAAGAAAAACAGTTTTTATCAGTGGTGTCACAACAAAACTAGATATAGATGTAACACTTTCATCTGTGACACCATCCTTAAAAGGATCAACTCAGCGTTAAATGTCGAAGGCTATAGTCCACCATGCTAGAAAAATGCGTATTAGAACATAATGTAGAACCCTCAGGAGCGCAAGTTTCTTCACGATGTGTATGATGTTATCAACGTTTTACAGAAATCTTTTAATTCTAATATTAATATAAAATCTTTGTTTTAATTCTAGAATGACAGAAACGCGCCAAAGAACTATAAGCAATGGAACTAGTCAACCCAAAGAAAGTATTGAAGAGAGTGTCGAAGAAACGAAGCCAAAATACTGGGACCCGCTCACAGATGGGGTGAAGTGGATCGAGAAGTATGCAGAACCCTTGGAGAAATTCTTCGAGAGGCTGCCGGAGTTCATCAGTACATTTATTGCTACCCTTGCCGTCTTCACATTCGGGTCTACATTGAGAGGTTAGTTTACTGTACACTAGCTGATGCCCGCGACTTCGTTCGCGTGGAATAGGGTTTTTTTAATTTCCACGGGGACTCCTTGATTTTTTGAGATAAAAAGTCTGTCACTCTTCAGGTCGTAAACTATTGTTCCCGCGGGAATAAAAAAAACCTTCATCCACGCGGACGGAGTCGCGGGCATCATAATATAGTGTTTAAATAAAAATGAGAATGTATTAGCAGCTGGTTTTAATCAAAACAATATAATATATTATCAGTAAAATGGTTGATAAAAGTTTATTAAAAATGTAAATGGTAGCTTTCTTTAACAATCTAACATTGTGATTGTTGTGACTACGTGACACTGATTTGGAATTTAATCTTTGATCATTATTAAAGAATATGTACATTATATTATAATAGTCCGACAAACTTATCTGACCTGGTGACAGCGGCGCTAGTAGATATGAAAAAAAAACTAAACAGACATAAAAATTTGTTCCAATTTCGACCACCGGGTCAGAAAAGTTTGTGAGACTATGAAAACCATCATGAAGCTAAAATTATACTGACATTGTTAATACTTTATGACTGAACTGGCTGATGCCCGCTACTTCGTTTGCGTGAATTGAAGTATTTTTGGTTCTGGGGAACTCTTCAATTACACGGGATAGCTTAAGTGTTATTTCAGACTATAATCTGTCTCTGTGCCAAATCATTCAGATCTGTTTAGCCGTTCTGGCGCGATTGAGTGACAAACATCCATCCATCCAAACTTTCGTATTTATAATAGTAGTATAGATAAATATCTATACTACTATCCAATATTGGATATAGAATAGATATATACCTAGTTCTCAAGAGTAGAGCGTAAGCAGGGAACGTTTTATCCACCTCTTTCGCGCAGTGGTGATCGCTTTGGTCTTATTTGTGGGAGATTCTGGCTTTGATCCCCGCAGCGGTCAATTTGGGTAACCATAATTTCTGAATTCCATGACGATAGATGGATCAATCATCATATCAACATATCATCAATCATAGTCATCCATCTATCTAAATTTTCGCATTTATAATATTAGTATAGATTACCTAAAGTAAAAAAAAAAAAGTCGCAAAATATTCAATGTTGACTAGTAAGGACTTAGCATCATACATATTTCCGCTGCATAAATGGGGGTTACATTTTCAAATGGTCTCCAACATTTCCTTTTAGTAGCTTTTCCGTGTTTAGTCAGCGAGTGTTCGTGCCAAATACTTTTTCATTTTTCTATATTCCCGCGATAATTCAATTTAGAGGGACTTTAAACGGGTTTTCCGTTTTCAATATACTTAGGTATTAATTCGAAATTATTTGAAATGAAAAGAGGGTTAAATAAATTTAGGGTTCCGTACCAGGCAAGAAAAATAGATTTGAAACGAAATCGTTTGTTATCGTTTAACAGTTGTCAAACTAATGTGGCTACAGCTGAGAAAGAAAGAGAAAGAAGACTTGTCAATGCGTACTGCTGTCCCTCTAATTTTATCATTCAAGTTATATTTTATCAACTCAACTAGCTGATGCCCACTACGTCTGCGTGGAATAGGTTTTATTTAAATTCTTCAATTTCCCGGGAAAAAAGTACCTATGCTTAAAAAGCCAATGACACTCTGCATGCCCTCAACTAAACCCTTCACTCACGTCGCCATTAAGCAAAAATCGCGTCGATCCGTTGCACTTGTAACCAACCTGACGGGGTCCCTAAGCATCTACACCTCTCTCTACTTATAAAATTCAATATTTCTTTAAAATGGCACGTGATACATCTAGCAGTAAGACCCTCACAACATTGCTGTGTCCATAACAAACCAAGATCTTTTAGAGTTTCGGAAGCCTCGAATTCAATCAACCCAACGACTAAGTTATATACAGATTTTAGATGTAATTCAGTTAACTTAAAACAGGCATTAAGTAACGTGATCGCGAAGAGATAAATCTCTTCGGGATATTTACGAACTAACCCAAGTGGTAGCACCTTCCTTTTATAACCTTTTATAAAGAAAAGGAAGATGCTTTGTATGGCATCATTTATATTTCTAAAAAATAAATGATGGCTGGCTGGCTCCTCCCCGCCACCAACGGTAGGCTTCTTCCCTCCTTCGGTACCCCAAGAGGCACATTAATACATGGACTAATACATCTCTAAGAATACCAAAAGTCAACAGCCCCCCCCCCCTTTAACCACTTGGTCATCAATCGCGAAGGCCAGCGCAACGTATGTACGAGCATACTTTAGAGTGGTGCGTTCCACTTATGTCAGCGTATAGCTGGATAATTGCATTTTTAGAGTGGTGCACTCCCACATATACCTGTAATAGGTTTCAAGGATACACCGGACGCACTGCAGGGTCGTTCGTCGCAACGTAACAGAGCCACAGGCGTGATGCACCCTTCAATAATAGTATGTTATACCAAATACAACGCGGAACCACCATGGGTGATAGAATGTCGTTTGTGCGTAACATGGTTTTTAGCCAATGTGCCGCAGCATAGGTCGTGAAGCTATGCTTTTACAAGTAACATGGGTTGTGAATCCATGAAACTATGAAGTGTCGAGGCTGATCAAGCGTAGTGCAAAATGTAGTAAGATATCAGGCGCAACGTACGCATAATCCAACCTTCGGCAATAATAAACAGCGTCCTTCCAACCATGGTCAGTTATCGTTCGAGTATTGCGAACGACGTACGTAATTTAGATAAGTAGATCGCAAGGTAAAGTCAGACGTTTTGCGGAACGTAGAAGTATACTCGAACTGCACTGCGCTCAGAAAGCAAGCTCTCTGATTCAACAACAAGCCAATCCCATCTGAACGTCCAACTAGGTAGACATCCAGACAGAACCAGCCGTGCTGAGGCATCGCTGAAGCGAGACACCGTTACGCCCCACAGCCTGACCCGACCTGCGATAATAATTGTTTTAGTAATATACGTGTAAATATGTTGTAGTTATGATATGTATATAAATCCACCAGAGGCAGATAAGATTTCGTCGGATGCTCTAAAACTAGGTCCGCTAAGGGTCCTCACATTAGATAGCATCCAACAACACAGTGCATTCAAACGATCTATTGCAAATATACCTGCTCAATATATTAATTTTATGTATCGCACCACGCGCAAACACAACAAGATGTTGACAGCGCTCACTCTCTCCTACACCACCGCCATACCCACCCTTGGCGAGCGGTCGGAACGACGGGAAACTTCTCCGTAAGCTTGTAGTCGCGTGATCATATACACCCATACTATACTACCATTCTATTATCGTTTTAATATTACTTTACTATTATTTTATTATTATAATATAATATAATTTTTTTTATTTTATTTTAAATAATTACCTATTCTCCACTGAATAGTAAGATACGTATAGTTACACACTGTTGCGGTGTGATTGAAGAACAAACCTAAAAACCAACAAACAAACACTTTCGCATTTATAATATTAGTATGGATGATACAGAACCAAAAATCTATTTTATTTCAGGTAAGACATATTTGGGATGTAATATTAAAAATTACATAAGTAATATTATTAAAAATTAGATAATTTCCTTTATTTCATAGTCAAATTTTATCTAATCTTTGCAATAAGTAGCAAGAGTAACCACCTGCACGGTGATAAGTTAAATTGTCATACCTCGTGATATATTCGAAATGTACATGTCACCGTAAGATTGTAAAACCCGTTAGATTATAATCTAACTCGCGAAATTGTCGAACGATTACAATATAACAGATTATTTTTCGGTAGATTGTAATCTTTTAGGCTTATTAACCCGATAAAACCTAAGTGCCCAGTGTAGTGTAGGGCACTACTTGATTATTTATGTCGAACCCTAACCTAACCTACAAGAGACAAGAGAACGTAAATACAATGAATATTTCGAAAATTGACTCTTAAAACATTGAACGGTTCACTATCTTTCGACTGTTTACAATCTATCGAAAAAAGCGCTAGATTACAATCATACTGTTTTTACAATCTTACGGTGACATACACATTTCGAATATATCAATACTAGATGATTTCCGCGACTTTGTCCGTATGGATTAGAATTTTTGATTCCTGCGGGAACTCTTTAATTTTCCGGCATAAAATGCCTATATCCTTCCCCGGGATACAAACTATCCCCATACCAAAAATATGTATATGATATCAATACGCAAATTATTGTATACTAGCAGAAGCCCGCAACTTCGTCCGCGTGAAATAATTTTTTTAAATTCCCACGGGAACTCCCTAATTTTTCGGGTTAGTATATAGCCTATGACACTCACAAATAATGTGGCTTTCTATTGGTACCAGAATTTTCAAAATCGGTTCAGTAGATCCAGAGATTACCCCCTACAACGTCACAAACTCACAAACTTTTCCTCTATAATATTAAGTATAGATATTAGGTGTAAATTAACTATCGTGAAGATATAAATAGATGTTTTTTTAAAGAAATCAATCGCTCGTCCATATAATTTCGCTTCGACAGTTTGTGCCTATACTTATACGAGTATATAGATATTTTTATTACTGAGAAAAAATTTACCAAAATAAATTGTTGTTATAAAAAGGAAAAATAACCGAGATAATGTTTAATGAGGAAGCCAGCGTGAAGGTTTCCAAACAAAATTAAACATGATTACACATACAAAGGAAAGCTACCGAGTTGTTCAAACTCCTGAAAGTGTAATTAATCTCCTATTTATAAAGATCACAAGGGAAAAGAAGATTAATTATTCCGAGGTAGCCGTATATTATATTTTGAAAATATTATAGGTCTTTAACATCTTACTAATCTTAACTTACTAAAATGCGAAAGTTTGGATGGATGTATGGATGAATGGATGTTTGTTACTCAATCACGCCCCAACGGCTGAATGGATCTGGCTGAAATTTGGCACAGAGATAGATTATAGTCTGGAATAGCACATAGGCTACTTTTCATCCCGGAAAATTAAAGAGTTACCGCGGGAACCAAAAAACCTCAAACCACGCAGACGAAGTCGTGGGCATTCGCTAATTAATTATATTGCTGTCGCATTGGGCCTGGAACGACTTGACAACCGCAGGTTGGATTGGAGGATCTATGAAAAAATAACCGGGCAAGTGCAAGTCTGAATCGCGCACCGCGGGTTCCGTGAGAACTTGAACAATGTAGATTAATTACTGGACTATTGAAGTTCATATGACTATGAAATCACCGAATTAATTAAAAAATTACTTACCTAACGAAAAGATGCCTTATCTTTGATTGAAGGTCATTTTTTTATGTGATGCTAGATGATGCCCGCGACTTCAAATTCAAATTCAAATTCAAATCATTTTTATTCAAATAGACTTTTTACAAGTGCAGAATAGTCAAATAAATCTACCACCATCATCTGCGTGGATTGAGGTTTTTTCGTCCCCGCGGGAACTCGCCAATTTTCCGGGATAAAAAGTATCCTATAAGTTATTCCAGACTATATTGGCATAAAGATATTCTATCTCTATGCCAATTTTCATCCAGATCCGTTCATCCGTTCTGGCGTGATTGAGTAACAAACATCCATCCATCCATCAGTCCATCCATCTATCCATCCTCCATCCATCCAAATCTTCCCTTTTATACTTAATATTAGTTCAGATAAATAGGTACAAAGGTGTGTTTTTTTAGTTTTTTAAACAGCATAATATTATATAATAATAATTTCAGGAGAATGGGTAGTTATCCTAGTAACGGCGCTCAAACAGATCTTCGGGCACACGCACAGCGACCACAATATGACCACCGAGGAGATCTACAAGCTGTTCACGTCTGAGAACCTCAAGATGGAGAACTTCGCTGTTATCTTCATATCCGCGCACGTCGTCTCGTATGGCACCTACTTCGCTATCGGTGGATTCTTGCATGTGAGTTTAATCAAATCACGTCCACCATCATCACTATACTGCTGGGCACAGGCCTCCACTCTCATTGGAGACAGGGAATTAGAGCTTATACCCACCACGCTGCTCCAATGCGGGTTGGCGGGCTTTAACGACTATTGTTATGTTAGTGATAATAACCGGGACCGACGGCTTAACGTGCTGAACCTCAAGATGGAGAAATTCGCTGTTATCTTCATATCGGTGCACGTCGTCTCGTATCCTAACTACTTCGCTATCGGCGGATTCTCGCATGTAAGTTTAAGCTCTCTTAACATCCCACAACTGGGCATAGGCCTCCCCTCTCATAGGAGCCAGGGAATTGAAGCTTAGACCCACCGTGCTGCACCAATGCGGGTTAGCGAGCTTTATCGACTATTATCATGTGCGTGATCGTGGCTTCCGAGACACGGGGGTGAGACACCGCCAACTTCCTAACTCTGGGCTAGTACAGATAATTTCTAGTCAGTTAAACCCCAATACTTAATTATGGCCCGACCTGGGACTCGAAACCGGGACTTCGTCGGCCGAAGTCAAACATGCTTACCACTGAACTAGACCAACAAGGCAGTATACCACAAGTGCGGATTGGCTCACTTCACACAGCTTTGAGAGCATTAACAGAAACCTCGGGAAAGCAGGCTTCCGCAGGTTATTTTCCTTCACCGTTAAAGCAATTGATATTTAATTGCCGGGTGCGAGCCCAGGGATCGAGCCCTGACCACCAGAATAGGAAGCCGGGCATCTAAGTTCTTGCCGGCTCTACTCAGTAGAATCAGCTTTCTTTCCGAACCGGTGATAGAGTCTTGTCTTCAAAGCTTCAATGGGGCACTCATATATCAACTCTGGCTGGCAAACTCAGCTCTGCTGCTTACGCTGTCAGAAAGATTCGACAGTTTACTGACGTTGAAACTGCAAAAATTGTGTATTTTGCTTACTTTCATAGTATTATGTCTTACGGAATCTTACTATGGGGTAAAGCGGCAGATATTCAAAAAATTTTTGTATTACAAAAAAGGGCAATACGTGCAATTTATAATTTAAAACCGCGCGAATCCCTTAGAGAGAAATTTAAGGAAATAGGTATTCTTACAGTAGCCTCGCAATATATTTATAGTAATCTAATCTTCGTAAAACAGCACATTCACAATTACAAAAAAATATGCGATCTGCATGATAGACAAACTAGAGGCCGCCATAAGCTCGTGACTCCATCGCTCCGCCTCAAGAAGGTCCGAAGGTCGTTCGTGGGAATGAGCATTCTATTTTATAACAAAATTCCACAACCTATCTTAGACTTGCCTTTACACAAGTTTAAGAAGTCCATTAAAAATATGCTCCTGAAGAAAGCTTATTATACTGTTGAAGATTACGTAAATGACAAAGGAGCATGGATTTGATTCGCTCCAGCAATGCTAAGGACAGCGGTTACATATGTATAAATTAATAAAATTGTAAATTTTTTTTTTTTCAAAAGAGCAACCACCGAGTTTCTTGCTGGTTCTTCTCGGTAGGAATGGCATTCCGAACCAGTGGTAGATTCACTCGACGATTCAAAAGTACTTGTAAAAGTCTATTTGAATAAAAATAATTTGAATTTTGAATTTTGAATTTCTTGGCGGTATTATAAGTGGCACAAGTTGTCCCACGTGAAATAAAATAATTTCATTTCATAAAGTACTATGCTATTAGTTATTACTTTCCACTGATTATCTTTATCTAGGTACTTACAATAGTGCATTAAGGTTTTAATTCTCACGGGAACTCATTAAAATGTTCCGGGATAAAAAGTAGCCTATGTCCTTCCCTTCGATACAAACTATTCCTATACCAAATTTCATCAAAATCGATTGAACAGATGGGCCGTGAAAGCGTAGCAGACACCAGACAAACATACTTTCGCATTTTTAATATTAGTATGCATTACAGACCTTGAAATCCTTTTAAATCAGATTTTGGCTTCAAGAGATTTGATAATGAGCTTCAGCTGTTATTAGATACACTTAGTATATTTCGAAACGCTACTTTATACTTGCTAATAGAAAAAAGATTTGAAAATGAAACGACTGGATAGAGTACTTTATTTTATTTACTAAAGGTTTGAATTAATTAAGCCTCCTTTGAATTCCACTTTAAGTCTTATAAAATCTTAATTAGAATCTTAATGGCTCTTTGAGCTCACAATAAATCAGACTTTGTTCATAAGCAGCTACTTACCTATTTTTTATAAAACACTGAAAAATATTTAGTCATTATTGCTATAATTTTGTTAAATTGCATTTTTTTTAATTTACAAGGATTCAAGTCTAAAATATTGAATGCCGTGAGGCGAAATCTGGACTAAGAGATAGCTGCACTTTTGGTAACTATCGCTAGAAAGACTGATAGAAAGGCTGATTCTTGTACAGTATTAAAGTATGCACAGTTCCTATGACGCATATGCACGCGTATGCACAGTATCAAAACGGACGCTATTCATCGGGCCTTTCACTAGATATCACCTCTCAAAGATGTTATAAACCCACGAACTATAAATAATTACTAGCAAGTATTATGTCGTCACGTTAATTGCTATTAAAAATTATGAAGGCGCCTTCATAATTTTCCTTTCCAGCCTTTCTAATAATTATATGTTTCATTTTTGGTAACCATAACACGTTTTTGAACGGTCATATCTAGTCCATCTAGGGATGGTTACCAAAAGTGCAGCTATCTCCTATATTAATAATATCTAAGTTTAGAATAAGACCACGTTGGCATTGCTTTGCATACTCATATTGGAAGTACAACTATTGGCTGATTGATTGATAAATAATATTATTATTATTATAATGTTAAAATGATCCCTATTTTATGTTAAAGTTGCAAAAGCCATTAACTTTATTACAACTTTCAAAAAGGTCTAGCCCGTGTACAGAGGCGCGGCGCGTCGCGGTACGTTACGGCAAGTATTTTCTTTGTATAAAGTGCGTCGTAGAGCATCTCCGTACCGCGTCGCTTAACTAGACCCAGCTCCATACAAACTCGTACAAAGAATATATACCGCTACGTGCCGCGCCGCTCCGTCCATCTGTAGTGGGGCTAGACTTAAGTTAAGACAAACTTTAAATTATTTTGCATGTAAGTTAAGTATTCCTATTATACTAAAGCTAGGATGGGTTAGTTTTCAAGTACAATTTTTTTTAAAAGTATTTTTGTGTTATTAGATTTTCTTTTTGTAATGAAAAGTTTTGTCTATAATAGGTATTAACTGCCACAAATAAGATAGTTATACTAGATAAATACACCAGTATTTGTATACAGTGGATCATAATATTATCAGGTCGGTGTAAGTTAAGTGGACGCGCACTCAAAATACATAACATATTTGGACGAAGTTCGCGCGTACTAATAGAAATTTATCGATTGATAACATGAATAAAATAAGTAATAACAGAAATTAATGTCGGAACGATGAGCTTAGTAAACATAACTTCAGTAAACTAACACATATTCTTCTAACTTCTAAAAAGTTGACAGCTGGTTGGCCTTTCGTGCTGCAAATCATTTTTTTTTAATTTAGGTACATTATCTCTTACAAGTACTTTCAAATGGTCAGGTGGTCAACTACTGGTTCGGAATGTGGTGATATGTCTAATCTACTGGACTATCATCGCTTCAACAGTCGTCGTCGTTTCAACCTATACGTCCACTGCTGGACTGCTGTCTCCTGCATGATCTCCACAGAGCACGGTCTTGTGCCGCTTGCTTCCAGCGGCTCCCAGCTACACGATTGAAATCGTCCGTCCACCTAGTTGGGGGTCGTCCAACGCTGTGCTTCCCAGTGCGAGGCCGACATCAAGCACTTTGGGACCCCAACGTCTATCGGTTCTACAAACTATGTGCCCCACCTATTGCCTACGGATCTCCTCATTTCTGATTTGGTCATGATCCAAGCATAGCTTCAACAGTGATAATAATATCACCACTACCACTTCAGCCCATTAACGTCATATTGCTGGGCACAGGCCTCCATTCTCATAGGAGAGAGGGACTTAGAGCTTAAACCCACCATGCTGATCCAATGCGGGTTGGCGGGCTTTAACGACTATTATTATGTTAGTTATAATAACCGAGACCGACGGCTTAAGGCTCTCCGAGGCACGGGGGTGAAACACCTAACTCCGGGCTAGTACTGAGAATTCCTAGTCAGAAAAACCCAAAACTCAATCATGGCCCGACCCGAGACTCGAACCAGGGACCTCGTCGGCTGCAGTCGAACATGCCAATCACTAGACCAACGAGGCAGATAATATTATAATATGATAAAATTCTTTCTTTCCAGTGGTACTTCTACGTGCGTAGAAGGCATTTGGCACACGAGTGGAAGATCCAGCCGAAGAAGTGGCTCTCCCCGGAACTGGAGCGCCACGAGATCATGATAGGAACCCTATCCCTCTTCGTCACTGGCTCCTTCTCAGCGTTTCTCGCATGCTATATCTACAACGGGAACCCTTCCACGGTCTACTACCAGTTCAATGAGTACGGTTGGCCGTGGTTCTTCCTGCAATTCCCTGTCATCTTCATTTACATGGTTAGTAGTTAAAAAAAACCGGGCAAGTGCGAGTCGGACTCGCGCACGAAGGTTTCCGTACCTTTATTAATAAATAATTACCTTTGTTAATGAACCGCAAGACTAACTTTGTTTGTAGAGGTATATTGTTAATATCAAAAAAATTATGCTAGTTAGAGCATTGGCTATAGTTTTCCTGTAAAATATACATAAATTCCTATTGACCATAATTATTTCAAATTTTTCGATTGGTAAACTCCGGAGATAAGGGGGGGGGGAACGGTATTTTTTTAGACATTTTCCCCGATAAATCAAAAACTATCACAACTGAAAATAATTAAAAATCTGTTTTAGAATGTACAAAGTAAACCCTTTCATATGATACCCCACACAGTACAGATATCTCACTTTTAAATTTCAACCCTCAGATTTTCCCCCCTTTTTAAATAAGAACAAAAATAATTTCCAATTTTTTTTAATTCCAGTGTCTTTGGGCTACTATTATACACAACTATTCTAAATTTCATGTCGATAGCTTCGGTAGTTACTGAAATAATCGAGTGTGACGGACGGACAGACAGACGGAGAAAGTCGCACCATAAGGGTTCCATTTTACCATTTTGGTACGGAACCCTAAAAAAGTATATTAAAGAACACAAACTCAAACTTATACAAATTAATTACTGAATTAACGTACCTATATTATGTACTGTGTGCTTGTGCTTAAACTATGTGTGATCAATGGGCCCCTTCCTCAGCCTGTGTCACAATGGGTTAATTTTTCTTCACGCTTCTAAACAAGTCAGCCCTTGACTGTAATATCATCTGATCAGTGATGATGCAGTCTACTTTAAGATGGTAGCGGACTAACCTGTTAGGGGGGGGGGGGGGGGGTATGGTAGTAATATTATATTAAATCCATACTTAACTCCAATCGGTTTCTACATTCGCTTGAAGGTACGTCTTTGCTGGTAGGGTGCTAACTACCAGAGTATAACAACTAACTAGAGCTAACTAGCTAACTACAACACGGCCGAATCGACCAGAGAAATTTCAGAAAATATAAATTCCTGAATTGACCATTCCGGGGATAAAACAGGACCTCCAACTTTGACACCTCAGGCTCACCACTGCGCCTGGGAGGACGTCATCATAATTAATAGAATATTGAGCAGTAGACCATGAAGTCTCAGATTTGTGTCTCTAGATGGAACAAAGAATTTGTAATAATAGGTGTAGTTTTGTTATGTTTGAATTAATTAATGTTGGTGCCGCATGAAAACTGCCTCGTTGGTCAAGTCACTAGTGGTTAGTATGTTCGACTGCGGCCGACGTGGCCCTAATTGAGTATTGGGTTTTTCTGACTATAAATTCTCAGTACTAGCCCGGAGTTAGAAAGTTGGCGTTGTCTCACCCCGTGCCTCTGAGAGTACGTTAAGCCGTCGGTCCCGGTTAATATCACTAGCATGATAGTCGTTAACGCATGCCAACACGCATTAGAGAGTGAGGCCTCCTATGAGAGTGGAGGCCTGTGCCCAGCTGTGGGACGTTAATGGGCTGTAGTAACGTCGCATTGTGATCCGCAAAGTTTAAAAACAAAAATATATACCTAATTTAGCGAGCAAACGAGCAGGCGGGTCACCTGATGTAAAGTGATTACCGCCGCTCATGAACATTTGCAGCACCAGAGGAACTGCCAATACATTTCTGGATTTTGAGAAAGTTTATCCGCCCCTTCAAGAGCCCCATATTATTATGAATGATCATGAGGGAAAACAGAGAGAGAGAGAGAGAAGTTGGATGCTTGCATGTAACTGTTTTGTCTGTGTTCCAGGACTACACAACGTACATCCTGCACCGACTGTACCACACTCCGTGGCTGTACAAACACTTCCACAAGCTCCACCACAAATACAAGCAGCCGACCGCCTTTTCCGTCACCGCCATACATCCGCTGGAGATCATGCACGTTCAGCTCACCTGTTGCCTGCTCTTGTTCATCTTACCAGTACATTGGAGTTAGTATGATATATAATAAGGCAGTTCCGTACCTCGAGAGGAAAGAAGGAACCCTTATAGGATCACTTCGTTGTCCGTCTGTCTGTCGGTCAACCACCTTTTCATCGGGAACGCGTGGAGGTATCAAACTGAAATTACCAAACACTTATAGTAGCGGAGCCCAAGAGAGAGTTTTTGGATTTACTCCAGCGCAGCAGATTAATATAAGGGGTATTCTTTGGACCCTGTAGAATACCTTCACCATATATGAGCCATGTATATTGGTGCGTCTGTCTAGAAAAGCGGATCAGAATAGTAAAAAAATACTCGAGCGCGTCAAATTAAGGTAGAGTGAATTAATGACATTCTGATGCATACATACAAATAATCTGACGAATATCTAACACATAGAATCTAACAAACTTGCAAAAAAATAACGTTACCTGTTACGAACCTAAAACTGGATTGCAATGCAATCCAATTGTGAATATAAACCATCCCTGGACCCACTCAAACACAGACAAAAATTCCATCTAAAATCTAAATCGGCATGCCGTTTAAGAGTTCTAACGAGACTAACGAACAGTAATTGATTTTATCATTCCACCTTTCCAGTGCCATTCTACATGGTAGTCTTGTACAACTACTATCACGGCATCATCGACCACTCCGGAATCAACTTCAAGGGTCAGTGGTGGCAGCCCTGGCAGCCTGACGCTGAGTTCCACGATGAGCACCATCAGTTCTTCCACTGCAACTATGGCTTCAATATGTCCCTTTGGGACAAGGTATGTTTTCAACGTCTTGTTCCAGTGTCTTACTTTACTTTACTGACTTTTTACTACTTTTAGTAAATCATCGTTAGTTATATCGCGATTGTTAAGCAATGTTGACCCAAGGCAGTAACTGGATCGAATTTGGAGGTTCAAAGACCTTTTTGTTCCTCCGTGCCTCGAAGAGCACGTTTAGCCGTCGCTCGGTCTCGGTTATTATCACTTTCATCTGATAATAATCGTTAGAAAAACCGAAGAGTTTCAATACTATTAGTCGATTCGTATGAAGAAGGATTTGCAAGTGTATTACCAACTGCCTCGTTGATCTAGCGGTTAACATGGTTGACTGCGGATCACGAGGTCCTGGGTTCGATTTCCGGTTGGGCATAAAAATTGTTTGGTATTGGGTTTTTTCAGTTAAGAAATTCTCAGTGCCTACCCGGAGTAGGAAGTTGGCGCACCTCCGTGCCTCGGAGAGGACGTTAAGCTGTCGGTTTCGGTTATTATAACCAGTTATAATAACCGAAACCGACAGTTAGTTATTCAGTTAGGAAGTTATATGTATTAAACATAGTTCTGAGAATGCATAAATCTTTACCTTTTATACCTCTCAGAAAAAGAAATAGATATGTTGTAGCAAAAACACATTGTGTAAAAACAGCTTTTGCTCAAAACCAATACTGCTCACAATCAAGTTACCTATATTATAATGTGATTAACAGAAAACTTAAAATATATCCTCAAAAATTACATGCTTCCAAGGATCTTTTGAAAAAATATTTATTATCATTAAATTATGACGAAGTTGAATCCCTTTTGAAACGCATCCTGTAAAAATAAAATAAAAAATATACATAAGTAAAAAAAATGATATACTACATTAATTATATAAGATTATAATATGGCTTATTAATACTTAACTAATACACTACACATAATTACAACACGACGATCATATATACACTCGCGATCACACACTAGGTACACAAACTCATACACTACACTACACTACACAACACTACACTACACACGCACACACACACACACACACTTCCCAATGACGCTTGCACATATACTACACAAACAGTATTACTAACATAATGTCACAGCAGTCACCCAAATTGGTTTACTTATTTACAATATTTCTCTTTTTTTTTTCTCGTTGTACCCACATATGGTTTATTTTTATTATAATTGTTGTGGAAGAGCGGAGTCTTCTGACACAGGGGTTTATACAACTCTTAAAAGAAGGCTCCAAACTTACAAGTGTAAAATAATGTTGGGATGAGAAATAAACTATTTTTTTTTTATATAACTAACATGATAATAGTCTTTAAAGCTCGCCAACCCGCATCGGAGCAGCTTAGTGGATCTAAGCTCTAATTCCCTCTCTCCTAGGAGAGTGGAGGCCTGTGCTCAGCTGTGGAACGTTAATTGGCTGTAGTGGTGGTACTACTGGAGATATCATCAGTCAATATCATCTCATTAACTAAATTAAAAAAAATTTATCTAAAGCGCCACGGTGAACATGCTTTTTATTGATTTTATACTTACTTTTCAACTTATTAATTTGCAATTGTTTATGTTACAAATTGGAACAAAATCAAATTCAACTTCTAGTTCAGACAATAATTACGTTGTTTTCTGTAAAATTTCATAATTTTGATTCCAGTGAATTTATTTTCCAGTTTCATGGTACAATGAGAAAAATCAACCGCGTTTATACAGAGGAGACTTTCCACGGTGAAGCACCTCTCATAGATTCAGCTGAAGCGGAGAAAATAATCCAAACCGATGCTGATGCGAAGAAATTTGTTGAAAGGACTAAAAGAAAAGAGGTCACTACGACTAAAGGCAGCCTTAATTCAAAACAATGATATTTCATAGACAATCATGGGAGTTATAGCTCAGCTGAAATGTAAAGAAAAGCATATTTTTGTAGGCCTAATGTTAAATATCGTAAGTATTTAAATAAATGTATAGATTAACTATTGTTTTAATTATTCAAAAGAACAACTCAGCAACTTCAATGGAGCAACTCAGTCTGCGTTGATGTAAGACAGGCATACTTTCACTTTTATAATATTAGTATGGATTGTAACGTATACTATACTATTTTTCAAATAATTATAATATGGACTGAAGTAATACGGAAATAAAATATAACACAAGAGCCAAAATAAATAAGTTGTTAGATTACCGTGGATGACTGGGAAAAGAAATATTAACATTGTGGAAGACCAAATAAAATAGGCCGAATAAATCCCCGGATAAAACAATACCGGGAACATTATAAAACCCTTCGTTTCGAGGGCACTCTGCGTCCTGACAGGCGGGCAGTCGATTCGCTCATATTTTAGGCTCGTACGATAACTACTCGTGGTGGATTATTTTATGAACCATTAGAAAAATATCTAAGATGAAAATAATTCATTCATTAACTTATTGATTTTATTAAAACTTAATAAAAGCAAAAACTTGTCAATCTGGAATGCTACAGATTAATATTATATACAAGTTTTTTGATTCCTGTGGGAACGCCTTAGTTTTCCGGGATATAAAGTAGCCTATGTCCTTTCCCGGGATACAACCTATCCCTGTACCAAATTTGATCAGAATTCATATCCTATAACTTTTACTTATATACCTACAGGTTTGTACCGAACCCTCGGTGCGCGAGTCCGACTCGCACTTGGCCGATTTTTTTTATTCCAAGCATGTTAGGAAAGTGACTATTGTTCTTTGGTACAGTTATAGTTGCATCCCGGTAAAGGACATAAGTACGCTACTTATCCCGGAAAATCGAAGCGTTTCCAAAACATTAAAAAAGTCAAATTTAAAAAATGTTCATCTTAAGTGTGTTCAGGAGTCACGAGTCACGACTAAGTCTTCATTTCGCCACAGCGTGAAACAAAACAGTGGACTCAGTTCTCAACTAGATCTAGAAAAGTTGGGGAATATTTTTAGTTATATCGCATGACTTTCAGAATAAATCATCGTTTAGAGAGAAGCTGGCCTTTTTAGCGTCAGAGTACACTTGGGACATTTTGTTTGAAAACTTTTTGTCCCGTGTCTTTCTGCTAAATTCCACGACGCAATAAAATATCGTGCTCGTTATTTGTTGTAACCTTATGTATTTTGAGTGATCAAAATATTAATTAATTATTGATTCCCAGTAGGGTCAATTCGGGATTTAATAATTTCTGAATTTTCTCTGGTCTGGCCGGCCCTTCGGCCGTTACCACCCTACCGGCAAAGACGTACTGCCAACCGATTTTGCATTCCATGTAAAAATGGGTTTGTTATAACCGCCGTAGTAAGATACCGTTACTGATTATCACCATTGTATTTTATAAATAACTGGACGTCAATAAGTGTAGTATACCTACCTAAATTGATATAAAAGTTATTTGACTTTGACTTGACTTTGACTGCCATACATTTATAGGTTAGCCCGCTATCATCGAGGACTGCATCATCAGTTATTCCTACCATCAGATGAGATTGCAGTCAATGACTCACTTCATCATCATCATCATCTTCATCAGCCGTTGTGCATCCACTGTAGGACATAGGCCTCTTTTAAGTAGGGCCAACGTGCTATTTCCTCGGCTTTTCTCATCCAATCGATGCCAGCCATCCGCCGGTTGTTATCGCTCCACCTCGCTGGGGGGAGCCCTGCGCTCCGTTTACCAAGACGCGGTCTCCACTCGAGGACCTTTCGACTCCAAAGTCCATCGGTCACACATGTGACCAGCCCATTGCCACTTCAGCGTGCCAAGGGCTTCAAATTGTAGTGACGTAAATCACGAATCGACCGATTAAGACATAATAGTCGCCAGTGTAATCTAACGCTATCGTTTTAGAAACGCAGTTTTTTTATAGAAGCCATTTATCACTCTCTAAAGACGAAGATTCTTACGTATAGGTCTTGAGTGCGGGCGCCGAGCACTAAGGTCTGATTTATAATGCATACTATTATTAATATTAGAAAGGCGAAAGTGTGTCTGTCTGTCTATCTACTACGCTTTAATAGATTGCAACCAGGGGATTGCAATAGATTGATGCAATAGATTCCCACGGTAGTTTTCAAAAAAATTAAATCCACGCGGACCTCTTCTTATCAGCTATACTATTATCCTTATCCTTATCCTTACTAATATTATAAATGGGAAAGTGAGTTTGTTTGTATGTTTGTTCCGCTTTCACGCCGTAACTACTGAACCGATTGCTTTGAAATTTTGCAGACGTAAAGTTAGAAGTCCGGATTAAATAATAGGGTACTTTTTATCCCGGAAAATTAAAGAGTTCCCGCGGGAACTAAAACTCCACGAAATCCACGCGGACGAAGTCGCGGGTATCAGCTAGTAATATTATAAATGCAAAAGTGTGTTTATTTGTTGGTTTGTCCTTTAATCACGTTGGAACTGAGCAACGGATCGACGTGATTTTTTGCATGGTCATAGTTGAAAACCTGGAGAGTAAAATAGGCTACTTTTTATCTCAGAAAATAAAAGAGTTTCCTTGAGAAATAAAAAAACTTATTCCACGGGACCAAGTCGCGGGCATCAGATAGTCAGCTTGTAATATTATAAAATCGAAAATTTGGATGGATGGATGTTTGCTACTCAATCACGCCAGAATCAGGGTGTTTGACACAGATTATGGTCTTGAATACCACATATGCTACTTTTAATCCCGTAAAATTAAAGAGTTCCCGCGGGAACCGAAAAACCTCAATCCACACGGACAAAGTCGTGGGCATCAGCTAGTTTAAGAATAATTAGCATCTGCTCCTTTTGGAGCGGTGTCTGGAAGGAATTAATTTAATTTAAAATATCTCTATCTCAAAGTTATACCTCTAATTTGCTACCACAGTTTTTTTACTGATTGGGGTAAATTTTTTCATTAGGATAGCACGACGAAATTGAAACCGCCTGGTTTTTAAACGACTCCAAAAAAAGGGAAGCTTTAACCTCTTTTTACTCCAAATAAAGGCTTCTACGTTCGACAGTTAGGACCTTTTTTTTAACTTTTTTTGCTCCTTATTGTTTCTGTTTGACCCCTGCTTGTAAAACTACTTCAAAAAACGTGAAGTTTTCACTTCGAAAATAGTTTTTTTTTTCTATTTCTTAGATTTTAATATTCCATTTGATGTAATTTAAATGCGAAATTGTGTGTGTTTATCGGTTTATTAGTTTGTTGGTTTGTCCTTCAAGCACGCCGCAATAAAGCATCAGATGTTGAGCAACAGAGTTGGAACTTGCTGTTTTTGCTTGAATGCTTAATTCAGAAATCGGCCCAATATCAATTCACAAAACAAAAATTTGCTTAATGAGTTCTTGAGTAGTCTTTGAGACAGACTCAACATAAAATTCTCAATTCAGAAACCGGCCGTTAGAATTTATTTAATATGTTTAATATGTTTTCGTTAAATTTCCTACTGAAAATTATGCTAGTAGCGAATCAAAGTAAGCCGAAAAAACTCGCGCAGATTTTAATCCACTATAATCCGATAAGCACAACGCGTAATCGCGTTAACTGAATATGTTATCACTAATTCCAAATTAAAACAATGTGCCTGCGTAACAGAGATAGTATATACTTATAGCCCGCGGCTTCGCAAACGGTTAGCACTCATTGGTAAATTTCAAACCCCCTATTTTACCCCATTTGGTTGAATTTTCAAAGTTCATTTCTAAGCGGATACTTACGTGTCTAGTTTTACTTTAATTTTAAGGTACTTTTTGTAGCCTGTAAGAATTCTACTTTTTTTCATAGGTACAATAATAATACAAGTATAAGGTATAGTATAATAGGTATAATAGATTTAATAGGTATAAGTATAGGTCCAAGCTGCAGTTGTCCTCGGGTGTTACGGGACTCTATTCGAGGAGCAGTGTGACGGCAATATTATTGTTAAATACATATTCTTTCAATGTCATGCAGATCATGCTATTTCGTCGTAATACATCAGTCAGGCAGCTTTTCCTTTCATATATTTGGGTAGAATTTTGGTAGACCGCTAAGCAGTTTATCGTACCGCTTGGATACTGTGTAGACAAAGGGGAGTCAAGCGTGCAGTTTGGGCAGTAAAAAGGTATACTTGCGACGAGTTCATCGTCCAATAAACGCGACGTTTCGTTTCAGTCACACTCCATAAACAAAAATTTAATAAGTAAGTACTGTGATGGTACCGGCGTGATCGTCTTAGCTAATAAAATATCGTGGCTAGTATAAGTGAGGAAACCTATAAACCTAAGGAAAGGGAAAATAACACTGTAGAGTTAGTGGCACTTTCAGTATCCGGTAGTCGTATTTGTTTGTCATGAATTACCAGTAAACCTGGTACTTAGCTCAGTACGCTGGGTGAACGCGTAAGGCAGACCTAATCAATCCGCCTGAATTTTAGTAATCTGTATCGATACCTTATCGCGGAGTTTAACTTAGCGTTATTTAAATTATGGCATAGTAACATGTAATAAATCGAGTTTGCAAATCAGGGTCGGATTGAATGGTTGCTGATTACGTGTATTTCCTTTTAAAAGGCATCTTAGCTGACCAATGGTAACCGAGCACGGGGAAATTTCCCTACGCCTACACGAGGCCTTTAATCATTGTTATCGGGGCTGCATTTCGACCTCCTTTTATGCGCTGCGAAGCGAATTTTATTTCCACATCCGTAAACGGCTGGATCTATCTTTTATGGACATTTTAGCCCGCCCCTGGTCCATGGACTTAATTCATATATCATTTCATATGGTAAGGTTTATGAATTGGCCAATTCAAGGTCGGAGGTCGATCTGCGAGAGGAGTTTGTGCGTGGTGTGCTGAACCATTGCTGCCAACTTGTCACCACGCAGCCATGTAGCCGATTACTTTGACTATATTATCAATCACTATCAATCAAATTATCAATATTAAGTATAATTCCCAATCAACCAAAGTGCCAAATACTCTACGATTACGTCCCATTTCTCGATACAATAGTCGTATACTTGACCTTTTGTTTTATGTAGCTCGCTCGCTTTGTCCCTCGCTCTCGTCGCTGTAGATCGCCGTCTCGTTTCAAATGCTATATAATTATGCTAGAAAACTGTTGTTCCCTGCTGCCGCTAATACCCTATGTACACAGCTCAGGCCTATTTAGCCCTTATGCCAAATTTTGTAAAAGCAGTAATTTACTAGACTGTGTTAAATTTAGCTATTCAGTTAAGCCAATACTCGCTCTATTGTATAAAAAGTAGTGTATGGACTTTGCTTATAGCAAAAACTGCTTCTAGATTTTAACTAAGAATTTATCCTGTAGACCTAAATTAAATATGGTAACTTATATAGAATCTACCTAGCTCGTTTCTTTGAGGTTAAGAATCGTGACTGTAAACCTAGATATGCGGGGTGAAATTCATTATTGGAATATTATCCGTAACCTCTAGCACAAGTCATTAAATGGTAATTATTATAGGGCAAAAGGTAAGTAATTGTTCAGATCTTAATAGCTTCCAATAATAAATCTGTAAGGTTACTTATCTGTAATAATAAAAGAGAGATTGTTAATATAATTTACTTTTATTTTCTGAAAATTTATTTATATTACTCCACATGGAGTGTTATTAAAGAGAAGACACTGATTTTAATTTATTTACACCAAATTCGATTGTTGAAGCAATCGTATCAATTTGGTGGGAA
The DNA here is from genome assembly GCA_963932025.1 of Erebia epiphron. Classification (NCBI taxonomy): domain Eukaryota; kingdom Metazoa; phylum Arthropoda; class Insecta; order Lepidoptera; family Nymphalidae; genus Erebia; species Erebia epiphron. The sequence goes on from OZ009960.1 coordinate 18,252,405, forward strand.
AATTCTCGTTACCTAGGCTTCCTAAAGTAAGAGAAAAGAGAATTTCCAAAGATAAAAACTCTTACAGCCGCTTAAGACTAATATACACCTTATTTTATAACTATATACACACATGCACACAGTTTCAATTCATGATTTATAATAAAGAAAGATTTAAGGCACAGGTTATATAACTCTAGACAAAGAATATACTTTAGGTATGTTACCAAGGTTCACAGCTTTAGGTAATTTTGTCGTTAAATTAATTAAATCATTTCCAACTCAATGTTTGATGCGGGAGTATTTCCAATACAGCAATGTCCAAACATTGCACGTAATACGCCTCTTACCCAATTCTTTTTATACAACATTATAAGCAGAAAGATAATGGTAACTATTTGCATTATCAATATAATAATATCTATTTGGGACCAATTTTTATTCCCATTTTTCATCATCAACTCATACACAAAATCTAGGCTAGCGTCTGCATCCATTTAGCCAGGCGTCCTATGACTAGATGTCTTTAACGATTTACTCGACCTTATTATGAACCTTGTTTACGATACCTTATTTAATTTAATTGTGTACTTTACCGAATATTCAGCAACCAGCTTCACTCACTACAATCACTTATAATAGCCTATTCCCCGAAAGAACTTATCTATAATATGATCTGAATCTATACAACCATTTAATTAAGTGGAAAAGCATAAATTAACACCGTTAATTTTACAAACAACTTTAGACCCAATCTTTACTCTGAACTCTATACTTTTATACGTTATAAATTCGCGGATTTGAGAACTCTCCTCTGTGAATTGCCCTCGGAGTTTGAATCATCCCTTTCTTCCGATGTCCTCACACCTTATTCCCTGCCAGCTTTTCCCCCAGCGAGTGCCACTGCAAAAAAAACTACACACAGTATTCGTTCCCCTCATTGGTCACATAATTTTCATGCATTTGTATTAACCAATAATCGCGAAGTCGCTTAGACCACGCCCTTTCCCTTGGGAACTTTTTTGTCTTAAGGATTTCTACAGTATTAATTTTTAAATTTTGTTTTTATAGTTAGAGGTCCATCAACATCTGGTATCGATTTCTACCAACGCTGTGTTCACTTACACAATGTAGTCAACTCGTATTTATTGCCTTCTTTAGTTTTAGCTGTCTGGCCAAATTGAAATTTTGGTGTTTTATGACTGTTTGTAAAACCATTTCTGTTTAAGTGCGTAAACCCTGTTGATTTTTAGGCGATAAATAACGTAGTATCGCATTTCAATGACCCTTAGGTTTCGCTAAATGTCTTTCCCATGATTCTGTTTTCTGAGAATTTTTTTCTGTGTTAAACCTATTTAATAATTTACGACCCTTTTTGCACTTTTAAAATTTCTATTTTATTTTGGTGTTTGCCTCGCGTTGAGATTTCTCTTTAAAATAAAAAAATTGTATAGGTATATGATAGGTACCATATTGACCACCTCACACTCCCCCAAATAGATTTTTAATACACCTAGTCTAACTAATGCCTAGGCATCCATACTAGTCGTTTGAAAATCTATTTCTCTTCTACAATATACTGTTAGTCCTCGCTCTCCTATTTTACTCTAACCCCTAATTAAATCTATTCTTTTAAATATCTCCATAATACCGAAACAGGTGGATCGCATTGTAGTTTCCTTTAATCTCTTTCGTACGAACGTCAATTAAAGTGTATACATTATTGTAAGGAACGGCCCCGATTTCGTAAGGTCCCTCATAAAGTCGCATGAATTTTTTCGTTATCTTTTTGTCAGCGTCCGATTTTGAAAAAATTTTGAGCTTAACTAAATCTCCTATCTCAAACTGTACTAACTTGTGATTTTTGTTATAATGGAGTTCCCTATTTTCTGCCGCCTTTATTATGTTCCGTCTTGCATGTTCTCTAATCTGTTCTAACGACTCCCGTTGTAAACCGGTCTTGTTTGGTTCACATTTATCAAAATCGGTTGATAGAAAAACTCGTTTTCCCCATACTATTTCGTTTGGCGCATAACCAGTTGTAGTGTGTATAACCTGGTTATAGCAGTCTTCTATGTCTGGCAATAAATCTACCCAAGATCGGTGTGACTTATCACAGTACGTTCTAAATAGCCTGCCTAACTCCTTATTTACTCTCTCCGTTGAGTTTGGTCGTGGGTTCCTAACAGCTGTGTGTGTTAACACAATACCTAACTGATGAATACCTGCCTTGAAACCCTTTGAAGTAAAATTTGTGCCCCTGTCCGAACATAATGTCCTAATCTCTACCTGTTTGTGAAACTTTCTCACACATATTAACGTAGCTTTTCCGCTCGCCTGTCGTAATGGATATAGTCTAATTAGTTTACTATAAAAGTCCTGTATCACGAATACATAATATTTGTACCCGAACCGTCCTGCTGGTAAAGGTCCATATATGTCACAGAAAACTCTCTCTCCTATTTCTTTAGCTATTACTGTTTTAATAGGTCCTGTATGTGTTTCTAATGCGTGCTTTGCCTTCTGACATATATCGCATGCCCTTATAATTCGGCCTATAATACGAGACATATTCGAGAAATAATAACGACGCTTCATCGTAGCAAGCACCTTATAACGTCCGAAATGTCCTAACTCTTCATGTATGCTAATAATCAAATCTCTTTGCAACACCTCGGGGACATACAATCTCAACGTATCCCCATTTTTACCTGTCCTATATAAAATCCCTTCCTTGAGCACATAATATCTTGATTCAGGTGTACCTGCTATTTTTATACGCCTAATTATTTCACTAACACTCTTATCACGCTCTTGATAACTACTTATCTCTCTCCAACTTTCCTGTACTACTCGTCCTAATGTCGTTTTGAATAGATTCATTTCTGGCCCCGCAGTCTTATTTGTTAATACATCGGTGGTCCCTTTTATATGCCGCGATAATACATCCGCAACTGTATTCAATTTACCCTTCACATGTTCTACTGTATAGTCGAATTGACCCATGTAATGGACCCAACGTATCATACGTGCGCTCAATAATTAACATGATTGTAAAAATATTAAACTCTTATGATCTGTCCTAATCACTAGCCGTGCTCCTCTCAAATACGTCTCAAATTTCGACAAACTAAAGATGATTGCCCACAGTTCCTGCTCTGTAACTGTCCATTTTCGCTCCGCCTCCGACAATGACTTACTACAAAATCCTATTATACACTCTTCCCCTAATTCGTTTAATTGGTAAATATATCCCGAAACTCCAAGATTACTGCTATCAGTTTGCAAATAATAAGTCTCTTTCGGATTTGGATGTACGAGAAGTATTGTGTCTAAGAATAATTTCTTGACTTTCTCGAAACAATCATTTATTTCTTCCGTCCATGACCACTTGTTATTTTGTTTCAACAGATCGCAGAGCGGTCTAACCTCTTCGCTATATTTCGAAATAAACCTTCTGAAATAATTTATTAATCCCAAAAATCCCCGTAATTGTTTTACTGTTCGAGGTATGGGGAAATCTAGTATGGCCTTTACTCGCTCAGGATCCATACGTACTCCGTTTGTATTCACTATATGTCCTAACAATTTTACCTCTACGTATAAAAATCGACACTTTCCTAACCTACCTGTCAATCCTGCGGTCTCTAACCTGTCTAGTACCTGGTCTAAATGTGCTAAATGTAGTTCTATGTCTCCTGTAGTGAATATGACAATGTCATCTAGATAATTCACGCAAAACTCACGCACGTCCTTCAGTATAATATCCATTGCCCTAGAAAATCCTGCCACAGACGTCTTTAATCCCTGAGGTAATACACAATAGATATAAGTCCTTCCCATAAATGAAAACCCTGTATATTTCCTAGAATCCCGATGCAAAGGTATTTGAAAATAAGCATTATTCAAATCAATCAGACTGATATAATTTACTCCATGAAAAGATTGTAAGATCTCAGATGTGAGTGGTGGTGACCCTGCATCACCTATCATTTTCTTATTAAGTTCGCGCGCGTCTAATAAGAGTCTTATCGACCCATCTCGTTTCTTAGTGAACGTGAGAGGACTACAATACGGGGTTGCCTCCTGTTTGACCACGCCTAATCTTTCTAATTCCTCCAATTCCTTTTTTACTCGCTCCCTATACGCCAAAGGTACCGGATAACTGTGCTTTACGAATGGAGTTTCGTCTACCAACTCAATAATGTGCTCGTACCTGTTCGTTAATCCTAATTTGTCAATAAATACCTTACGATGCTTGTCTAACACAGGTAGTAATAGTTTCTTTTGTTCACTACTTAAACACGAGTCATCTAAGTGATAGTCCGTTTGAACTTCACCGTCTGTTCCGTTTCTCGTCACGCCTAACTCTACTGGCCTACTATTTTGATTTAACAATAAATTAATTTTGGCGGCGTTTGTCACTCCCCCAAGCCTTTCTATCTTACATTCCGAATTTAGTTTTACGCAAGACCTAACTCCTAGGTGTTCGATCGTCAAAGTCCGCTCACTATCGCAATTTACCACTCCTTTTACTCGTTCTAGCCAATCATACCCTAGTATCAATGATCTAGGTAAACATCTCATAATCAATACAGGTGCTTCAACTAAGGTACTACCTAATTGAAACTCTATCAGTACTAACCTATTAGTGCTCTCACTTCGTGAACCGAATGCTCCTTGTATCTGAACCGCTGGGATCGCTATCTCAGGTAAAATTATGTTTTCCTTTAAGATCGAGTCATACAACTCCCTAGTCATTCCGCTAATCTGACTTCCCGTATCAATAAGCGCATTCATGTTTCTACCGTACAACTTTACACATACTTCTGGTAATCTAGGTAAAGAATAGTCAATTCCTACATCGATCGTCTCATCGAGTTCGTGAAACATTGTACACAAGTCTAAACCTCGCCTCAAACATTTCTTACAAGCCTCGTCTAACTCGTCGCATTCCAGTATATTACCAAACTGGTTTTCCAACAAGATCCCTATGCTATCAATTTCTAACTGGCAACTATAACCCCCGTCACTCACTTCGCCTTTCAATGCTCGCGTAATACCATTTCCGCCGACCCCTAAAGCTTGTCCCGGCTTCCATCCAACGTTCGTTAGGATTCTATAAGCCAAACCTATTCTTTTATGTTCCGATATACCTTTATTCCCCGTTTTACACAACACTAAGCTATCGGACCTTACTAGTGTGGGGAAATTTAGTTTTTTGAATTTCCCTCCCCCACATGTTCCGATGAATTAGAGCTTTCGCCCTCCTTTACAAAAGTAATGGCTGGTCTGACTCTTTCAGTTTCAGACAAAATAGGTCTATTAAAATTCGCTCTATAACCTAGCCGACCTCGGCGATAGACTCGTCCCCTTGTCGAATTACCCCTACTAGCCCAATTGTTAGCTGAAATTGTTGCTACAATGGGACGCGCCATCCGCGACTCACTGTACCTACGTCCTCTGAATCCACTACCTACAATGCCTCGCGCGGCTCCCTTTTGTTTGTCGACAATGTTTTGTTCTAAGCTCCTAAGGAATTTCGCCCCATTCATGATGTTAACTTCCTCAGTTCTGGTAAACCATAATCGTTGAATATCTATTGCATAGTGGCGCATAATGGAATTTACTAAATCCCGTTCGCTAAACGCAATAGTCGAAGACTGCATTGACTCAGCTTGCTCGGCAAAGTGCTCAGACATAGACATCCCTGAGTCACTTGTATAAACTGCATTAATTAACCTATATCTTACTGATTCTTGAATCTGTTCGGTCCAATAATTTCGTCTAAAGTCTGTCTCGAAATCAGCGAACGTAACCCAATCCTTTGAGTACAATTCCATAACCTTTCTCGCGTGCCCCGATATACAACCTAGCGCTATATCAATCTCGCGGTCCATTCCATTTACAGCCCTTATATACTTCTTTAATCGCTTTAAAACGCAATAGGGTTGGTGAATGGTTTCCCATCGAAATTTGGTTTGCTAACCGACGGCTGTACCACATATAAATTCCGAGTCTCGGATAGTGCCGTACTAGAACTCGCAGACTCTACACTAGTTTCCTGTCTTTCACTTTCACCCCCTTCACTACGTACTACGCTAACTGTATCTAGTGACGTAACACTTGCCCTTTCGTTCAATGTAGCATTGGGACTCGAACCCAAATTTTGCAATTTCTTCTCGAAATCACTAATTTTTTGTAAAATCAACTCTAATGTCGCTTTCCCTACGGTCTCTGTTTGCTCGCTCGTTCCTGCAACACTCGTCTCTGGTCGATTCTCCGCTACCTGCTTCGCACTGCGACCCTTTCTACCTGCTGGCATCGTTACTAGTCCGACTTAAACTCGCCTATTTACTATTTTTCGTTCTATTTTCGTTAACGCTAAATTACTTGTTTTACTTGCGCGCCCTTTTTAAATCTGACAGACAGTTTATTATTGTAATAATGTAAGACCAACGTAATATCTATACCAGATGTTTTAGAACCATAGGGATATACACAGATTTTATGAATGGTTAAAGTTCAAGGGAATAAGTCTAAAATATAAGGCAGAGTTAGTATCTCGGTCACTGCAATCAATCTCCCGACGATCCCTGTAAATAGTACATCTATAAAAATATACCGCTCACCTCGACTATTCCTATAAAAAAAATACAGCATAATCTTACATAATAACATGCACAGTGTGTCTTAAATCTTTCCTTGTTTATTCTATGTATATATATATATATATATATATATATATATATATACATTTTTTTTTTTGTTTGTTTTTTTTTTTTTTGTTCATATAACCTCACATACAAGTCACGATTCCTACGTTGTGTTTTTTTTTATTTTTGTTTGTGAATATATAGATCTAGTCATACCGTCATTCCGAATACGTACATAGACCCCTGATCTCTCGGCAACAAAATTCTGTGACCTAACCGGTCACAGATTTGCGACACAGGACATAATTACTGATCCTATATTTCAATCTTCGTGACCTAGCTTGATCACAGACGTGACAAAGGATCTAAATAGAACTATTCTCCCGATGAATCAATCCTGATGAATTATAATCCTGATGAATTATTATCCTGATGAATTATTATCCTGGTCACGGCACCAAAATTCTGTGATGGTACCGGCGTGATCGTCTTAGCTAATAAAATATCGTGGCTAGTATAAGTGAGGAAACCTATAAACCTAAGGAAAGGGAAAATAACACTGTAGAGTTAGTGGCACTTTCAGTATCCGGTAGTCGTATTTGTTTGTCATGAATTACCAGTAAACCTGGTACTTAGCTCAGTACGCTGGGTGAACGCGTAAGGCAGACCTAATCAATCCGCCTGAATTTTAGTAATCTGTATCGATACCTTATCGCGGAGTTTAACTTAGCGTTATTTAAATTATGGCATAGTAACATGTAATAAATCGAGTTTGCAAATCAGGGTCGGATTGAATGGTTGCTGATTACGTGTATTTCCTTTTAAAAGGCATCTTAGCTGATCAATGGTAACCGAGCACGGGGAAATTTCCCTACGCCTACACGAGGCCTTTAATCATTGTTATCGTGGCTGCATTTCGACCTCCTTTTATGCGCTGCGAAGCGAATTTTATTTCCACATCCGTAAACGGCTGGATCTATCTTTTATGGGCATTTTAGCCCGCCCCTGATCCATGGACTTAATTTATATATCATTTCATATAGTAAGGTTTATGAATTGGCCAATTCAAGGTCGGAGGTCGATCTGCGAGAGGAGTTTGTGTGTGGTGTGCTGAACCATTGCTGCCAACTTGTCACCACGCAGCCATGTAGCCGATTACTTTGACTATATTATCAATCACTATCAATCAAATTATCAATATTAAGTATAATTCCCAATCAACCAAAGTGCCAAATACTCTACGATTACGTCCCATTTCTCGATACAATAGTCGTATACCTGACCTTTTGTTTTATGTAGCTCGCTCGCTTTGTCCCTCGCTCTCGTCGCTGTAGATCGCCGTCTCGTTTCAAATGCTATATAATTATGCTAGAAAACTGTTGTTCCCTACTGCCGCTAATACCCTATGTACACAGCTCAGGCCTATTTAGCCCTTATGCCAAATTTTGTAAAAGCAGTAATTTCCTAGACTGTGTTAAATTTAGCTATTCAGTTAAGCCAATACTCGCTCTATTGTATAAAAAGTAGTGTATGGACTTTGCTTATAGCAAAAACTGCTTCTAGATTTTAACTAAGAATTTATCCTGTAGACCTAAATTAAATATGGTAACTTATATAGAATCTACCTAGCTCGTTTCTTTAAGGTTAAGAATCGTGACTGTAAACCTAGATATGCGGGGTGAAATTCATTATTGGAATATTATCCGTAACCTCTAGCACAAGTCATTAAATGGTAATTATTATAGGGCAAAAGGTAAGTAATTGTTCAGATCTTAATAGCTTCCAATAATAAATCTGTAAGGTTACTTATCTGTAATAATAAAAGAGAGATTGTTAATATAATTTACTTTTATTTTCTGAAAATTTATTTATATTACTCCACATGGAGTGTTATTAAAGAGAAGACACTGATTTTAATTTATTTACACCAAATTCGATTGTTGAAGCAATCGTATCAATTTGGTGGGAAAATTCTCGTTACCTAGGCTTCCTAAAGTAAGAGAAAAGAGAATTTCCAAAGATAAAAACTCTTACAGCCGCTTAAGACTAATATACACCTTATTTTATAACTATATACACACATGCACACAGTTTCAATTCATGATTTATAATAAAGAAAGATTTAAGGCACAGGTTATATAACTCTAGACAAAGAATATACTTTAGGTATGTTACCAAGGTTCACAGCTTTAGGTAATTTTGTCGTTAAATTAATTAAATTATTTCCAACTCAATGTTTGATGCGGGAGTATTTCCAATACAGCAATGTCCAAACATTGCACGTAATACGCCTCTTACCCAATTTTTTTATACAACATTATAAGCAGAAAGATAATGGTAACTATTTGCATTATCAATATAATAATATCTATTTGGGACCAATTTTTATTCCCATTTTTCATCATCAACTCATACACAAAATCTAGGCTAGCGTCTGCATCCATTTAGCCAGGCGTCCTATGACTAGATGTCTTTAACGATTTACTCGACCTTATTATGAACCTTGTTTACGATACCTTATTTAATTTAATTGTGTACTTTACCGAATATTCAGCAACCAGCTTCACTCACTACAATCACTTATAATAGCCTATTCCCCGAAAGAACTTATCTATAATATGATCTGAATCTATACAACCATTTAATTAAGTGGAAAAGCATAAATTAACACCGTTAATTTTACAAACAACTTTAGACCCAATCTTTACTCTGAACTCTATACTTTTATACGTTATAAATTCGCGGATTTGAGAACTCTCCTCTGTGAATTGCCCTCGGAGTTTGAATCATCCCTTTCTTCCGATGTCCTCACACCTTATTCCCTGCCAGCTTTTCCCCCAGCGAGTGCCACTGCAAAAAAAACTACACACAGTATTCGTTCCCCTCATTGGTCACATAATTTTCATGCAACCAATAATCGCGAAGTCGCTTAGACCACGCCCTTTCCCTTGGGAACTTTTTTGTCTTAAGGATTTCTACAGTATTAATTTTTAAATTTTGTTTTTATAGTTAGAGGTCCATCAACATCTGGTATCGATTTCTACCAACGCTGTGTTCACTTACACAATGTAGTCAACTCGTATTTATTGCCTTCTTTAGTTTTAGCTGTCTGGCCAAATTGAAATTTTGGTGTTTTATGACTGTTTGTAAAACCATTTCTGTTTAAGTGTGTAAACCCTGTTGATTTTTAGGCGATAAATAACGTAGTATCGCATTTCAATGACCCTCAGGTTTCGCTAAATGTCTTTCCCATGATTCTGTTTTCTGAGAATTTTTTTCTGTGTTAAACCTATTTAATAATTTACGACCCTTTTTGCACTTTTAAAATTTCTATTTTATTTTGGTGTTTGCCTCGCGTTGAGATTTCTCTTTAAAATAAAAAATTTGTATAGATATATGATAGGTACCATATTGACCACCTCAGTACTTAATGTTATAAATGTAGGTTTGTTTTTATTTTAGTCCGTGTTCTATTGTATTAAATTCAATGCTCCTCTATACTTTAAAAGGAAAACTAGACTAGATAAATAGTTAGGAAGGAATACAATGCAATATATTCAGAACATATTTCATAATTCGTTTTCTTTTAGGAAGAAAAAAATACTCTGCCGTCTTTGAAATAAAGTTATGGAAGTATGAATGTCTGCCAAGAAATAATTATCCTACAAAACAAAGCTTAAGTCTCCTTTGCGTTTTTTATATTCGAAAGCTTTTAAAAAAGATACGCCACTTACTTTGGATTTTCGATTCAAATTAAAATATATTGCGTTTTCGAAGATAATATTATTTGGGAGCATCTTAGGGACTGGCTTTTAAGAAAAAAACCGATCAAGTGCGAGTCAGACTCGAGCACAAAGGGTTCCGTACCACCACACAATATAAAGTTCATCTAGTAAAGTAGTAGATTTAAAGTATCATCTAGTTAGTGTAAGTGGCCGGGAGTCGGAAAAGGTACCTGGACGAGAGAACTAATCAAGGACCTGAAGAAGTGGCACAAAAGAAAGCACGGGGAGGTAGACAGGTGGCTGACGCAGGCGCTGAGCGGTCACGGGGTGTTCAACACATATCTCTTCGCAATAGGATAATCACCAACAGAGAACTGCTACTTTTGCGGAGAGGAAGACACCCCGAGACATGCAATCTTTGATTGCTCTGGCTGTGCAGACCTACGATCAGAGGCGCAGGGAACGAGCGATGCTGTCAACGCCCAAAACCTCATAGCACGAATGCTGTCGAGCGAGGAAGCATGGCAACGCTATAGGAAAATGCTCAGGGCAATAATGATGCGAAGAGAAGAGAAAGAAAGAGAGGAAAAAAAGAAGCAAAAGTAAGGAATGGAGGGTCAGCACGAAGTAATACTATGTGGTTCCGTGCTGACACCTGGACGCGGGGGGAGGTTGTTTTAGTCCGTGCAAGTCGGACATGCCCTGCCGACAGGCAGAAGTCCGGAGGGATTTTTTCCTCCCCCCCAAGAGAAAAAAAAAAAGTTGTGGCATTGCCGTTCTGGTTAGATGTACCTACCTAAAAAAATAAAAAAAAAAATGTTTTAGTAAATAACTAGAATTAGTTACGTCATGTCATAACAATTCGACACACTATGCGTACTAAACCCTAATCAAAGATTTTTGGTTTTTTTCCTATTCTTGTGCTGTGAGACCCTGCTTCTTACCAAATTTCATGATTCTAGGTCGCGGGAAGTGCCATAGAGGGTTTCAATAGTTGGCTAGTGTCAAAATATGGACAATTATATATCGAAAGGCCGAATCTTTTGATTGCGTTGACTTAGAAGCTTGATTTTAATAACTCCAAGGGACCGTAGACTTACGTATTTGATATTAATTTCAACCTGAAATCTCCACGCGTTCCCGACAAAAAAGTGGTTGACAGACAGACAGACAGACAGACGGACAACGAAGTGATCTTATAGTGTAAGTGTATAGTTTAGTATAGTGATAATGGTGCCTTTTTCCTCTGATATGATGATGATGAATCAGCGTTCCGGTACGATGCCGTGTAGCAACCAACTAGGGGTATGGGTTTAATATAACTGCTATACCCCTAGCAGGTTAGCCCGCTACCATCTTAGACTGCATCATCACTTACCATCAGGTGGGATCACAGTCAAGGGCTAACTTGTAGTGGAATAAAAAAAAATGTACGGAAGCCTAAAAAAAGGTTTTTGTTGTATCTAGACGTTTCTTGGTAGATAATGCTTTTCAGAATGATATTATCATAATAATCTACTCAAAATATTGAGTACATTATGACAATAGGCTTCCAGAGAATACATCGAGAGATCGACATAGATGTAAATAGCCTAAAATAACCCATTTTTCGTATTTCTAGTTACTCATGACTGATGGTTGTTTTCTCATTTTATGGTAGGTATAGTCCCACAGTGACTGCCTCGTTGGTCTAGTGGTTAGCATAGTCGACTGCGGATCACGAGGTCCTGGGTTCGATTCCCGGTCGGGCATAAAAGTTAGGTATTGGCCCGGAGTTGGAAGTTGGCGGTGTTTCACCCCCGGGCCTCGGAGAGCACGTTAAGCCGTCGGTCCCGGTTATTATCACTAACATGATAATAGTCGTTAAAGCCCGCCAACCCGCATTGGAGCAGCGTGGTGGGTCTAAGCTCTAATTCCCGCTTTCCTATGAGAGTGGAGGCCTGTGCCCAGCAGTGGGACGTTAATAGACTGTAGTGATGATGATGATAGTCCACACACTTGTCAGGCCCGGTGGCCAAAATTGGGACCAAATTTGATTGGGATTATTTTTTATGCCTGTTTAGTTTTCTTTTTATTTTACTTTGAATAGATTCTAGCAACGCTGTCCCCGGGTCAGATTAGTTTGTGGGACTATAAGTGACGATGCAGTTTTAGATAAAAACAGGCTGACCGATAAAGGAGTTTGTACGCGGCATCGTGCCGGAACGCAAAGTCGCATTGCGGCACCTCTTAGTATAGTAGGACTAGCTAATGCCTGCGACTTCGTGCGCGTGGATTGAGGTTTTTCGGTTCCCGCGGGAACTTTTCAATTTTCCGGGATAAAAAGTAGCATATGTGTCATTCCAGACTATAATCTATCTCTGTGCCAAATTTCATCCAGATCTAGTAAGTCTCTTTGGCTATGTGGCTATTTTACTTTGCTGAGATCATGAAATCCGCGGTACGATTCTCGGGTCGGGTGAAGAAAGTCCAGCACTTAGGCCAAGGCTTAGTTGATTCGGAGTTGGAAAAATTACCGGTGTTAAACCTCCGTGCCTCAAAGTACGAAAAGCCGGTGACCTGCATAATATAATCTCTACGATCCCACTATGAGAGTGAGGGGAGGGAACTTATGAGTGTAAATTCAGAAAATAACTTTATTATATTGTCTAATTCAACCCATTGCCAGCACTCTACTGAGCATGTACTAAAAGTAAAAGATTCAACCACCACACTGGACAAGTGCTGGTCGGCAGACTATACACACCTTCGAGAACTTTACGAAGAACTGTAAGGCATGCCTTGGTTTTCTCTATCTTAGTCTGCAAAAAAAAAATTTTACTGAGAAAATAACTTTATTACCCAAGTTATTTGTACTAAACGTTAAAATGGCCATCCATGAGTTTCACACAGGTCTCTCAACGCCTATTACTGACACCAAGGGCCCACATACTTGACTATCTTATGACAAAAGTTAAGATGGCCTATCAAGTCAAGATTTGCACAAGGGTCGCCAGCCATCTTCAATTTGTAAGAACGTTCCTTTTCTTCTCACTTTAAAAACCTGGTTTTTCTCAGTGCAGTGGTAGTTTTACAAGCGGGAGGTCCTAGGTTCGATCCCTGCAGGGTCAATTTGGGAATTATAATATATTTTTTGAATTTTCTCTGGTCTGGTCTGGTGGTAGATTTCGGCCGTAGCTAGACCTCCCATTATAAGACCACAGCGCCTTGGTAAGCGATCTGGCGTTGCAGTGGCAGTGGCATCAGCCATCATCCTAGGTATGATAGCTATAGAATATAAAATATAGTTTATATAATAATTTACTTAGTTATCCTATATTTAGTTGAATACCCCAATGAGTCTATAGTTACTCACAATAAACATTATTATTTACTTATTTATTATTGCGCCATGGAGGTTGTCAAAATCGTCGTTGGTCCCTAAAATCTAGATTTGTCCTGGGACTAGTGCTGTGCCTGGAAAGCCTACAGGTCGGGACGCCCTTATTTACGCCAAAGACTTTAGAAGATAGTTCATATTATGCTAATACAAAAGGCTGAGGGAAAGCACTTCAAACTGTCATCCGAGCTTTGAGATCACTTCGGCAACGTCTTTAATGGACACTTTATATTGAGACTAGCTGATTCCCGATACTTCGTCCGCGTGGATCGGGGTTTTTGGTTCCCGCGGGAACTCTTTAATTTTCCGGGATAAAAACTATTCCTATATCTTATTCCAGACTATAATCTCTATCTCAGTGCGAATTTCATCGAGATTCGTTCAGCCGTTCTGGCGTTCATTGAGTAATAACATCCATCCATCCATCCAGTCTTTCTGTCTGTTATCCAATCTAATCTGTTAGGGATACGTAGTTATATTAAACCCATAGACCAAATCGGTTTCTACACGGCATCGTACCGGATCGCTTGGCAATACGTAAAGACGTATTGCCAAGCGATCCGGTTGCCGGTAGGGCCGAAGTTTCCCATTAGACCAGAATAGAGAAAATTCACAAACTATGAATTCTCAGATTGACCCTGTCGGGTATCGAACCCGGTTCCTCCCACTTCTAAGACCACAGCGCTTACCATTGCGCCACAGAGGTTGAAATATCGATTAATATTTCGTTCTTAGCTACAAGTATAAAAAATATTTTCAAAAAAACCGACTTCCAAAGCCACTGTAAAGTAAAAAATAATTTTGATTTCTACACACGTTGAAGTCGGGCGAGCCTCACGCGTCAACTTTGTCTATCTTTGTTATACTCGCCCGACTTCAACATAGTGTGTAGAAATCAAAATTATTTCATATACTTTACAGTGGCTTTGGAAGTCAGTTTTTTGAAAAGAATTTTTATTTTTAACTTTTTAGTGTACCTACTCTTAATCCAGTACCCTGCAGCATCAGAGTTGAGGAGTTGGGACTTGGTTTAAGTATAAAGTCGTTGCTTGACACCTACAATATGAATTCACCATAAAAAATCCTAAATCGCTATTTTTAAGGAGTTCTGTACCCTGCAGCATGAGGGTTGAGGATTTGGGACTCAGAGTTGTATCGTATACACGTGACTTGATACCTACTATATGAATTCCCCATCAAAATTTCCTAACTCACTAGTTTTGATGATTTCATGTAGTACGGGTACGGATTTGGAGTCAGAATTTTTTATGGGACCACCTTGTGAGCTTCCTCTAACCAATGAAAAAAATTTGTTCAAATCGGTTTAGAAACTACGGAGATATGCACCGACATACATTAAAAAAAAAAAAAAAAGATACGCGCCGAGTTGAGAACCTCCTCCTTTTTTGAAAGTCGGTTAAAAATGTCAATATTTTGACTCGCCTACTAATTTTATTTTACCCGTTCATTTTAATTGAATTTCGTGCTACGAAACACGGTGAGTAAAATCTCAAAGTTTGACCTCTTTTCGTCCGAAATCATGTTTCAATATTTATAATAAGTTAAAATTAGCAATCCAAATTACCTGGTAAAGGCTGCTATACACATAGTCGGCTCAGCCAACGGTCTGTACAAATGGATTAATGTTTATTATAATTTAATATAAAAAATTATTTTTATACAACCGACTTCAAACTCCCGCGCCAACTTTACAACAACAAGCACACCTTATACAAAGTACTTATTTTATTGTTGATATTTTAAAAACCGCTCGACCGATTTCGATAAAATTTATATGGGACCACACGGGAAGTATGCCCTTTCAAATAAAAAAAGAATCATCCAAATCGGTCCACCCAGTCAAAAGTTCTGAGGTAACAAACATAAAAAAAAAGTCGAATTGAGAACCTCCTCTTTTTTTTGAAGTCGGTTGAACATGCCGCCCAGTGTGCATACTAAAACAAGAAATGAAACATAGATCCATGAATGAAGTATCTGGTTCCTCCGTCACCTTTTCACTATAGTACTGCAAGCCGTCGTCAAGGTCTTCACCTATACGGATGTGGAAACCTATACCTTTAAACCAAGAGTGCAATCAGGTCTCTATCCCATATCTAGCCCGTACAAAAAAATAGAACGTGGTTCGCATAAACCGGAGCACCCTGGGACCATGGGACCATCTTCTTTATCGGTGCTTTGGACTATGTGCCCCATCCATTGCCACTTCAGCTTATCTTGTCAAGCTTATGTTCAATAAAAATCGCCCAAAAGAAAAAGTGTAAAGTGACCTTAACGAACAAATTAATTCCCAGTGGATGCTGTGGTCTAAAATCCTGTCATTTTCAGTGCGCCGCGGAGGGGTCAGATTTGCATGAAATTTGCATAAAACTCAGCGAGCATCCCGCGAGGCGGCAGGTGTCGTGGAGCCAAGAATAATAGATTAAGTTAAATTAATGTTACAGGAACTTGAACCAGCTAAGTAATATAAGTGATAGGGCTGACTTTAATAGGAGCATGAAAAATAGATTATGATTTTATTGGAACCCTTAGTAAATACATACCTACTTCCATGCTAATATTACAAATGCGAAAGTGTGTCTGTTTGTCTGTCTGCTACGCTTTCACGGCCCATCTGTTCAACCGATTTAGATGAACTTTGCTACCTTTTATCCCGGAAAATTCAAAGGTTCCCGAAAATCATCAAAAAATTTATCTGTTCAACCGATTTTAATGAAATTGGGTACAGGGGTAGGTTGTATCCCGGGGAAGGACATAGGCTACTTTTTATCCCGAAAAATATTATGTAACACCTATTTCCTATCTTCAATCTGAGCAAATGAATAAATGAAATGAAATGAAATGAAAAAATTCAAGAGTTCCCGCGGGAATCGAAAAAACTTGGTCCACGCAGACGAAGTCGCGGTAATCGTATGTTATAAATGCAAGGACGAGTGGCCTAGTTGCGACCACGCTTATCAGTCGTTTGTGATTGTTTGGCAACATTGATCCAAGTCGGCAACTGGATGGGTGATCAAATTTGGAAGTCCGAATTAGGCCTTTTCGTTTCCTCCGTGCCTTAAGCCGAAAGCCGAGAGCACGTTAGGCCGTCGATCCCGGTTATTATCTCTAACATATTCTGATGAAAATCGTTAAAAAGTTGTTGAAAATATAGTACCTACTTACCTACTCTTATTTGAGTCGTATACGGAAGGACGGACCTGAGACTCACCTAAAATATTTAGAAGCTTATTGATCAAAAAGCTTCTAAATATTTCTAACCGTCTTCCAAAAAAGGAGGAGGTTCTCAATTCGGCGCGTTTTTTTTTAAATGTGTGTGCGAATTAAATATATATTTAATTCTTTGGCTTTGGAAGTCGGGTTTTTTGGAAAGAATTATTTAAAAAAAGCATTAAATCAATCTTGTGTGGCGTAGTTTCTGTGCCTACCCAGGAATGTAATCGTCAGATATCTTGCGGCAATTACACGCAACCAAAGGCTTTGCGGTCGTGATTGTATAGGTTTGCTGGAGAGCTTGCTAGTGCAATTCACCGTAAGCAATCTGGGATCATGTTACCATCGCTTAAATCCGTTTTAATATTGTTAAAATTCGTGTTTTAGAATAGGCATGATGACAGTAACCAAGAATCAATGAAATTATGAATTTATCTAATGAAATAGGATTCATGGATTATAAAAAACGTATTTATTTTTCAATTTCGAGTGAGATTGCTATTTATATTGATAAAATAAAACTATAAAATACAGCAATCCGCCATATTGCATAAAACACAAAGAAGCGAATGACGTCACAATTGTTTGTTTTCGAGCTTTGAAAATCACACTATTGTTTACTGCACACTGCACAGAGTACATTGGTAAAACAATAGTGACGTCACAACGACGCCATGACACCGCCGAACGTTGTGGCGTGAATTTTAAAATTTAAATTTCAAATGCTAATTTTATCTACCAAACTTTATTTTTCTACTGAAATAAGATATTTTTTCGAAATAGTAGATACTTCCGAACATAATCTGACCATTTTTCAAAATCAGTCATCATGCCTATTATAATCTGGGGACACGGGAGTGTCCCCGCCAAAGACGAGCCAAAGGAAACGGGGCACTACCTACCTTTTCTCGAAGCGTTTCGTCGAATTTTCGAACCGTCATAGCTTCGGTCCGAATGACGCTAGAAAGCTGAAATTTTCAGGATAAGATGTTGTTGGGGGACTTACCAAATATACCAAGTTTCAATTTTTTAGCATTTATAGTTTCAGTTTATTGATTACCTAAAATACGTCGATTTCGTACTCACTCACTGATGATCATCAACTGAAAAAAGGTACTTCCTGAAGTGCTAGAAGACTGAAATTTGGTATGTAGGCTAGAATTTGCATATAAACAACAGGAAAATTAAGAAATCTGAATCTTTTCATCTCCAACCCCTCGTATAGGGGGTGCAAATCTGACAGCATTTCCTTGTATTTTAGAACAGTCATAACTTCGGTACGGAACATGGTAGAAAGCTGTAATTTTCAGGATAACATGCCGTTGACAGATTTATTAAACTTACCAAGTATCAATCATCTAGCATTTATGGTTTCAGATTTATTGGTACTTGAAATACGTAGTTTAGGTTTTTTTTTTCACTTTTACGAAATCAGTTCTAAAATCAAAAATCTCTAGGACTCTAGGGTATCCAATATTCCAATAGTCCTAGAAAGCTGAAATTTGCTATGTATGTAATTTGGAATTGTATATTAACAACGGAAAAATTAAGAAATCGGTACTTTTCCCTTCCAATGCATCGCATATTAGCTGTACAGTCTGTACTTAATACAGTCTGTACTTAATTAAAGAAATATATGCAAAATGCAGTATACATACATAATACTGCATTTAAATATAAATTAAAATAAATAAAAAAATCATGAATCGTATTCATACAAAAATTATGCCCCTATGTAGCAGGATTTGAAATCGCGACCTCTGCCGCAGCAGTCAAGGTCCGTAACCACTCGGCCAAAAATCACGTATTCTTGTCATTCATGTTTGTTCTTCCTATTAGGTACCTATTTTCATTTTATTACTAAAAAAACTGGTCAAGTGCGAGTAAGGCTCGCACACGTACTACCACACAATAAAAACTATTTTAGTAAATTCTAGGGCGCCTGCCAAAAATAAATGAAATCCCACCAAAAACATTTCATGTAAAATTGGTTGCCAAAGACTCACAAGTGCATAATGCTTTCACTGTTAAAAAGTTATGAGATCTCTAATTAGAGCCAAGCCCGAAGGTGAGCTCCTCTTTGTGCTGCGCATCATAACCCACGGAGTCTGTCTCAAGTTCAAAGTACATAGTTCTAAATGCTCTTTACTGTGTACCAAACTAATAATATTAAATAACATGTAAGTCTATATATAAAACTTGTCCCTAGAACCTCTACATCTTGGTAAAAAGGTACGGCTTGGCCGTTTCGTATATGTCGCCCTAACTATTCCTTAATGACTTAAATGTTATGTCAGGAAATGTTCGACGAATATTAAACGGCCAAGCCATACCTTTTTACCAAGATGTAGAGGTTCTAGGGACAAGTTTTATATATAGACTTACATGTTATTTAATATTATTAGTTTGGTACACAGTAAAGAGCATTTAGAACTATGTACTTTGAACTTGAGACAGACTCCGTGGGTTATGATGCGCAGCACAAAGAGGAGCTCACCTTCGGGCTTGGCTCTAATTAGAGATCTCATAACTTTTTAACAGTGAAAGCATTATGCACTTGTGAGTCTTTGGCAACCAATTTTACATGAAATGTTTTTGGTGGGATCCTTATTTTTAAGGACGTCAAGGTATCTACGTGACATAAAACTGTCATTTTGAAGTAATATTACTTTAAGCGATGGTAATAACCCTGCGTGAGCGACGACTTACAACGTGTGGAGTGTTAGTTTGCGAATTACAGTTCCAAGCGTTAGTAACTTCAGTAGCTGGGGTTACAGGTAATTATGGGTAGAAGTATCCATATAGTAGGTACTAGTATGTTGCTATACCAATTCTCCATACATAAACTAATATTATAAATGCGAAAGTATGGATGGATGTTTGTTTGTTACTCAATCACGCCAAATCACGCCAGAATGGCTGAACGGATCTGGTTGAAATTTGGCACAGAGGTAGATTATAGTCTGGAATAACACATAGGTAGGCTACTTTTTATCTCGGAGAATTGAAGAGTTCCCGCGAGAACCAAAAACCCCTATCCACAAGGACGAAGTAAGAGGCATCAGCTAGTTTTTAATACTTAAAAATATGAAATTTTGTATTCCTATAATATTATGTCCATCTCCTACCTTTTAACGAATCAATGCTTATACAATTTTGACCAAAATTAATACATAGATAAACACAGACATAATATATTTTAACCCCGAGGGATGACTTAAAAATAAATCTTGAATCGCTCAGACGAAGTCGTGGGGTGGAAATATCCATACTAATCCATACTCCATACTAATATTATAAATGCGAAAGTGTGTCTGTCTGTCTTTCTGTCTGTCTGTCTGTCTGTCTGTCTGCTACGCTTTCACGGCCCATCTGTTCAACCAATTTTGATGAAATTTGGTACAGGGATAGGTTATATCCCGGGGAAGGACATAGGCTACTTTTTATCCCGGAAAATTCAAGAGTTCCCGCGGGGATCGAAAAAACTTGGTCCACGCGGACGAAGTCGCGGGAATCATCTAGTAATATTATAAATGCGAAAGTGTGTCTGTCTGTCTGCTACGCTTTCACGGCCCAACTACTCAACCGATTTTGATGAAATTTGGTACAGAGATAGGTTACATCCCGGGGAAAGACATAGGCTTTTTATCCCGGAAAATTGAAGAGTTCCAGCGGGAATCAAAAAACATCAATCGACGCGGACGAAGTCGCGGCCATCATCTAGTGTTCAATATTTCTTTCAAAAATCACATACCTACAATACAATCCCAATGTTATTATTAAAATCGATACGTATTCATTTGCTTTTTCTTCTGTTTTTCTTTCAATTTCCCTGCCTTCTTCCTAAGACTTCCGAGCGCAATACATTTTAATTTGCATTAGAAACACGAGATAAGTGAACGGTGTACTTACTTTGTAAGAGCATTAGGAGATAAAACATCCGATCCGAGCAGGGATGCTGTTTGTTTTGAAGCCGATGTAATTAGACTCGTTTATTTTATACTAGCTGATGCCCGCGACTTCGCCCGCGTGGAATTAGTTTTTTTAATTCCCATGGGAACTCCTTAATTTCCAAGAATAAAAAGTACCCTACCTAAGTACCCTCTTTAGGTCCTCAACTAAACCCATGCCAAAAATCACGTCGGCGTGCGTTCCGTTGCAGCGTGATTGAAGGACAAACAAACACACTTTTAATATTAGTATGACTAGATGATGCCCATGACTTCGTCCGCATGGATTTTTGTTAGAGCTATCCCAAATGAATAAATTCGGTTAAAAACTAAGGAAGGCGACGTGATATTTTTTAAGCTAAGGATGTGTATCAAAGCCACCAATAAAGAGAATCATACTTAATATTATAAATGCGAAAGTGTGTTTGTTTGTTGGTTTGTCCTTCAATCACGCTGCAACAGAGCAACGGATTGACGTGATTTTTGGCATGGGTATAGTTGAGGACCTGGAGAGTGATATAGGCTACTTTTTATTCCGGAAAATTAAGGAGTCCCCGTGGGAATCAAAAATCTTAATCCACGCGGACGAAGTCGCAGGAATCATCTAGTCATATCATACTAATATTATAAATGCGTGTTTGTTTGTTGGTTCGTCCTTCAATCACGCGGCAACGGAGCAACGGATCGACGTGATTTTTAGCATGGGTATAGTTGAGTTAAAGTTGCTAATAAATATTTAAAATAAAATAAAACAAAAACGAAATAGTCACAAAAATTTGTTCCAATTTTGGGCACCGGGCTCGTAGTGGTCATTCGACAGTTCAAGGAGTTTATACATGCTTTTTGACGTGCATCACCTATGAACTCTTTAAACAGGTCAACATAACCGGGGGCCAGATAAGTTTGTGGGACTGTATAGCTCGCTTAGTTCAATAACATTAAGCCCCCTAGAGAAAGCACCTATACCACTTGTTTCGAAATAAAACGTTATATCGGGACGAAATAATAATATATATCATCCTTAAAAAATAGCAAACGGAAATATATTTCCCGGAAAGTCTCCAATTCAATATCGTTCAGCCCTTAATGTTCTCCCGGGGCAAATATATTTAGTGTATAATATTTCATGTCGGCAAGCGGCATGTTACCGATATCTGCTGCGAGACCGTTAAAAACGTTTAGTATATCGCTTCCTTATAATGTTTATTGTTGGGGATTGAATTGGGTGAAAGGTCCGGATAAAAGCCTGAAATGAATATATATAGATATCGTTTGGGTTTTGAATTCTATTTAATACTAGCGGACGCCCGCGACTTCGTTCGCGTGGAATAAGTTTTGTAATTCCCATAGGCATTCCTTAATTTCCGGGATAAAAAGAACCCGTGAAAAAAAAACCCGTCAATCCGTTGCTCTGTTGCGGCGTGATTGAAGGACTATTTAACGTCCTTTGGGATAGAATTTATGAAAACTGTGGATTACGTATTTCATAATTTAAACCGGTAGCCAATATATCAAGATTCACGGCTATTTAACTTGAAAAACGCCGGCCTTTTACACCAACTTACAACCCCCATTTTACCCGTTTGGGGGTGGAATTTTGAAAACTGTTACACACGTAGTTCTTTATGTTATACCGAAAGCCAAAATACCAAGTTTCGTTGTTATAACCTGAAAAATATGTTGATAAATGAAGGATATTCATCCCCTATTTCACCCCTTTGGGGGTCGAATTTTCAAAAATGGTGAAACACGTACGTCTGCATATCTAACTGGAAGCCCAAATGATAAGTTTCATCACTATAACTTGAGAAATCAAGGACTTTCATACAAAATTTCACCCCTTTAGGGGTGAAATTTTGAAAAACGGTGAAACACGTAGTTCTTTATTTTTTACCGATAACTCATAAACTAAGTTTCATGGATATAACTTGAGAAATGACGGACTTTCATACAACCTTTCAACCCCTATTTCACCCCCTTAGGGGTGGAATTTTGAAAAATCCTTCCTTAGTGAGCGCCTACGTTACAAAAGGAAGCTACTGTCAAAATTTCAAGTCTCTATCCCTAGCGGTTTAGGCTGTGCGTTGATATATAAGTCAGTCAGTCAGTCAGTCAGGACTTTGAATTTTTATAATATATAGATTATTATGAACTCGATTATGTCCACTTGGATTAGGTTTTTTCACTCGCGTAAGTAATGTAATAAATTTAAACGTTATTTTCTGGGATAAAAAGAAGCCTATGTCCTTTCCCGGGATACAAACTATCCCTATACCAAATTTCATCAAAATCAATTGAACAGATGGGCCAGAAAAACGTAGCAGACAAACACACTTTCGAAGTAATTCAAACCACTGGATGGATCAGGCCGTAATTTGGCGCACAGGGGGCTTACTATCGTCGCTTGGAGCAGTATTATTTTAATCTTGTTGACGCTCTTGTTTCAGTATTGCAATCCTAATTCTGGGGAAGTCAAGATCACGTAAAAACATCTAAGCGTCAATGGTATAAAACGTCAATTCTAAAAATAGTTAGCCCCCGTATTATGACGTAGGAATCCGCTTAGAAATATTTGAAAATTCTACGCCTATGGGGGTTGAATTTTGTAGTGTATTGTGCATAGCCGCGGTTTACCCGCGGCAATATGAGATAAATTTTTTTCAACGAAAACTCGAAAAAAAAGTTTCAAACCCCCCGCGCATGTTCACCCGGCGGCCATCTTTAATAGCGCCATCTTGGAAACAACGCTAATTTAGCGCGCAATTTGAAACAATTGCCGGCACATTTCACTTATCTCTCCTATTATGCCGTATTCAGAGCAGATGTTGAAAGCTTTAGTAATAATGCTCCGGCACTTTCTTAATGGAGCAAGCATTTGCATGTTGTTTATGGTATTTTAACGATCCTGCTTCCGGTAGCGAAAGTGAGCATAAACTCTATTCCTACGGCATAGACCATACTCTCTCTATCGTGACGTCATCAAAATTAACTTTAATCCATAACTTAAAATAGCCACCATATATATATATATATATATATATATATATATATATATATCATCTATATCATCTATATCATCTATCATCTATATAAATGAAAATGAATCCCTATTTCCCTTGGTCACGGCATCACGCGTGAACGGCTGGACCAATTTCGCTAATTCTTTTTTTGTTGTATAGGTGAAGACCTGGAGAGTGACATAGGCTACTTTTTATCCCAGAAAATGAAGGAGTTTCCGCGGGAATAACAAAAAACTTAAAGCATGCGGACGAAGTCGCGGGCATCAGCTAGTCAAACATAAAAGTATCAGGTGACAATTGGGAAACTGTATGTTCCAAGCACTCCTATATTATATTACTAGCTGATGCCCGTGACTTCGTCCGCATGGATTAAGGTTTTTAATTTAAATTTTTCGGGATAAAAAGTAGCCTATGTGTTAATCAAAACAATAAATAATCTATCTCTGTGCCAAATTTCATCCAGATCCATTCAGCCGTTCTGGCGTGATTGAGTAACAAAGTATCCATCCATCCATCCGTCAAACTTTTGCTTTTATGATATTACTAGCTGATGCCCGCGACTACGTTCGCGTGGATTGCGATTTTTTGGTTCCCGCGGGAACTCCTTTTTTTTCCGGGATAAAAGTAGCCTTTGTCACTCTCCAGGTCTTCAACTATACCCATCCAAAAATCACGTCGATCCGTTGCTCCGTTGCGGCGTGATTAAAGGACAAACCAACAAACCAATAAACCAAAAAACCAACAAACAAACACACTTTCTCATAATATTAGTATGATTTGATTATGCAGGTTTCACCCCTTAGTTACCGCAGAAATTCATGGATAATAGCTACAACACCCTCCCACCCTCCCAGTAGTTGGAATAATTTAGTTTACTTCATATCAAGGGAATGTTACCCACCTGTGCTTATTGCATTAGCACAGTTCCACGCAAAGCGTTACATTAACTGAGTTGTACCACAGCGTGATAACATACAGTGAGATAACACCCTTTGTGTCTGCCAGCTTTAGTACGCGTAGGAGAATTGTTTGTGTTGTGAGTAATTCTTCAACGCTCTTTGAAAAAAAACCGGGCAAGTGCGAGTCGGACTCGCGCACAAAGGGTTCCGTACCATTATTAATAAATAATTACCTTTATTAATGAACCGCAAGACTAACTTTGTTTGTAGAGGTTTATTGTTAATATCAAAAAAACTATGCTAGTTAGAGCATTGGCTATAGTTTTCCTGTAAAATATACGTAAATTCCTATTGACCATAATTATTTCAAATTTTTCGATTGGTAAACTCCGGAGATAAGGGGGGGGGGGGGGGGGCGGTATTTTTTTAGACATTTTCCCCGATAAATCAAAAACTATCATAACTAAAAATAATTAAAAATCTGTTTTAGAATTTACAAAGTAAACCCTTTCATATGATACCCCACACAGTACAGTTATCTCACTTTTAAATTTCAACCCTCAGATTTTCCCCCCTTTTTAAATAAGAACAAAAATAATTTCCAATTTTTTTTAATTCCAGTGTCTTTGGGCCACTAATATACACAACTATTCCAAATTTCATGTCGATAGCTTTGGTAGTTACTGAAATAATCGAGTGTGACGGACGGACAGACGGACAGACGGACAGACAGACGGAGAAAGTCGCACCATAAGGGTTCCATTTTACCATTTTGGTACGGAACCCTAAAACCACTTTCGATTACTCTCGAAATCTAAAATCTCTAGTGCAATTTACTCATCCTTTCCTCAAAGCGAGTGTCTAGTGTCTACACTACACTCTACGCTCTACGGCAATCGCCACCAACACAGCTTTTAGAGAGGAATTTCGTCCCCTTTAATCTAGGAAATTGGATAAGTTCCGTCACACCACTGGAAATCTAACTCTCTATAACTTTAGTCCGGCTGTCCGGAGGTATTTTAAACTATGTAATGGCTGGCTTTATTGAATTTCTTCACAGATAAGCTCAGACAATCCTTTAAGTGCTACCCAGCATAGATCTGCCACCCTATTCTGTAACTCAGTGGCTATCAAAAAATGAAAGCCACTGACTTATATTTTTTATCCATTGAAGGTTTGCTATGAAACATTATTTTATTTTTTCATGGTGGACCTTCAATGGACAAAAAATATATGTCAGTGGCTTTCATTTTTCGATAGCCACTGAGTTACAGAATAGGGTGGCAGATCTATGCTGGGTAGCACTTAAAGGATTGTCTGAGCTTATCTGTGAAGAAATTCAATAAAGCCAGCCATTACATAGTTTAAAATACCTCCGGACAGCCGGACTAAAGTTATAGAGAGTTAGATTTCCAGTGGTGTGACGGAACTTATCCAATTTCCTAGATTAAAGGGGACGAAATTCCTCTCTAAAAGCTGTGTTGGTGGCGATTGCCGTAGAGCGTAGAGTGTAGTGTAGACACTAGACACTCGCTTTGAGGAAAGGATGAGTAAATTGCACTAGAGATTTTAGATTTCGAGAGTAATCGAAAGTGGTTTTAGGGTTCCGTACCAAAATGGTAAAATGGAACCCTTATGGTGCGACTTTCTCCGTCTGTCTGTCCGTCTGTCCGTCTGTCCGTCCGTCACACTCGATTATTTCAGTAACTACCAAAGCTATCGACATGAAATTTGGAATAGTTGTGTATATTAGTGGCCCAAAGACACTGGAATTAAAAAAAATTGGAAATTATTTTTGTTCTTATTTAAAAAGGGGGGAAAATCTGAGGGTTGAAATTTAAAAGTGAGATAACTGTACTGTGTGGGGTATCATATGAAAGGGTTTACTTTGTAAATTCTAAAACAGATTTTTAATTATTTTTAGTTATGATAGTTTTTGATTTATCGGGGAAAATGTCTAAAAAAATACCGTCCCCCCCCCCCCCCCCCCCCCCCTTATCTCCGGAGTTTACCAATCGAAAAATTTGAAATAATTATGGTCAATAGGAATTTACGTATATTTTACAGGAAAACTATAGCCAATGCTCTAACTAGCATAGTTTTTTTGATATTAACAATAAACCTCTACAAACAAAGTTAGTCTTGCGGTTCATTAATAAAGGTAATTATTTATTAATAATGGTACGGAACCCTTTGTGCGCGAGTCCGACTCGCACTTGCCCGGTTTTTTTTTAGGTGACAGCGTTGCACTTTTGCGAGATATTCGGGAAGAGAAATAGATTCTTCGCCAGGGTACTAGCCCCGGCTGAAGCCTCCCCTAGACCGGTACGCTTAGTTTAAGTTTTTACATTGTAAATTCGATTGATCGTATTGAGCGTTCGATAACATTAGCGTCATAGTAAAATTAATCTTAACTACATTGATTTTAAGCTCAATTTAGCCGGTTCGTCTAATGAAATGTCTTGTCTTTCCGATCTTTCTATATGCGGCTCAAACATGGACCCTCAAACAAATAAACAGGCGGAAAATCGACGCTCTAGAAATGCGGTGCTGGAGAAGCCTATTAAGAATAAGCTGGACAGCGCATCGAACAAACGTATCCATACTCAAAGAGCTTAAAATAACTCAAAAGCTTTCATCGCTTGTACAACTGCGAATCCTTAAGTTCTTTGGGCATATCACTAGGAAGACTGCAGGTATGATAGAACACCTCGTTGTACAAGGTCAAGTTGAGGCCACTCGTCCACGTGGTCGTTCCCCCACCAGGTGGACGGATTCAATCCGATCCGCCAAAAATTTATCCATCTCCGAGTGTTCCCACTTCCCATGGTGCCACATACAGAAGTCGCTGGAGGGAGATCGCAAGAGCTGCTGTGGAGGCCAATTCATAACCACGACCACTCTGCCAACAGTGAATGAATGAGAAGAAGAATTCACAGCCAGCTCTCCAAACGATACGTTTCGCAATTAAAATCGATTGTACTAAATATGTGACTTTAAATCAAATTTTGGGTATATTTTACTTTGACGATGTGATCGAATGCTCAAATCGAATTTGCGATGGAAAATCTCAAATCAAGTGTACTTACAGATAAGATAAAATTACCAATTTGACCGGGAACGGAGCCCGAGTTCTCTCACTTAATGGACCACAGCGCTCACCACTGTGCCAAAGAGGTTTTCAAAACAAGCTACTGATACATTCACAAAATAATTTAGCTTAGCTTCAACTTGCAACAAACCATATCGCAGCACCGAAGAGGGACCCAGAACTCCCGCCGTGCAAAAGAACAGCTATAATATGGCGCATAAAATTACAATAAAACAGTATTATCGCACGCTAATGGCGCGAAGAGCTTATTTATACCTGTGCTATAAATTCCAAAAGGTACGGAACCTGTTTCGTAATCATAGGCCAGTGGAGAAGCAATTTGCGAGTTTAAACGCTGTGCCAATGAATTATAATTATACTACTTAGCTAATGCCCGCGACTTCGTCCGTATGGATTGAGGTTTTTGTTCTCGCGGGATAAAAAGTAGCCCATTATTATTCCTTACTATACCTAATCTATCTCTATGTCGAATTTCGTCCAAATCCGTTCAGCCGTTCTGGCGTGATTCAGTAACAAACATCCATCCAAACTTTCGTAGTAAAGATTGAAGTGGCTGAGGTAAAATTACTTTAAATTAGATGAAACCCGCGACTTTGATCGCATGGATTTAGGTTTTTGGGAAATTCTGAAAGAACTCTTTGAATTTCCGGAATGAAAAGTAGACCTATTCTCATATTATAAATGCAAAAGTATGGATGAATGGGTGGATGTTTGTTACTTATTCACGCTAGAACAGCTGAACAGATCTAGATAAAATGTGGCACAGAGATAGATTATAGTCTTTAATACTTAAAGGCTACTTTTTATTCCGCAATCAATACACGTAAAGTCATGTGGGCATCAGCTGGTTCAGGACATAAGCTGTTGTTTTCAT
Organism: Erebia epiphron; assembly: GCA_963932025.1. Classification (NCBI taxonomy): domain Eukaryota; kingdom Metazoa; phylum Arthropoda; class Insecta; order Lepidoptera; family Nymphalidae; genus Erebia; species Erebia epiphron. The sequence goes on from OZ009960.1 coordinate 18,281,230, forward strand.
TCCGCTTTTTAATATCAATGTATCTTCTTCTACGTTAACAATACAAAGGAATTGATCTTTAATTTCAGTATACATTTGAAGCATTTCAACATAAATCTCCTATTAGAAAGAAGCAATAGAGAATATAAAGGGGCGAGCAGCCATTTATCTGTCTCGGGAGACGGAGTGGCGAACGAATGAAAATAATGTGGGGAAACTAGCTTTTGAATTATATCTGAAAAATTTACATTTTATTCCATTTCAGTGTGTACCCATGGTACTTACTTCCATACTACTAGGTAATATTATAAATGCGAAAGTGTGTCTGACTGCCATCTTTTCCAATGATTTTGTTGAAATTTAGTTTATACGACATAGGTTAATTTTTATCCGGAAAAATTAACGACTTAACAAAGAAACTTTTTCGCGGGTAGTAAAAAAAACTTAATCCAGTCCAGACGAAGTCGCGGGCATCATCTATTTCAAAATACAAAATTGTGGTAGTATATAGCTTACTCAGCTTGACTGTCTGTCTGTTACTGTATTCAGAAAAATGTTACGATACTACCCATAACTTTTTGAGATATTTTGATAAATTCCTACACAGATAACACTGAAACTTTCTATGCCAATCCACCTTGTTTCTTACAAAATTTCACTCGCTGTCCTACAATTCTCCATTTTGTTTAATTGAGTGTGCGTCCACATCTAAATTGATCAAAACAAAATTAGAACTTTCGTGTTTTTCGCTTTCTGTTTATCTGAATCTAGCAAATGCCTGCGACTTCGTCCTCGTGGAATAAGTTTTTTAAGTTCCCATGGGATTCCCCTAATTTTTCGGGTTAATATATAGCCTATGACACTCACAAATAATGTGGCTTTTTATTGGTACGAGAATTTTCGAAATCGGGTCAGTAGATCCGGAGATTACCCCCTCCATCACTACAGCCTATTAACGTCCCACTGCTGGGCACAGGCCTCCACTCTCATAGGAGAGCGGGAATTAGAGCTTAGACGCACCACGCTGCTCCAATGCGGGTTGGTGGGCTTTAATGATTATTATCATGTTAGTGATAATAACCGGGACCGACGGCTTAACGTGCTCTCCGAGGCACGGGGGTGAAACACCGCCAACTTCCAACTCCGGGCTGGCACTGAGAATTTCTTAATTGAAAAACCCAATACCTAACTTATAAAGCCCGACCGGGAATCGAAACCAGGACCTCGTGATCCGCAGTCGACTACGCTAACCACTAGACCAACGAGGCAGGATTACCCCCTACAACCTCTCAAACTCACAAACTTTACCTCTTTATAATTTTAGTATAGATACCTACTTAATTCAAGCCTAATCAAATAAATATTATAAATGCGAAAGTTCGGATGGATGTCTGGATGGATGTATGGATGGAAGTATGGATGGATGTTTGTTACTCAACCACGCCCCAACGACTGAACGGATCTGGCTGAAATTTGGCACAGAGATAGATTATAGTCTGGAATAGCACATAGGCTACTTTTTATCCCGGAAAATTAAAGAGTTCCCGCGGGAATCAAAAAACCTCAAATGGATGTTTGTCACTCAATCACGCCAGAACGGCTGAACGGATCTGGATGAAATTTGGCACAGAGATAGAATATAGTCTGGACTAACACACAGACTACTTTTTATCCCGGAAAGTTCAAGAGTTTCCGCGGGAACAACAAAACCTCGATCCATGCGTACGAAGTCGCGGGCATCAGCTAGTAAAGAAAATAAATTAAGAAACCACAGCATTTGCATCATTAAAAACCGTTTTCCTGGCTATGTAACGCGTAATGTTAACATGTACGTGGTATTATGTATTCAAGGTGCGGCGACTTGAGCGTGAGCACACAATTTCCTTCAGGAGATCCCCGTCTGAAACGGCTTCATTTAATACCGAATGATAATATTATTAGTTTAAGGTGATCGCATACTACACCAATAGATGCCTATAGCATGAGCCGCACGTGCCAGTTCAATTCAACGAGGAACTTTTCAGCCTACGTTCCTTAAAAACATCATAGGTTTTAAGGAACTTAGCTTAAGTATATTATGAGAGTGCATTGGGGTGTTATGTACCTTAATTTTTTTTTTATGGCCCTGCTGCCCTTTGCTCAGATTTTTTACGGAGAAAACTATGGCAAGTCACTCACTGTTTCGCTTAGCGATACAGTTTACGATTTCGTTGAATTCATTTAATTTTTTCGTCTTTGCATCGAATTTGGTTATTTATTCCAATTAGGTACACTGTACACTTTTTGAACGTTGATAAGATATAAAACGCGATAGTGATAATAAATTACGGTAGCTATCCTAAGACTAAAATGACGAGGGTTCCAAACGCGCCCTGGTCTATGAAGAGTCCACAAACTCAGCCGAGGTTTTTGCCAAATGCAATGATTTTTTCAGGATTGCATTATCACTTACCACTACGTGAGATCGCAGTATTCGCATACTTGTAGCGTATATAACATATGCTGTTATCTGCAATCACCTTAACACACGGCTCTATTTAATACCGAATCATAATATTACGTTAATGAGTGAAGGATTTGAAAAGAAACAAGCAAGATGTGATACTAAGTACTTGATTTTATTTTATACACACACATATTTTAACAGGCTTCCATTTTGGGCAGCAGAGGCAAAGAGAAAGAAAACAATACCACAGACAATATTATAAGGATCATAGATCTTACATTCTTACATAGATGAATATAACCATAGAGTGAGCATTGATTACATTTCAACACCCCTTCTCAATGCTTACATATACTGTAATACACAAGAAAAATAAAATAAACCAACTAAACATAAAGCTTGTTACACTTTGCAATAGGTTAGGTACTACACGATATACAAGCATAATGAACTCAAAAATAGAAAACCTTAAACTATAATATCTAACAAATCTGAGAATGAATGATTGAAATCTTGAACATTATACGGTGGACATTCCACATTTATTTGAAAATTTCAGTATTAAATCCTTACACAAAGCTTTAGTGAACATATCAGCAACCTGATCTTGAGTTCCTACATACTTAATACTTAGTTTACCCTTGCCAACAAGTTCTCTTATATAATGATACCTTATATCTATATGTTTTAGGCGCTTTACACATGTAGTACTAGCAACCATTATTGCAGACTGATTGTCACAGTACATTGTAACAGTATCAATTTGAATATTAAAATTCTGACACAAGTTTTGCAACCAGCAAGCCTCACTTGCTGCCATACTTAATGCTACATATTCTGATTCTGTTTAGGAAAGACTTACTGAACTTTGCTTCTTTGAGCACCATGAAATTAGGCAATTTGCATACATAAAACAATAGCCAGTGGTAGATTTCCTGTCTCTTAAGTCTCCTCCCCAATCAGCATCACAATATCCAATCAAAGACTTATCAGTACATTTATATACTAACTTGTAATTTATAGTATGTTTTACATATCTTAGCACTCGTTTTAAATAATTTAACAAAACAGTACTTGCACGATTTTGGTACCTAGAAAGTATAGAAAGTGATACACACAAGTCTGGCCTTGTTCCTAAATCCATCAAGCAGCCAATTATCTGCCTACATTGGTTTTCAATATTTTTATCACTAAACTCATTATTTTCTAGTATTTTTATGTTAAAGTTTTGATCAATAGGGGTTGATATCGGTTTACAATTTTGCATGTTAAATTTCTGTAATACACTTTCTAAATAACGTTTCTGATTTAACTCTGTACTGCCAGAATCTAAATTTTGCTTCACATTAATACCTAGGAAATCTGATACTAAGCCCAAGTCCTTCATACTAAACTCTTTGCTCAATAATGACTTAAAGTCTGAAATTTTGTTTTTATTTGTTCCAAATATTAATAAATCATCCACATACAAGAGAACATACATTTTATCTTGACTATCACACATTGTATACAAACATGAGTCACACTGTGATCTTTTAAATCCTATTTTAGTAATTATTGAGTTAAATTTTTCATTCCAGCTTTTTGGTGACTTTTTAAGTCCATACAAAGACCTATTTAGTTTAACAATGTTTTTATCCCCACTGAAGGCTCCATCAGGTAGCCTTATAAACACTTTTTCATCAATTTCCCTATAAAAAAAAGCCCCAGTAACATCCATTTGATATATTGGTAATCTACATTGAGTTGCTACTGCTGTAAATAACCTAAAAGTTGACAACTTTGCCACAGGTGCATAAATATCATTCAAATCCATTAAATCAGTTTGTTCGAAGCCTCTAGCTACAAGTCTAGCCTTATATTGAATATTATTACCAGATTGCTTCATCCTGAATACCCATTTACTACTTATTGCACTAGTATTTTCTGGTAGATCACAAAATTTCCATGTATTGTTATTGTTTAATGTTTGTAGTTCCATATCAATAGCTTTTTGCCAGCTACTAGCATCCACCCTACTCATGGCCTCTTTGTATGTGGTAGGCACATCGTCTATACAGTAAGCGTTATTACACTTGAAGAAAGAAGTTTGTTTGCGGGTACGCTTGGGTTGAACTGATGAGATAAGCACATCATCTTCAGTGCTTTGTTTACCTTCTTCTTCACACATGCTTTCACACTCCTCATATGAACTTTCTTCACACACATCACTAGGCTGTTTTGATTCTACAATTTCATCACTACTAACCACATTCTCTACATACAAACTTTCCTTACATGCTTGTATAGGCTCTTTTGTTTCAACTAATTCACTACTTTTTATGAAGACTACATCCCGCCTAATTTCAACAGTGTTTTTAAATGAAAAATATATTCTATATCCCTTTACATTTTCACCATATCCTACCATTATTCCCTTTTCTCCTTTAGGGTCCCATTTCCTCCTTTTTTCTTTTGGAATATGTGCAAACACGGGTGAACCAAAAATTTTTAATGAATTTATGTCAAATTTCTTGTTAAACCACAACTCATATGGAGTTTTATCTTTTATATTACTTTTACCTGTCCTATTTAAAACATATGCAGCTGTATTAACCGCTTCTGCCCACAAATACTTGGGTAACTTCTTAGCACACAACATAGTCCTAGCCGCCTCGACTAAAGTTCTATTTTCGCGTTCTGCCTTGCCATTTTGCTCAGGACTGTATGGCACTGTTTGCTGGTGAATGATACCGCACTTATGAAACAATTTAGCAACATCTTTATTCACAAACTCTAAACCATTGTCACTCCTAAAATATTTTATTTTATTTCCTGTTTCATTTTCTGATCTATATAAAAAATCCTCTATACACTTCTTTACTTCATCCTTCCCTTTCAAAAAATATACATTTCTATAGTTAGAGTAGTCGTCTTTAAAAACCACAAAGTATCGAGCACCTCCCACCAGAGGCGGCTCGTGAAAGATCATATTGGGAGTTCACTAAAAAAAAAAATGCTTACCAATTATTTGTAAATGAAGTCCATACGTTATATTGTTCCATTTTAACCGCCTACACTATTTACATAAATCACAGTCTTTTTCACATAAATACACAACACAATAAGTACACTATTTAAAACAACAATACCTACAGATTTTCCAGCCACTGTACAATGATCCGACGCACTCGCGAAGAAATCAAAATAAATTTACTTTCGTATTTTGTGTTTTGTTTACATCTTACCGGCATAATACGAATAAAAAAAATACTCGCGAGTTTTAACTCTTTCTTCGTGACAACAGGCCGTCTCATTTAGTCGGGTAATATCGCGCATGCGTACTTCGTGTCAGGAGCGCCGCTCCATATTTACCAAACTTCTCATACAAATCTTTTGTCTCACGCGCCGCTCGCATCGAATGCTCTCTTTTACTCTCATTACATTTCAATAAGAACGTTGTACTAAACTTTCGTCTATAGGAGCGTTGTTCTAAGCGCTCCACTTAACAAAAATACCATGTGTTGATTGATGAATTATGTAGTAAAGTAGGTAGGTAGGTACTTATGGATATATTCATGATTAAAATGACAATGGGAATAGATTTATATAAAAATATTTATAACGTTTATAGCAAAGTTTATTTGATTATTATACCTACCTAGTACCTATGTATTTTTTAAATTTTGTGGGAGTTCACTGCACCAGCGCTCCTTTGAGCGAGCCGCCTTTGCCTCCCACAGAAGTTTGTTCCATGGGGCCGCAAGTGTCAGCATGAATTAACTCACAAGTTTTAGTTGTTTTTATCTCACTACTTGGGAATGGTAAACGATGAATTTTACCTTCTAAGCAACTTTCACACTGTTCTTGCACACTACTTGCATTCTCAATATTAATATTGTTATTTTTCAACACCTCTTTGACATAAGTCATGTTTTGGTGAACAAGTTTTTGATGCCACACATTTAAATCTGTGTTGCTTTGCACAAAGTTAATTTCACATTTTAAATAACGAAAATCCAAGTAATAAAGGTTACCAATTCTCTTTGCAATAGCAGATACTTGCCTTTCCTTAAAGAATTTACATACACTTTCATATGTCACCATGACATAACCCTTGGATGTGACACATTTTACAGAGAACAAATTTGTTTTTAAGTCGGGCACATACAGAACATTATCCATGGTGGTATCAACCCATTCTTTACCATTGTATACTTGTACCACTAGACGCCCTATTCCTAATACTTTAATAGATGTACCATCTCCTAACAACACAAATCTATTTGACAGATCAGTAAAGGATACAAACAACTCCCTATATCGGCACATATGATCGCTTGAGCCTGAGTCAACCAGCCACTTAGATTGCTTATAATCTTTTAACGAATTTGAAACCACAAATGCATTACTTGTATTTTGTTTACTTAACCTAAATTTACACTGACTTTTTTTGTGGCCTATTTTTTTACAATAAAAACACCGGAGTTCAGACTTATACTTATCATTGTTTTGGTTATCCGCACTATATTTACTCTCAAAGTTTGAATTACCTTTTTTACACCGAAAACACTGTGTGAACTTTTTAACACTACCTTTTCTCGCTGCGAAGGCTGATGCAGACGTTGAAGCTGCATCCTTCATTCTCTCCTCCTCCACTAGGAGACGTGCAACTAGGTTTTCGTATGTTTGTTTGTCATCTGAAGCTGACTCCCATGCAGACACAAAATGTTTGTACTTATCTGGTAATGACATAAGCACCTTTGTTATTACAAATTTATCCGAGATCTCTTCTCCCATTTGTTTTAAATTACTTTGAATTTCTTGAATTTTTGACAGAAACACAGCCATATCTGTACCTTCTTCATACTTAAACTGAAAGAATCGCTGCTGTTCGATATGAATGTTAGTCTCACTTTTTTGTTCAAACACACATTTCAATTTACGCCACATCTCAGCAGCCGAATTACATGTTATTATGTGCAGCATGACATCTTCCGACATTCTCGTTACTAACAATGACTGAGCCTTGGCATCTTTGCCCTCCCATGTGGCCCTTGAAGATGGGTCCTTGGGTTTTATGCTGCTTCCTTCTACTACGTCGAACAAACCTTGCCCTTTTAGTAAAACGGAAGTTTGAAATTTCCAGACATTCCAATTCTTCGTACCTTCTAACTTACATACTGTTCCTTGAATTACGGGTGTAATCGTAGTATGTGTAGTTCCTTCCATCTTGCTAGGTATCCAACCAACTTTTTATTGTAAATATTTCCTACCTTGCTCGGCTGAACAAGTAATTTCCACGAGATGGTAACCTCGCTAACCACGCCGCGCTGTTTTGCCGGTCGCGTTATTTTCAAAAAATTGTATTTATTAATAATGCCGGAATCTTATCGAAATCCAACAGAGTTACGTGCCTGGGCCCATAACCTGAAGGATTTGAAAAGAAACAAGCAAGATATGATACTAAGTACTTGATTTTATTTTATACACACACATGTTTTAACAGGCTTCCATTTTGGGCAGCAGAGGCAAAGAGAAAGAAAACAATACCACAGACAATATTATAAGGATCATAGATCTTACATTCTTACATAGATGAATATAACCATAGAGTGAGCATTGATTACATTTCAACAATGAGAATTAAGAGTCCGTACAGACTTAATAAAGAAACAATGTTAAAACGATTTAGACTCTATTCTCTGAGCTATAAGAGTCATGAAACCATGTCATTTTGAGAGTTAGTGTAGGAGATCGAGCGATGCTTCACTATGTATCGCGCGGTGTGTTAATTATGTTACGGTAAAGCTGTAGTCATAATGTTGCATTTTTCACCCATCAAAATTAAAATATAATTGAACATTAAAGTATGAAACATAATAGCTCGTCATTAATTCATTATTAATTTCAATGTTTGGAATAACAACAATAATTAACCCACACGCAAAATTTTATCTTTGAAAATTAAAGGTCAAAACAAAACTAAGTTAAAGTGATTGTACAAGCTGAACGATAAAAGCTTTACAATGGCTAAAGGCAAGCTTTACAAAATTGACGACCTTTTTTAGTTTTATTAATATAATACTAGACGATGCCCGTGACTTCGTCCACTTTGATTGAGGTTTTTTGTGCGCGAACTCTTTAATTTTCCAGGATAAAGAGTAGCCTTTAAGTAAATCCAGGGTATAATCTATCTCCCTTCCAAATTTCAGCCAAATCTGTTAAGTAGTATTTTCATGAAAGAGTATACACACACACACACACATATACAAACTTATATTCGCGGTGATAGCTGACAGACAGGACAGCGCTTTCAAAGCGCACTGGATGTCATCTTTAGTTTGTAAGTGTATTAATATAATATAATATGTGTTAGTATGACTTATTCTATGTTATATTTATTATTCACTAGATTATTATATTATATTATATTTATTATTCACTAGATGATTCCCGCGACTTCGTCCGCGTGGATTGTTTTTTTGATTCCCGCGGGAACTTGTGAATTTTCCGGAATAAAAAGTAGCCTACGTCCTTCCCCGCGATGCAGCTTATCCCTATACCAAATTTGATCAGGTTGAAGAGAGATTTTTTTGATTCCCGTGGGAACTCTTGAATTTTCCGGGATAAAAAGTCCAAATTCCAAATTTCATCAAAATCGGTTGAACAGACAGACACACTTTCGCATTTATAATATTAGTATGGATTTAATTAGGTATAATACTAACATAGGATAAGTCTAGCACTAAAACTTATGGGCCTCTGTAGTCTAATAAATAAAAATATTCATTTATAATATGAGCGGTATGAGAAATGTAACATTATGACCGCGTCCTAAGTGAGCGAGATTAGTGCTGGCACTTAATTCCGACGCCGCAGCTTCTCACCTGGGAAAAGCGGAATATTTAACTCCTACTTGTTTTGTCGATAACCTATTAACAAGTCGAAGAAACCTACTTGTATAATTGTATCAACGTGAGCAGATGTGGAATTGTCTGAGCAAATCTTACCTATTAAAGGAGTTCATACATGCTTTATGACGTGCAGGCATCTATGCACTCCTTTAATAAGTCGAATTATACGTTTGACAAATGATTACGATTACCATTTCCTTACACAATCCGAAGGCAGTACCTACTAGATAATGCTCTCAGATTCATCCGTGTAAAAGATTTTGAAAGTCACGTAACAATTCACACGTTCAAGGATAAAAACGGAGATTCGTTTAAAAATGACAAACTCCTCGAAATTTTGTGGATATGATGATAAGGCGCTACTTGGAATTAGCCAATGCTTAAACCTAAGAAATATTAGGTACTCAAAATGTCAGTTTGATGTTACGTACCTTGACGTTCCTAAAATAAGGATTAAAATTCTGAAACACGAAAGTCAACAATAATGAAACAATATGGCTTTAAGCGTTGGCAGTATGGCCCCAGGCGGATTTCTGCTCTTCTACATATTTCCACTTGTAAGCTTGAAGGCTAAAGGGCCTTTTTGAGTTGTTTTTAGATCCGCCGCGCTCTAATGGGATCTTGTGTGTGATATCTGTCTCGTGCGAGTTTAACGAGACCCTTGACCGGGTTAATGTTACAAGGTCAACGACCTCTGCTCCTGGTATTAGGGTCAACTGTTGAGCTGTATTTGACCCTTATCCCATTTCTTTCAGAAAGCCCTTTGCAAATATAAATCTGATGATATGACATTTTTTTTTAAATAGATGATGCCTTTAAGTTTTTCTAAAAGTAATATTTGTTTTTGAGGAACGCAAGCATTATTGATTTACTAGCTAACTTAGTTAAGCGTAAAAACACACTTTTACATCTCTGAATCTCGAATCTTTTTACTAAACTTTTATTAAAGGATCCTTTCGTTTCCCTACTAATGCGATGAAATTTGTCGTAAAATTGCTCCATATCTGACTGTATTTTCAAATGAGCTTGTGAAGTAAGCCTTAATTGTTGAATGATATAAAGTTCATTTAGAATATTAACGTTTAGAAATTAGCTCTTCAAACGCGAGGGTTATTATTGAAACAAAAAAAGTACGTTTTGAGGTAAAATACCGCAGAACTTAATTTCTTTAATGACACAAGCGCGCAAACCTTTGGTCATAATTCCCATTGATCCGAATCTAACAGCACTAGGGCTAATAAAATACATTTACCGCCCATCTTCTTTTTAGAGATTTATTTTTGGTCTTGTAACGCGGAAGACCAAATTGAAGCCATAAAAAAGATTGAAATCTTAATGTATGGAATAAAACACTATGACAGACTGATTTAATGGGGGACGTAAGAACCAATTGACAACTCAATTGTTTGACTACCTACATAACAGAAATAGACCGACTGTACTTCAACCATGCTTCCATACTGATGTCCATTCTAAAATTATAGATGCGAAAGTGTCTATTCTGCTACATTTTTGTGGTACATCAGTTATGCCGATTTTAAAGAAATTTGAGAAAAAATAGCCACTTTTGCTTGCGGAAAAAGAGCGAGCTTTCATAGGAATTTAGAGAAAAACAAAATCTATACTGACGTATTAGTTGCGATAATAATTAATCAAATTATATAACGATTTTTATTGATAGGCTTTAACAGAAAATGATCATAATTAATAATATTAATATTATGCCGACATGATAAATACAAATGTGTGCCTGTCTGACCGTCTGCCTGTCCGCTACGCTTTAACGTCCCATCCTTTTAACAAACTTTGTATAGAGATCTCAATTTGCAACCCGGGGAAAGACATATTAGGCTTTTTAACATGGAGTATTAAGAAGATCCCGCAGGAATCTAAGAAATTTAATAACACGGATGCTGTCGAGCGAAGATGCGTGGACACGATACAACAAAATGCTAAGAAACATAATGAGAAGAAGAGAGGAAAGGGAAAAAGAGGAAAAGAAGAAGAGAGAGAGATCTATAGGATCAGCATGAAGACATGCTATGCAGTTCCGTGCTGACACCTGGCCGACAGGGGGAGGTTATTTTAGTCCGTGCAAGTCGGACACGCCCAGTCTAGCCCAGGCAAAATTCCGAAGGGATTTTTACCTCCCCGAAAAAAAAAAGGAATCGTGGGCATGATCTATAAATTAATAAAATTAATAAACCAACTTAAGCAGCTAATGTCGACGACACCAGCTATATCAAGTACCGGACAATCTATGCTTGAGACTATAGGTCTGGGCCCATACTGGCAATGCAACGCGTAAAGCTATTCTTAAGCAATATTACTCTAAATGAAAGTTGAATATAACTTACCTTGACGCATAGATTTAGGATTCTAAATCTATGAGGGTGTATGCCTTGACGTTCCTAAAATAAGGATTATAATTCTAAAGCACGAAAGTCAACCATAATGAAGTCATTATGGCTATACATATGCGTCAGCAGTATTGACTATTTTAAAGTATCATCTTTCAACATCGGACTACGCGTTTAAACTTCTTGTCATCGAATAAAAGAGAATTACCGCGTGAGATTTTCCGCATTCGCTGTCGTTAATTGAACAAAATTGAAACAAACTTAATTGAGACAAAAGAAGTATAATGTTCAAAAGAAAATTAAAGGACTGGCTCATACAAAAATGTTTTACAGTGTAAAAGTGTTTTTAAATGAATAGATCTCAATACTTAATCAGTTTACCCTACCATGTTAAATTAATAATTGTTATGATGTATGTTATATTAATTATCTAAGTACCAATAATCTATACTAATATTATAAATGCAAAAGTTTAGATGGCTGGATTGATGGAGGTTTGTTACTCAAACGGCTGAACGGATCAGGGTGAAATTTGGCACAGAGATAGATTACAGTCTGGAATAACACATAGTCTACTTGTTATCCCGGAAAATTAAAGAGTTCCCGCGGTAACCTAAATCCTCAATCCACGCAGACGAAGTCGCAGGCATCGGCTAGTAATATATATAAGTATAATTATGTTAGCAACGCCCTGACAGGGCCCATATCCATCGACTTAATACATAATAGTATGCATTATATCGTCGCTTTTCCTACGAAAGGACCTAACTGACATCGAGTTAATTGTTCAGGGCAAGCGTTTTTCGGTTTCGTGCTCAACTATATTGTCCACAGCTTGCTCAAATAAAGCTATATTAAAATTAAAAAAATATTCTTATAATCTGTGAATCAAGGCCTTTTTGCAAGTAGGAATTGTCTTATTTAAATGTGCGTATTCATTTAGGTAAAAATATTAAAACAGTTACGCCACTTCATAAGAACTCTGTTTTTCTGAAAAATTAATTACTTAGGATTAGGAGATACGACTGTATTTTTTACTGAATATTTAAATCACATTTAATTCAAAATAATTAGTTTTTTATTTCTTTATATAAAATAATAATTAGGATAGTTTTAAATCATTTTTTGACTGAAAGTTTTTGGATTCGTACTATTTTGGATTTTTTTACTGCCCAAGGTTTTATACATTTTTTGTCACCAATTTACATAAATTTTTAACTCTATTAGTTAATGTCTAAGGTATTCCGTCGCAATCAAAATTCAGACGTAAGTGATAACCCCATTTTTAGGGTTCCGTACCAAAATGGTAAAATGGAACCCTTATGGTGCGACTTTCTCCGTCTGTCTGTCCGTCTGTCCGTCCGTCACACTCGATTATTTCAGTAGCTACCGAAGCTATCGACATGAAATTTGGAATAGTTGTGTATATTAGTGGCCCAAAGACACTGGAATTTAAAAAAATTGGAAATTATTTTTGTTCTTATTTAAAAAGGGGGGAAAATCTGAGGGTTGAAATTTAAAAGTGAGATAACTGTACTGTGTGGGGTATCATATAAAAGGGTTTACTTTGTACATTCTAAAACAGATTTTTAATTATTTTTAGTTATGATAGTTTTTGATTTATCGGGGAAAATGTCTAAAAAAATACCGTTCCCCCCCCCTTATCTCCGGAGTTTACCAATCGAAAAATTTGAAATAATTATGGTCAATAGGAATTTACGTATACTTTACAGGAAAACTATAGCCAATTCTCTAACTAGTATAGTTTTTTTGATATTAACAACAAACCTCTACAAACAAAGTTAGTCTTGCGGTTCATTAACAAAGGTAATTATTTATTAATAATGGTACGGAACCCTTCGTGCGCGAGTCCGACTCGCACTTGCCCGGTTTTTATTCAATATAGTCTAGTTCACACTAAATGACGTATTTTCAGTTACGTCATAGTTGATAGATTTTTATTGAGCTGATCACTAAATAAAAATCTTTCTAATAGCCCTAAGTATAAAATACGCCACTTAGTATGATTTCCTTTTCGCAAATGAGCATATACGCCATACTTACCGATTGTCCTAGCCAGTAAACGGTAAAAGATATGAAAAAGTCGATAAGACAGATCGACAGAGAATCAAAAGTACATTATTATGATGTATTTAGTGCAGTTACGTCAAAAGTGTCAGATAGGTCCTTTCGTAGGAAAAGCGACGATATAAGCAAGTATGGCATTTACATGAAAGCTATCTATCTAAATAAATGACTAAAAAAAGTACCTTACTTCTTCATACAAATATTTGTATGTAAAACTAAGTCATAGCCCTATTTGTCTCAGTGGAACATAATATATTCGGGCTTCGGAGGACAACGTTTTGTCTGTCGGTACTCTGATTCAATAGCGATGATTAAGGTCATCCCACAATATCTTAATTATACGTTTGAGCTAATAATTCTTTGAATCTATACTTAAAAATATTATAAATGCGATAGTTTGGATGGATGGATGAATGGATGGCATAGAGATAGATAAGTCTGGAATCACACATAGGCTACTTTTTATCCCGAAAAATTAAAGAGATCCCGCGGGAACCAAAAAACCTAAATCCACGTGGACGATGACGCGGGCATCTGCTAGTATACTATAAAAGGAAAAGGTGACTGACTGACTGAGTGATCTATCAACGCACAGCTCATACTACTAAATGTATCAGGCTGAAATTTGGTATAAGTATAGATAGCTACTAGCGAATGCCCGCGACTTCGTCTGCGTGGTTTGAGGTTTTTTTGTTCCCGCGGGAACTCTTTAATTTTCCGGGACAAAAGGCCAGATCCGTTCAGCCGTTAGGGCGTGATTGAGTAACACACATCCATACATCCATCCATCCATCCATACATCCATCCATACATCCATACATCGATCCAAACTTTCGGATTTATAATATTAGTAAGAAGTAAGATTATGACGTAAGCATCTGCTAAAAAAGAATTTTTGAACTCAACCCTTAAGGGAGTAAAATAGGGCTCTGAAATTCGTCTGAATATCGAACCTAAAGTGAGCGACCCGCGGGCAAAAGCTAGTGTCAGATATGCCTATAAAGAGGAAAGGTAAAGATGTGTCCCCATCTTTTCAATCAACCAGCATAGTCTGCTGTAAGACAAGTCTGTTTGTGTTAGCGTTCCCCTCGAACCACCGCATTAATGCCTCAACACGAACATGCAAGTTTCTCGTCGTACCTACATGGACAGCTTACGAGGGATTCCAGGATACGGGTAAACGAATATGTGTATTAAACCGCATTTGCTAAGTCGATAGATTAATGATGATGATAAGTAATAGATTATTGATGATTTTCTTAGTGACAAAGTTGCATGGAAGCAACCGACTTCGCATTTTTGACGACCTCCGTGGCGCAGTGTGTAGCGCTGTTGCCTTAACGTGCGGAGGTCCCGGGTTAAATCCCCGGCAGGGTCAATTTGGGAATTTATAATTTCTCAATTTTCCCTGGTCTGGCCTGGTGGGAGGCTTCGGCCGTGGCTAGTTACCACCCTACCGGCAAAGACGTGCCGCCAATCCGTCCGTCTAACTAACACTCGACCAGAAAACGCGTACTTCCCGGTCTCGCGATGTAATGTGCTATTTATACGTGAGTACGACATACACTAAAATTCTACATCAATGGTAACGTATGAATTGTAAATTATTTCTATTTTGCTTTTACTTTTTAGGGTTCCGTACCTCAAACGGAAAAAACGGAACCCTTATAGGATCACTTCGTTGTCCGTCCGTCTGTGTGTCAAGACCCTTTTTCTCAGGAACGCATGGAGGTATCAAGCTGAAATTCATATCACATACTTAGGTCTATAGTTCCTTGGAGCTGTGAAAAAATCAAGCTTCTAAGCCAACGCAATCAAAAGATACAGCAGATTATGCTGCAAATTTTCGAATTTTCTTGCACTCGCAAGGGAATCAAAACCTACAGGGTACTTCCCGTGAACTCAGAATCTTGAAACTTGGTACGAAGCAACCTCTTATAGCACAAATATAGGAAGAATTGCGAAAAACATAAATTTTTAGTTACATCATTTAATAAAAATATTTTTATGCAAATTTTCGACACTCGCAAGGGAATCAAAACCTACAGGGTACTTCCCGTGAACTCAAAATCTTGAAATTGCGAAAAGCATATATTTTTAGTTACATCAATATCCATACTAATATTATAAATGCGAAAGTGTGTCTGTCTGTCTGCTACGCTTTCCCGGCCTATCTTTTCAACCGATTTTGCTGAAATTTAGTATGGAGGTAGGTTATATCCCGGGGAAGGACATAGGCTACTTTTATCCCGAAAAATTGAAGTGTTCCCGCGGGAATCTAAAAACCGTAATCCATGAGGACGAAGTCGCGGGCATCATCTAGTCATATAATAGAAATATTTTTAATAATTTTAAACTTACTACCCCTTTCCGCCTGAACGCGTAGAGGTATTAAATTGAAATTAAAATAGATAAGTGGAATAAAAATACTATAACTTTTACTTAAATACCTACAGGTTTGTACGGAACCCTCGGTGCGCGAGTCCGACTCGCACTTGGCCGGTTTTTTTCTTCGAAGTCAGAGATTAAATGTGCGTTTTAAGATATTAAATATCACTCGTTCGAGGTAGACTATCTCGCATGCAACAACCTTGGTTGGTACCTTCAAATCAAGAGTGAATAGGTATCTTCTAGGCAAGCGCGTTCCACAATAGGCTGCATCACTACTTCCAGCAAGTCTGATTGCAGCTAAACGCTGGTCTATAATTTAAAAAAAAACCTAGTGAGGTAAAATCAGAAAAAATATTTTTCGGTCATGTAACTTTTATCCTGTATATTTTATTCCAGCGGTCGACTGAAAAAACAAAAGGTTCCGTACAATGTAAACACGAAGTGAAATAAATGTTATAACTTACAATTCAGGACGCACGCCCTGATGATAAAGCACATCATAGCCGGTGAGATGATGAATCTGCTGACTCGCCATCATCCTTTGTGTATAGACCTTTCAGTAAGGTGACTGTGAAAATTTAATTTCTAGGATATTTAACTGTGTTCCAGGAGCTTTGACATCATCTTAGTAGTATTACAAAATTGCTAATCAAAAGCTTTAAATCCCTTATGGCTAACTAGCTGATGCCCGCGACTTCATCCACGTAGGTATGTTTGGTTCCCATGGGAACTCTTTAATTTTCAGTGATGCACGCCTAGTATGTGATATTCCAGACTAAAATCTATCTCTGTGCCAATTTTCATCCTGATCCGATCAGCCGTTCTAGCAGGCACGGGCTAGTTTCATTTTACCTAAGACCAATTTCTCCCTCTGCGTCGTATTTCTCATTACTGAGGGTCGTGACCCCTTTCCATTAATCAAATAATGGTAGGAGTTTTCTTGAGATAATGATGCGGTGGGTTTCCACGTCCTTCCGCATAAATCTAAAAGCAATATCTTAGCACAATATATTCATGGATATATAATTTCTGTGATTTTTAGTGGTAGCTAGTCACGACGGAAGCCTCTAACAAATAGACTCTGCCGGGAATTCAGCCCGGAACCTCCTGTTATAAGACCACAGCGTGCACCACTCAACCAGGGAGGTCTTCGATATATCAAGCAATAGATGGACGATACGACGAAAACACAGGAATGTCCCGAGAAATTCAAGAAAATGGGTGACCCTTCATATTATGAGAAATGTCGACAAACCAACGTGTGCATGAAAACTTTTATTGTGTGAATTTGCATAACGACGTTACATTCGGGTCCTCTTTTCGTGCTAAAGGAGGACGTAAGAGGACGAATTTTAAACGTATGCTGGCTTGCATTTAGTTGAAGAATTTAATATAAGAGTTCGCAAATATAATACGACGCACGAACTTGGATGAAAAGCGTACTAAACATTCTATATACCATACTTCGGAGAGGTGACATCTTTTGGAATTACTTTGAATTCTGTTTTACAAACTTTCCTCTGAAAAGTACACAATATGGCTATTTCTGAAATTAGTTTCGTGGTATGTACAGAGTTTTTTTTTAAATTTATTCCACTACAAGTTAGCACTTGAGTGCGATCTCACCAGACCATAAACGATGATGCAGTCTATTGATGATGGTGGCAGACTGACCTGACAGGGGTTTGTTATGTTGTTACGGCAGTTGCATTAAACCCATACCCATCGGTATTACTATATAAATTTAGTTCATATACATTGATTTCGCCCTCAACTCCAATCTATTCCTGATTTGATCGCAAAAAGTTCAATTACCCAAAAACAATAAAGACGTTCCCGATTCAAGTTAATATGCTTTGATCGTGTTCAGAGTTCTGACTGAAACAAAACCAATATTGAATTTTCTTAAGATCTTTGTCCTATATTTGAATAGCGGGAACAATAGAAATAGGTAGAGCTTTATAAAGGTGTATTTTCACGGCCCCAGAACAGTGTTACTGGTCTATACTATATACTACTATTCTATACTAATATTAAAAATGTGAAAGTTTGGATGTTTGTTACTCAATAACACCAGAACTAGGTACTGAACGGATCTGGATGAACTGATGAATGATCCGAACTCCAAGGCACGAGGGTAAAATATCTCCCAACTTCTTAACTTCGGGCTAGTACCAGCTGTATTATTACCTATACTGTGCTAGTACTGACAATTTCTTGCCAGAAAAATGTAATACATACTTATTAATGGCCCTATCCGGGAGTCGAATTCGGGACTTCGTCAGCCGCAGTCGTGCATGCTAACCACTAGAGTCTAGAGTCTAGACCAACGAGGCAGTCACCGTACTTGTAAACAAATATAATGCGGTTTGTATAAACACGGACAGTGAGAAGCCGCCGTAACTGAAATGAAAATGATTACTATAAGTGCTCGTTCAAGTTTACGAATGAAAGCATTTTTAGGGTTCCGTAGCCAAATTTGGCAAAAACGGAACCCTTATAGATTCGTCATGTCTGTCTGTCTGTCTGTCTGTCTGTCTGTCTGTCTGTCTGTCTGTCTGTCTGTCCGTCCGTATGTCACAGCCACTTTTTTCCGAAACTATAAGAGCTATACTGTTGAAACTTGGTAAGTAGATGTATTCTGTAAACCGCATTAAGATTTTCTTACAAAAATAGAAAAAAAACAATAAATTTTGGGGTTCCCCATACTTAGAACTGAAACTCAAAATTTTTTTTTTCATCTAACCCATAGGTCATAGGTATCTATGGATAGGTCTTCAAAAATGATATTGAGACTTGTAATATCATTTTTTTCTAAACTGAATAGTTTGCGCGAGAGACACTTCCAAAGTGGTAAAATGTGTGTCCCCCCCCCCGTAACTTCTAAAATAAGAGAATGATAAAACTAAAAAAAATATATGTTGTACATTACCATGCAAACTACCACCGAAAATTAGTTTGAACGAGATCAAGTAAGTAGTTTTTTTTTAATACGTCATTAATCGTAAATCGCAATTTACCTTTCATTCAATCAACTCAAATATTTAAAAAAAACATTTAATTTAAAACTTACTACAGGTTTGTACGGAACCCTCGGTGCGCGAGTCCGACTCGCACTTGGCCGGTTTTTTATTGTTATATTAAAAGGAATGAAACATTCACTGGAAATTACTCTTACTTGAACTTAGAATCGGTAAACCGTAATAAGTAATAAAAATAAAATAAAATAAAAATAAAAATAAAATATATATTTATTTCCTATATACAAGTTAGGTACAGTCTTTTTAACTTTGGTCTCCGCACTAGAGAACCTGCATCGCGGATACCTTATTATGATTAAGTACCTAAGTTTATACATTAACCGAGAACTAACTAGGACACAATAGATGAATTTTTAAATTTGAAGTAAATCATAATATAAACAAATGTAGGTAATTTTGCATGCCTGATTATAAGGTGAAACATTTCTACTTGAAAACTAACAAATAAAACAAAAAAGCAAAAAAAGTTACTGCAAATTAAGAATTTAGATTTTTTCTTTTTTGAATTTGAGATCAGTTTGCATTATGAGTAAATATACCTATACGAAATAATAGTGTAAAAAGGTAAGGTATGTAGGTATATTTAGGGCCGATTTTTCAATCCTCAGATAAACGATTATTATTAGATTTAAGTTTACAGAAGTTATGAAGATGTAGTGTTTAATCTATGATTAAGTTTTCCGAAGATTTAACAATTATAAAGTTTTTGACGACCTCCATGGCGCAGTGTTGAGCGCTGTTTTTTTTAAATTTTAATCTCATCATCTTTAATGTGCCCACTCTTTGAGCTTAGCAGACATCTTTTGCGATACTTAAATAGTGCGTATCTTGGAAATCATAATATTATATCTGTGGGATAATGTAACAAGGTAAACAATTCCGGTCACGCGGAAAAAACTTAATATAACTTGTATCAAGGCGGAGAATACAGTAATGATGGAATGATTTCGCGCGCGGAATATTGAAATATAATATTACTTACGTTAATACATTGCGTGACCGACTGTACTTTTGTAACTTTTTGGGGGAAAGTTACATTATTGTGATCAAAGTTGAATGAAATTTCGCGGAAGTTTCTAGAAATATTTCCAAATGCGAATGTTTGCTTAAGGAAGTGTGATAGCCTAGTGGTTAAGACACTCAACCTATTTCAGGAGGTCGAGGGTTCGATCCCGGGCTCTTCTAAATTTTCGGAGTTAAGTTTTATTCCGGAAAATCAAATGTTTCCGTAGTGACTTTTAAACCACCTTAATCCATGATAACGTGTTTAGTAAATTAATTCGTTAGTTCAAGTAATTAATATTTTATAGCGATAATAACTACAACATGTCTATGATGTCATTAAGTACTAGGATACTTACCTGTTTAAATATAGTTTTGTGTACTTTGAAGCTCTTGATAGTAAGTAACTAAAGTTTGACAAAGTTCTTAAGTGCTTTTAGAGGGTTAATAAGTACCTAAATAATACCTCAAGCAGAAACTTTAAGCTTACTCAAAGTTTATTTGAGATCTCTACTTTTTAAAAGAGAGCAATTGTGAGTTTCTAGCCGGTTCTTCTCTGTAGAATCTGCTTTCCGAACCGGTGATAGAGTCATATGTAACACAAGTTGTCCTACGTAAAATAAATTATTTCTTTGCAATTCATAACATTCACAAGAAAATATTTTATCGAAAATCGACTTTTTACAAATGCAGCAAAATTTTGCAAGCGGAAAGTACTCTTAACCGTATGGATAATGGCGCTCTCACACTCTCAACATTTCAATGTGTCACATTATACCCACAGTCTTTAAGGGCAATACGTTCTTACCTGCCAGTCGTTCGACGGAAGCGTGTAGACAGAGCAACGGTTGACAGGGACGTGACGGAGGAAAATTGAAGTTTTCAATACAAAATTATGATTTCTGTGACTCTAATGTCAAATTTATGTGAAGTTGCTTACCTCTCTCAATCAAAGGTGAAATTGCTACAACTTGCATGGTAGCCGAGTTGTAAATTGTATAGGCGTCAACCCACTGTATGAATATAATATACTTAAGCTGTGTTATAGCGGAATATCGCAATCAGAGATCTGCGCACGGGTGTTTTCTTCTGGCAACGTCTTATCATGAACGAGTTTACCCGCCCTTGCTTCGCACGGGTACTCTTATTTTATTATTATATTATTTATTATGTATTTAACTTATGCGGAGAGCCTCCTACCACTATAAGAATGTCCTCCCGACGGACAGACAGACAGACACACAAAAATTAATATTTTTTTTTGTTTTCCGTATGATAATGAAGCAACCTCCAATTTGGCGGACTTCAAATATCTTTAAAAACTCGTGTACGCATGTTATTAATAGTAAAACAAGATGATGCCCGCGACTTCTTCCCGTTTTTATGATTCCCGCGGGAACTTTTTAATTTACCGGGATAAAAATTAGCCTATGTCACTCTCCAGATTCTCAACTATATCCGTGCAAAAAGTCACGTTGATCCGTTGCTCTGTTGCGGCGTGATTGAAGGACAAACCAACAAACAAACACACTTACGCGTTTATAATATTTTTTTCAAAACTCATCCCCAAAACATATTTATTCAAAATAGGTTCCTACAATACTTTGTAATTATCACCATCACGTCTCTTAGTAAGTGTATGTGATTGTTGTAAGATATATTTTAAAACAAAACTTGCACACTGAATTATTTTTATTTTATTAAATTTTTAGATTAAAAAAAATGTTTGGCTGTTGCCATGTACAGATGTCGAAAAAGGAAGGGAAGAGACCGGAGTAACATTTTGACAGATAGTTTTTGCGTTCGGAAACATACAACATTCAACAATGAGGGCTACCGTTTTTATGCTCACTAGTTAGCGCCACTTGCGAGTAAGGTCCTAAAGTATAGCTGTAAATTCGGTAAACAAGCATATTTCTGGAAAAAAACCCCCTTTTGTAAATAGTAAACATACAGGAACCAGGGAAATACTAACCTATGAATTAGCTGTTCTTTCAGCCCGCTTATTTCTGCACTTCTTTTTCTTAGCCCCGCTTTCGAAGCACAGAGCACTGGCATTTATTGGCACGTATCTTACATCTTCCATAATTAATCGGTTATTGCTAAATATTCACAACATTAACTAAATAATTAGACTCGCGATAAAAGCCCAGTGATATTTGACATTTCGTAGACCTCACTCTACACTAGCGCCCCTAGCGGCGAATTTAAACGCGGTAGCCCTCATTGTTTAGGCTTTATAATATAGGTTTCGACTTCCAAAAAAGGAAGAGGTTCTCAATTCAGCGCGTTTTTTTTTAATAATTATTAAACAGTAAGCATGACGTTCAGAAGGTGTACCTACTCACCTTCTGAACGTTATGCTCACACGTTACACGCTCGAACGTTATGACACATGATGGTGATAATTAACTGTTCGTATTCAGTATGATAAATCTGTCAAACTTTATTGCGGTAAACACGACATCAGCATTCGTAAACTGTTGGTCCACGCCGTATAAATAAACTGCAGACTTTTAGGGTATCGTCGCTCTTTCACGGGCGATAAAATAATGAATCGCGAGGGCGAGATAAAAGTGCGCCTCCGTTAATCTTCCCGACGCGTCGAACCCCGGGCCCGTCGTAAAGTAGCCCGCTTTTATACCGACGGCTTAAGGCGGTGCTCCAAGAACGGTAAAAAAGTTGGTAATTGCAAGGCAAACTCCCCGGGGCAGTGGTGAGCGCGGTTGTCTTATAAGCAGGAAGTCCCAGGTTTGATCCCCGGCACTGACGATAGGGATGATGCCTATGTTAAAAATAAATTATTTCCAAATAGAGGGTCTTCTAAAAGACCTAAAATTCACATCCTCGGTTAGTGTATATAAAATTTAAAACTATAGATTAAAGAAAAAAAGTGGGTCGAAAATCGATGACGTCACAACTATATCCCTATTTCATTAATACTTCCATACTAGAAGCGAGAGTTGCTGATTTGATTGACTTGTTATCATCCTTTAATTTAATCTGCATCATCGTTTAACACCAGGTGAAATCGACTTATGGGCTAACTTGTACCCGATTAAAAATAGGTGAAGGGCTTCATTAGGTATATAAAAATGATTTCTACATTATCACATTAAAAATTCTTTAAATGTTGGTCATAATCCATTGTCGCAGCAAGAATACTATAAATTACGCCCATTACAACAATTGCCATTGCAATAACGATTGATACAGCTTTTACGTAAAAAGGCTACTGAATGCCAGTCACTCAGCTACTTAATTTTTTTTAATTACTAGTCGCTATAAAACATCTTATTCCTTCTGTCCAAAAAAATAATAACTCATGACTTTATTTTTCCTTTTAGATATTTGTAACGGCGAATTTTAATCTGCTAAACATTTTAACTTTAAGATAAACTGTATTCTTAGTTTATAACTAAGAATACCCATACCCATGAATACCCATGAACCTATTTATTATGCTGCAAAATAAAATAAGTCATACGTGGCATTTCTGAACCTCATAAGATTCGGAAATGCCGCGTTTTTCTGCCAGCAAACATCAGAGTCCCCTTAATACTGAGGGCTTAAAACCAGCCTGAACTTAAAACCAACTACGTTTACGACCGACGTAATTTTGGCATTAAACTGCCTTGCAGAAATTTAATACCAGTTTTCATGCTAAATTTGTAATTAGCCATGTCTATAAAAAGTCTCTCTGCCAGTCTCTGTGCCAAATTTCATCCAGATCCGGCCGTGATTGTGAAACAAACATCCGTCCATCGATCTATATACATCCATCCATTCGTCCAAACTTTTGCATTCATAATATTAGTATCCATAGATTAAGCTATTAAAACATCACTTGCTAAACGCTGTGAAGGAAAGCATCGTGAGGGAACCTCTATGATTGAAGTTTTTCAATCCACATAATATGGCCGGCGTGGTTGACTATTGCAATTTGCATATAGCTCCAAGGGTCGGACATAGGCTCCTTTTTATCCCCGCTATTTCTATCTCATGTAAATTATATTTGTGAAAACTTGTGATTGGCGTTATACTTCTTGTTTATATATGTATCCACTTATTGTATGTAGCTGTAAGTTTTCCGAACAAAATAAAATACATAAAACAAATTTAACGGAGGCGCTTTTTCGCTGACATCATGAAGAACACAAGGAGCCCACACAAACTCCTATCGTTCAACATTTTATACACAAAACCCATATGGAGTGCCCCAAGGAAGCGTCCTTGGTCCTCTGCTTTTCTTACTTTATATCAATGATCTTCCAAACGTCATTACCCATAAATGTATCTTATACGCCGATGATACAACGATAATTATCAAATCTAAAGATAAGCAAACGCTTGAGAAAGAAGTAAATGAATCGCTCATATCAGTTATCAATTGGTTAAATGAAAATAATCTTAGTATAAATATGACTAAAACACACTACATGCAATTTCAAACCTATAAATCTAATCCAAGCGATTTAAACATCGTATATGATTCGTGTACCATAAAAGAAACAGAAACGATATCTTTTCTTGGAATAACACTAGATAAATATTGCAATTGGAAGTCTCACATTGAATTTCTGTGCCAAAAAATAGACCGATTTATATACGTCCTAAAGAGACTTACACTAGTTTCAAATATAAAAACTGCTTTACTAGCTTATCACGGTTATGTTTCGTCAATAATGCGTTATGGCTTGGTTTTGTGGGGAAACTCAACAGATGCGATAAAGGTGTTTATTAAGCAAAAGGCTTGCATGAGGTCTATTTTCCGCGCCGAACCTTTAGACAGCTGTAAACCACTGTTTAGGAAAAATAAAATATTGCCACTGCCAAGTCTTTATATATATGAAGCATTGCTTTTCGTAAAAAAACATCCCAATCTGTTCCCCACACTGAGTGAAAAGTGTCCAAACAGGAGGGTAGGCCACAAAATAGACTCTGGGTGCCACCAAGAAGGCTGGCCCTATACGCAAAGAATTCACATTGTATGGCTGTGGATTTGTTCAATAAACTACCTAATAGCCATAAGGATCTGCCACTGATAAGGTTTAAAAGAGTAATTTTTGACATTCTAAGTAGGAAGAGTTACTATAGTGTTAGTGAATACCTTAATGATTGTTTAACTGGATAAACTGTAAAATTTAAATAACTAATTATGTAAATTTAAAAGGTGTCACAGCTGATGTATGAATTATTAATTACTTAATATTTGACTTGACATAATTTTGACATTTACTCCTACATAGTTTATTAATCAAATTTTTCTAATTTATTTAATAATAATAATTGACATTGAAAATGAAAAAGATGAAAATGATTTATTTCAACATACATAATATATTGACACATTTTAAATTGTTGGACTCAAGGGAATTAGGTTGGATATATATATTATATTAGTATGATAAATAATTGATTTAAAAATATAATTTCATTTAAGGATATACATGTACCTGTATTTTTGCACACTGCCACTAGCAGTAAATTGTGAACGGGACTAATTATAAGATAACAACTGTTGTTACCCACAATTTGGCAAAATAAAAATTATGAATTATGAATTATGAATTATGAAGAATATTCACAATTATCTCATACATATTACTAGCTGATGCCCGCGACTTCGACGGCGTGGATTGAGGTTTTTTACGTTTCGCGGATTTAATTTTCGGGGATAAAAGTAGGTAACAAACATCCATCCATACGTTCGCATTTATAATATTAGTATAGATACCTAGCTTCCCAAATTTTGAAAGCAAGTAGACTACTTCAACAGAATCTTAAAAATATCTAACTATGCGTACAAAGAAAGTTGATATATAAAATAAAGTATCCTATTCAAATCTATTAGCCTTATGGACAATTTAGTATTAGAGCGTATTTTACGAGGGACAAGAATAAGAGGCGGTGAGGGAATTCAATTATCTTATAGCCCATCAAACTGAGGCGATGCTCTGGAGATGTTAGGTTAGTATAAAAGGTTCTTGAGGAAATCTTTTAATACGTATAGATGTGAAAGTGTGCTTGTTTGTTTGTCCTTCAATGACGCCTCAACAGAGCAACGGATCGACGTGGTTTTTTGCATGGGTAAAAATTTTGAGGACCTGGAGAATGATATAGGCTACTTTTTTATCTCAGAAAATACCTTAGGGTGGGAACTTAAAATAACTTATTCCACGCGGACGAAGTCGCAGGCATCAGCTAGAGCGCTAATAAAATCGTAGTTTCTATGTGCTGATTTATTAACAAGTAGCTTTTTCACGCAGCTTCTCTCACGTTACGTTCGATTTTGATTGGTAGTTTTCAAACCCCATTTTACCCCATTAGGAGTATTGCTACAAATTCTTTCTTAGAGGATTCTTTCGTAATAATCATTTCAGCCTCTGTATTGAGCTGTGTGTTGATAGATCAGTCATTTATCTTTTCGTTTTCGATATTTACCTAGTATGTGTTTTGCTACTGTTAGTTCATGTCTCAGTCAGTCAGTCACTTTTTTCTTTTATTTCTTTCGAAAGTGTATCTACTGTTCCTTCATGGAGTCTTTATGTACTAGGTTTTGCTAGCGTCTTCATTCGCGTGGATTTATGTTTTCTACAAATCCCGCTGGAACATCTCGAGATCCCTTCATACCCGCGTCACAGAATACTAACTGTCTGCGTTATGGAAATAATCTTCATAAAAAATCTCATGTGTCTAGACATAGCGATCATATCGGAATATATTTACTTTTTGATGACCTACGTAGCGCAGTGTGAGCGCTGTTGTCTTAACGTGCGGAGGTCCCGAGTTCGATCCCCGGCTTAATTTGGGGATTTAAAATTTCTGAATTTTGAATGAAGTTCTGAATTGTTGTAATATCGTTTAGACACCGAATAGGGGTATTCGTTTATTATAATTGCCATGCCCCTAACAGGTTAGCCCGCTACCATTTAAGACTGCAGCATCACTTACCATCTGGTGAGATAGCAGTAAAAGGCTAATTTGTAGTGAAATAAAACAAAATAGCAACAAACATAGCTCGCATAGGGACGGACATATAAACATCTCGCTTCACAGGCGATTTTTTAAATCCTTAAGCCAGGGATAGAATCGTGCGGAAAATAGCAGTTGTTTAGTATTAAGAGAGTGCCAATGAACTAAAAGATCTAATCCTGAGAGGAAATAAAAAGGGGTATAGGGCATTCACTGCGTTTTTACGTCGCCGTAGATATAACTTTACGAGTTAACCTAAGCGCTTTCATTAGCCCTCGCGATTTATGGTGCTCTTAATAGCCTGATGTTGGAAGAGATTTTTGCGGGAGAACTCAAAAAAGTCTTTGTTCTGTTAAAATTTATGTCTATACCTAATGAATTATGGAATATTAAAATAGGGTTTGTAGTTAAACTTATCAAAAAGGGTTTGTGGATTCTTTTCAGTACGAAGGCTTTGCCTGGTGGGAGGATTCGGCCGTGGCTAGTTACCACCCTACCGGCAAAGTCATGCCGCCAAGTGTTCCTGTACGATGCCGTGTAGAAACCGAATAGGAGTATGGGTTGAATATAACTGCTATGCCCCGGCGCAGTAACTAGCCTTGTAGTCTTTTTAGTGGGAGGATCCCGGGAAGGCAATTCTGGGAATTTATAATTTCTCAATCATATCTACACTTCTACACTTAATATTATTATAAAGAGGAAAGATTTGTATTTTTGTATTTTTGTATGTAACGAATAAACTCAAAAAGTACTGGACCGATTTTAATAATTCTTTTTTCATTAGAAAGCTACATTATCACTGAGTAACATAGGCTATATTTAGTACTAGATTACTATAGAAATCTTTAGAAATTCCTATTAAAACCAACCAAAGGTGTAAAAAAATTAGCCATAAAATGTCTTTCATCGCATACGCTGAGAAGAGTATTAATGATAGGACAAAAAAATGTTCGACAATATTATAGGATATATCAATATCTACAAAAAACTTCGCGAGACCATGTGTCTAACTATTGTAGTTACGTCACTATAACTACTTTTTTACATTTAACAAATTGATAGAAATGCCGATCAAAATCAGACCGTGTTATCCATACCATTTATAAATTTTTATCCAAATAAATAATTTAATATTCAAGACTGTCTCAATACCTGATGATTACTTCTTGAATTATTGAAATCGGACATTCCATTCAAAAGATATCATGAAATTAAAATAAAAATACATGCCGGCGGCGGCCGCCGCGCAGCGCATCGAGTAACAATTACTCTTCGGGAGAGGGGCAGTGCGGGAGAAGGGGGTGCACCATTATGAAAAATATCTGTACCTATGTCTACCCGTGCGAAGCCGGGACGGGCCGCTAGTGTAATCTATGTATGTGGAGAGGCCATTACAGCTGAATGTTACCACCCTGCCGGCAGAGATGTGTCCCTAAGCAATGGAGACGTTTAACATTTTTTTAAAAATATATTATGGAAATTAAGACAAAATCAACCAAAAACATTAAATAATCATTAAAATATCTCAACAAATGAAAATGTTATGGAACTTTAAAGTTGCGCTTGCAAGACGGGAGACGTGACGTCATCATTCCCTATCAACCGACTTTATAAAGCCGAACAAAATAAATAAATGCAGACTTAACTTAACTTAATTTGTGTGTGAAGATAATTTTGAAGTATTAAAGCTCGGCTAGGTATTAAAACTCACTCACAAAATTTCTCACTCCAGTAAGATACAGCAATCGGTGTACATAAAATACTTAAACTTTTAAATCGTCATTTCTGAGCCATTTATTAATGGATTTAAAAAAAAAACTGATTTATTAGTTTTAATCTACATTTTAGTTCCGTTGTGTTAAATATGATATTCACGGACCGCCTTATTTAGTCAGACTGCATCGTGACTATACCTAAGCCTCAGGTGGATATCGCAGTCTAGAGCTAACTTTTAGTTAGAATAGAATTGAGAAATCCTAAGAAATTGCCATGGGTTTTGTGGTATGCTGAATTAGCTATCCATTGAACTACGAGTATATCTACTGACTTGAACAAATAGACAAACTTTTAACGGTTGTTTTTTCGACAACCCTTTCAAGGTCAAAAAGAAGAGTAACCGCCAACACAAAAGTATGAAAACTTCGATAACGTATAATCTAGGAATAGCTCCCATTATTAATACACACAAAATACTTTCACGAAGAAAACACGGAAAAGATTTCCCGCCATGATAAAAAACGTCCTTATCAGGGCGATAAATCGGCACCGCAGCGTGAAAGGAGGAAAGTAAAATTGCTCATACATATAGTATTACAACAAACTAGATAACAGAGGTTTATAGGCGACACAGACGCGATCGCCGTAAAATATGGCCTTCTCATAGTTTATTGGCGTCTTTCTAATAAATCTGCGGATAAATAAATATGTTTATATCTCCACAGAATTCAGAAGAGGCTTAGAAGTGCTGAAATATGGGTCGCCGCGGTGATGCAAAGTTAATCATCAATGTTAAAATATCAATTGTTTGTCTGAGATCAGAAAAGAGTTGAATACATTTAAATTTTTCGTCAATACACTTATAACCTACACAGAAACACACGAAATGGTACTTACAACAACCCGCATTTTACCTCAGGGTTTAAAAAACTGACGAACTCGATGCAGTTTCCGTGAAATATTTCCCCAAGATTGCGAGTATGTCAGTCGTTATCACAATATGTAACGTTGTACAATGCAATATTTTTGCACGCAAGTACTTTTCTGCAACTTTTTCTGTCACATTTTATGACCACAGTCACAAATTGTGGCAGAAAGCTTATCGTTCGTCTTTATTTTTTTTGCAAACATGTAAGCTTTGGGTGCTAGATTGATTTAGAGTAAAAATGCTACTCTCAAAAAAAACACTGGCGGTCAAAAATTCCGAGTAATTCACTTTTGTAAGGTGCTGCACACACTAGCGCGATAGAACAGAACGTCTTTCTCCTCTGACGCAGAATTTACCCTCATATACTTATTCTAATTTCTAAAAGGTGTGTTTTAGCTCTAAGATTTGGATGTTAGATATTATAGTGCTTTCTAATAATTATTTTCAACAACTGAGCGTCCCGAGATAACCATCAGATGTCATTTCTATTACCTTATTCAGAATTCAATGCTCATAATCGCAAATTTAGATATTGCCCTGTTTGTATATGTCGGATCAGGAATATTGGATTGATGATAAAGCTTCATAAGATATTGACGGTTTATTTAACTCGCTCTTTTTAACCGACTTCCAACACAGGAGGAGGTTCTCAATTCGGCGCATTTTTTTTTAATGTATGTCGGTGCATATCTCCGTGGTTTCTACACCGATTTGAACACATATTTTTTCATTGGTTAGAGGAAGCTCGCGAGGTGGTCCCATAAAAAATTCTGACTCCAAATCCTCAATCCTGATGCTGTAGGTGTACCGTACTACATGAAATCCTCAAAACTAGTGAGTTATGAAATTTTGATGGCGAATTTATATAGTAGGTTTTAAGTCACGTGCATAAGATACAACTCTGAGTCCCAACTCCTCAACCCTGATGCTGCAGGGTACAGAACTCCTTAAACATAGTGATTTAGGATTTTTTTATGGTGAATTAATATTGTAGGTGTCAAGCAATGACTTAATACTTAACCCAATTTCCAACTCCTCAACTCTGATGCTGCATGGTACTGCACTCCTAAGCCGTAGGGATTTAGAGTACACTAAAAAGTTCAAAATAAAAATTATTTCCAAAAAAACGACTTCCAAAGACACTGTAAAGTAAAAAATAATTTTGATTTCTACACACTATGTTGAAGTCGGGCGAGCCTGACGCGTCAACTTTGCCTATCTTTGTTATATTCGCCCGACTTCAACATAGTGTGTAGAAATCAAAATTATTTTTTACTTTACAGTGGCTTTGGAAGTAGGTTATTTGGAAATAATTGTTATCGTAAGTTTTTACCCGGCACCAGCAAAACCAAACGAAAGGGTTGTGATTTCAGCAGTCTATGTAGGTATGTACGTATTTATATGTTTGTATATTCCACCGTATTTATGTATTTTCCAACGTAGCGCCTAAACTCGAGTAGTCGATTTTGATGAATGAGGTTTCAATCGATTTGTTGTTATGGTCCAAGTGACATAGGCTACATTTTACATCAATAAATATCTCTGAATTTTTTCCGTACTTCCCGCTTATTTTGAACTAGTTTGCTTAAGTTCTAGTAATTAGAATGTGAATCTCTTTGTCGAGTACGCAAGTTTGCGTAAACTGAGGCACGAGTAGAAGAGGAATTAATTTCGTGGAAGTTTGTAGAAGTTTCAGAAGATTTATTGCGTAATACCTCACACTTGGTACTTGGCTGCATTATACTTTAATTTATTCAGTGATGCTTCAAAACTAACTGCACCTTATAGAAGTATGGCAGTTTTATAGACTTTTGGTTTTCCCGTGACTTCGTCGCGTTTTTGGACGAATTGAGTGGCTTACCTGTTTGTTGCACTGCTGTACAATACAGTTGATTTTGTATGTGTTTAGTTTAAGTTTATTTCTGTGCAGTGCGTCAAATATTTTTCTTTCTTTCTTTCTTCTTTTATTTCGTTTATGAGCTGCGAGCGGAAATGAAAAAGTTATGGCTCATTCATACGTACGACAATTTATCAATAACTTTTTGTTTGCTTGAAAATAATTGTAATTTAACAGTTGTTCAAGTAAAAACTCTGTATTGTCGGGGATAAATGTTTCATTTCAATCCAGGTAAAAGAAAAAACTATAGGTACTTATAGTACTTAGGTAGGTACTAATATTATAATTACGAAAATTTAGATACATGGATGGATGTTTGTTACTCAATCACATCAGACCGGCAGAACGGATCTGGATGAAGTTTGGCACAGAGATAGATTAAAGTCTAGAATGACACATATTACAAATAAAGAAGTAGACACATATTACATATTAAGGAAAATTAAGAGTTCCCACGGGAACCAAAAACCTCAATCCACGCGAACCAAATCGCGGGCATCAGCTAGTAATGTTTATTGGCAATGTTGGTCTGTCTGTCCGATACCTTTTTCCGCTTTTACCCCTCACCAACCAAGACAGAGATGTAGTATGCTTTAGAATATAGGCACAGAATATTTTTAAGTACGGAAAATCGGTTTGCATGTTATTTTTTAAAAGATATTTACTCGCTCCGTAATATTATAAATACAGAATTATGAGGTACTAGATGATGCCTGCGAATTATTGTTATGAAGTCTATGTTACTTAGCTGTCTACATCCAAAATTGTAGCCAAATCAGAGCGTAAAGGAGTAACAAACCTCCCAACTTTCGCATTTATATTATAAACAGGATAATTTAGTATAAACCAAGTTTTTTGCGAAATCGATCCAGCGTGGGTGGAAAGGTCGAAGATTCTAAGATGGACAATCTATTAAATACCCAACTGAAAGGCAAATCAAGCCAATTTCGCTGTCATTGTAATTGATATCCAAATTACAATTAAGGCGAACAAAGGACGGGTTTACAATATCGGGACAAGACTTGAATTCTATCAAAATTGAAGAGGTGCCATTCTCTAGAGACGATGATATGAAAACGTGGCATATTTGGCTCACCAATACTCCTAGTCTTGTCGTTGAGACACCTGACCTCTTGTACAAGGTCGCGAGTTCGATCCTCGGGCACGCAAATCCAACTTTTCGAAGTCTCTAACATCTGATTATAATCGTTAATAACCTAAGGGTTTTAATAGTACTCTTAGCCGAATCGTATGCGGAAGGACCTGGGGAATCCATTATTATCCCAAGAAAACCCCCTGATATTATTTGATGAATGGAATGGGGTCGCAACCCTCAGCAATGAGGAATACGACGCTGAGAGAGAGAGAGGTAATAATATATTCTGTGGTATGACTATCCAATTTCTGTTGCTGACACTTTTTGCTCATTAACTCAAAACAAGTTCCGGGCAGCGAAAGACCCCAAACTCGCGCCGTTATCTGCAAATCTAATATATTTATAACCACAACTTCGGAATTAAGGTCAGAAACAACATCATTAGAAATAATGGGCCTGACATTTTGTTGGGGACGCGACCACCCGGCCTAATTTATCATGGAGTTGGTACTACTACAAACTCCGTCGTGTAAATAATACTTGGATGAAATCACACTACGGATGTTCTTGACTAGCTGTTATAACGTCTGCTTGCGCACTTTTATATGGAGCACGGACTTGTGCGACACGATGAAAATGGTTTCTTATACCACGCCTACGTTTCATTTAAATATTATCGACCGAGCGAAGCGAAGGTCTCTGAGTCTACTTGGGTGAATTTGCACTTGTCCGTCCGTCCGTCCGTCCGTCTCTCAGAGCCCTATAACTTCTGAATTACTGAACGTAATTACTTCAAATTTAAAAATTATCTATATAAACCGATGGCCTCCCACCGAATATGGCTTAAAAAGTAATAAAATTCTTTATTTCAGGGGGGCTCTCATAGATGCGAATATGAAGAAAAAATATTTTTATAGCGTTACATAGGGTTGCGGTATATCATTTTAAAGATAATTAGGAATGTTATAGTCCAAAAATATATTTTTTTAATTTTTCCCCTATAATTGACGAAATGGGGGGTTCTCAAAGTGGAGATTTTCTAACGTCCAAAGTTGACCTCAGAACTCTAAATTTACTAAAATGCTGAGCCTGAAACTTGATCAATTATTTGACTTATATCCTGTACTTGAACAACAAATACTAAAATTAGATAAATATTATATTGAAACGAAATTACTTTATTTTTAATGAGCCTTAGTATTTACAACAGAACTTCACAATGGTGTCAATAGATGGCGCTAATGATCAAAGTTAACTATTACAATACTTTCTGAAAGGCTGAGTCTGAAACTTGTTCAATTATTTGAATTATATCCTGTACTTGAACAACAAATACTAAAATTAGATAAATATTATAATTATGGAGACGAAATTATTTAAGTTTTAATGAGCCTATTATTTACAACAGAACTTCACAATGATGTCAATAGATGGCGCCGCGAGGTCTCAGTTCGGGGCGAGCCACTAGTATTTTTAATAACATGATGATAAGTGATGATGAAGTTTAAGATAGTAGCGGGCTAGGCTAACCTGTTAGGGGTATGGCAGCTATATTAAACCCATACCCCCGGTCGATTCCTTCACGGCACCGTACAGGAATGGTACATCGCTTGGCGTCTAAACTGGCTCTCCTGTTCCTAGTGTGTGTTTGTCCTAAGCTCGTGAAGTATCGCGAATAGCCCTTTCGTCCTTCGCGGTAACGAGGTATCTGGTTAATTGCTTGGCAAAAACACCGCTGCTTTAACTCAATTAGCAAAGTACTAGATGCTGCTGTAATCTCATTATCACACTATCACTAAATGCACACAACGGGACATTAATGCTATGCGCGTGCAATACAATAACGCATATCGGGTTTTATTTGGCCTCCCCCGTTATTGCAGTGCTTCGAAAATGTTCACTGTGGGTAGGCTGCACGGTTTCTGGGCATTGATGCGGCAAAGGATCGCCAATACTTGGTGGAGGTACCTACAAAGCAAAAATTGCATCGTAAAACCCTGTATGCAGACGAACGTGGGATATTTACTGAGGCATTGGTCTCAAATACATTTGAGACATCAAGGAGTGTGTTAGTTTTAGAGTTTTAAGTAGGTTAAGATTAAAATCATCTGTCTAATTATTAATTTATTACTTATTTGATTATTAATATTATCAGAGTACTGGATGATATCTGGGATGATCAACCTCCGACCTCCTTCGACCGAACTTTTGACGATCTCCGTGGCGCAGTGTAGTGCGCTGTAACAGCGCCGCTGTTGTATTAACGGAGGTCCCAGGTTCGATCCCCGGCAGGGTCAATTTAGGAGTGGTGGGAGGCTTCGGCCGTGGCTAGTTACCACCCTACCGGCATAACGTGCCGCCAAGCGATTTAGCGTTCCGGTACGATGCCGTGTAGAAACCGAATAGGGGTATGGGTTTAATATAACTGCCATGCCCCTAACAGGTTAGCCCGCTACTACGAGTATCTTAGACTGCATCATACCATCATATCAGGTGAGATCGCAGTCAAGGGTGTACGGGAGCAGGTGATATGGCTCGACCGTAACAATAGGATGATCATCCTCCGAGCGGGTGTTGTGCTCGGGGACCACTGGTCCGACCGTTCATCTTTGAAGGTCGTATATATAGCGTAATTCAGAGAACACTTCGTAATCGTGAGTTGGGCTCTTCGTGGTCGCGTGCATCGTACTATTAATGCCATCTATCGGATTATGTGCGGACTGCGAAGACCGCTACAAGGGCTAACTTGTAGTGGATAAAAAAAATAAAACTAATAAAAACATTGCATAATTCACCTTCAAGAGTGAATAGGCATTCTAGGCAACCTAGACCTCATCATTGCTTTATATTAAGCATGATCGTCGCTAAGCACAAGCCTATTCTGAGAAACAAAAAACTATATACCTACAAGTTGATGCCCGCGACTTCATCCGAGTTTATTATTAAGATCTATTTGGTTCCGCGGGAACTCCTTAATAAAATGTAGTCTACCTTTTATAAAAAATGATATGAAATGTGCATATTTCATACCCTGTAAATGAGTTCGAAAGTTAAACTTCCCGGCCTAGGCCAGTAAAGAATGTATGTATTTTTATTACATATCATAAGTTTGAATTTGGAATCTTTCTTCCTGAATATCTTGTAACTTGTTATAACTTTCTTTGGCCTAAATAGTTGACGTAATTATTAAATATATATTTAGGAAACAGAAGTGGAGTAAAGTGAAACTAAGCAAATATAACAAACCACAATTTATTCTAGTGAACGATTACAACATATCACACATAAAATAACCAAAAAGGAACACACTTAAATCTGAACACAATTATGACTCATTAAGAGTTTCACAATAACGCAGTTTACAGCTCGGAAAGTGACAAAAGAATGACTACGCGGTAATACAGAGAGCGCTTTTTATACACGTTCCTGCCCGCTTTTATAGGTTTTAGTCGGGTACCTACACTACTCACAATAATTTTGCTAACTCGGCCTATCCTGATTGTGCGCCGCCCTCGGCTGCACCGGAAACAATTTCATCAGAAGCAGGAAGGGCTGGTGTGCGTATGCCATCTTCATTAGCTCCCCCTCTTGCGGTGTCTCCTGAACTAGTGAGGGCACCCAAAGATTCACCCGCATCGTCACAGTTACTGTCATCAGAACCTGCATAAGACACAAATGGTTGATTATTCATGACGATGCACGCTATTGCCTATTCTGACATTCATCACGCATACGAGGCCCTCATTCAAAATAACAACTTTCGCTACACAAAATAAAACGCTTCACATTCAAAAGTATGCATACTTCTCCAGACATTACATCTCAGTTAATCTCATACCTGAACTTGCAAGTTCACACACACACCACGTTAAAAACGTGCCAGGACAGAGCCTGATGCGCATTCAGAGAACGCGACTTCCCAGGACAAAACCTGCCAGGACACAGCCTGATGCGCATTCAGAGAATGCGACTTCCCAGGACAAAACCTGCCAGGACACAGCCTGATGCGCATTCGGAGAACGCGACTTCCCAGGACACAGCCTGCCAGGACACAGCCTGATGCGCATCTAAGAGACGCGACTTTCGAAGCCAGCCACTCTAGGTCGCCAGCCTCGGAAGCACGCTGCATCGGGGCAACACCAGTCATACAGCTCGACCAGCAAGGCAATTCGCCTCACACCCAAATACATCAAACGTGCTACTGTAATCATAAGAAAACATTAAAATGTTCGGTTGAATCTTACTTTCAAAAAATGCAGCGCAACTCTCGGGACACCATTCTCCTTTCCAAGGAACCATGTACTGAGCTGCAGAAGTCTTTAGTGCGCTCACGAACCTACCCAAAACCATGGGTACCATTGTGATTTTCAAGATGAACCGGGTCCATACTTGGCCCGAGGTTGACACACACATTCGTGTGCATCTCCCCGTCGGTGGTAGCCATTCTACCACCCACCTGACAGAGTGCTATGCTACACTCCTCGCAAGTCTGCCGACATAACCTTCTTCTCAATCTGCCCACTACTACTACGCTGTCCGCTGTCATCCACTAGCCTAACAGAGCCTAAAGTAACCTAACCTAACATGTAAGCTTACATTTTGACCTAACAACTGAACTAATAAGTAGCCTAACGGTTGACCTAAGAACTGACCTAACGTCTGATTTACGACTAACCTAACTTTACTAGAGAAAGCATGTAACTAAATTGGATGACAACAAGCAGAGCCATAGGCAATGTTTATGCAAATTAAGTTGAAAATGTCTGTCACCGAAGAACGTGCCGCGTAGTCCTAAGCACGACTTCGAGGTACCACTCCAAGGCACCGCTCCAGGACCCCGCTCCAAGGCACCACTCCAGGGCACACCTCCAGGGCCCCGATCCAGGGCACCACTCCATGGCGCCAAACATGTAACAGAAATTAAAACCAAATCGTTATCACGAAACGACGTGATCATCGTGACTATCCATACATAGCAGGTAGTCAACGCATAGTCAATTACCTTCACAAGCTCTCTTGACTTAAAAGTTCATTACCAGCACAGTTACCAGTACCAGCACAGGTACCAACAAAATTATTTGACTGCTTCAGCAGAGCTCATACATACAAAGCCGATAGAACTCACAGAACCTGTGGAGCTCTCAATAGAGCCGGTAGAACTCCTAGAGACAGTAGCGCTGGTAGAGTACCAAGACACAGTAGAACTCGTAGAGAAACAAGAGACAGTATAGCTGGTAGAGCATAACGAGTCAGTTGAGCTCATAGAGCGACAAGAGTCGGTAGAGCTGGTAGAGCCCTCACTAAAGGTCGCTCAACCATAGTACAAACTCACAGTTGTACCATGTCGAAACAACTTTGAACATTCAAAACATCAAACTTCATCATCGATGAACACAGAAAATGAAGAAAGTTTACTCATACCAGTTATGTTCAACCATATCGAGTAGGCTAACGAGCAGCCTCGCGCACTATACAAGCACGCAGCCCTGCGCGACCAGTAGACGCGCAGTGTCACGCCTCACAGCGTGGCATGCGAGCGCGCAGCATCGCACCCTAGGCGAACTCACAGCCATGCGCAACCAGGAGCGCGCAGCATCGCGCACTAGGTGGGCGCGCATCCCTGCGCGACCAGTGGACACGCAGTGTCACGCCTTAAGCGCGGCAGGCGAGTGCGCAGCAACGCGCACTAGACAAGCGCACAGCCCTGCGCGACCAGCAGACGCGTAGTGACGCACTTCACACACGCGGCATGCGGGCGCGCAGCCCGGCGCGACCAGAACGCCTCACACGTGGTAAGCGCCGAAGACGAAAGGAACATAGAACAGAAAATGAACCTGTGACCAGTAGGTCACAGCACACACGTCATGTCCATCACAGGTTCTGAGTACCTTTACGAGCAATTTATAGCATCGACGATCAATTGTCTTAACCAGCTGCCACTATGCCTCATACATTCACAACTGAATTTTAACTTCATTGCACTTTATGTAATCCTTGTTTAGTGCGGATTACAACCATTTGGTTTATAAAAGCCTCGTATGTAAAATTACTAACGAGAAAAAGTAAGGATTCTGACAGGTAGGTATGTAGACTCGTAATCGATTTGTATGAAATCAAACTTTAACTATCCACGAGGGTAGATAAACAATACTTCTCTAATCAAAATAGAATGCAACATTCAACAACAAATTACGTAACCTGGTTCGGTAATATTAAAAAAAATAACCTGTAAAACTCAAGTTAATTTTAACGTTTATCAGAACTATAAATATGTTTGCTCGTCCATACCTGACCTCAACAATTATTGTTTTGTGTACAAGCACTATTCCTTTGTAAAAGTATCACAGAAGCATTAACAAACCCCAAGGGATACTAGCGAGTTTAACAGGTTTTCTTAAACCGCTGTCTAACATCACGAATGCATCGCATCATTCGAAACACAGTGAGCGTTATTAAAAGACACTTTTTATAAACACAGCATGTTTAAAACAATTGAATCGTAAAGTGGGTATAATCTGACTTTTAACCATCACGCATTTATTACGTATTTGACGCACAAAACTTTCTAAATTGCGGATGATTGGTATCCGATCGTAACTAGGTCAAGAGTTT
Source organism: Erebia epiphron (assembly GCA_963932025.1). NCBI lineage: Eukaryota > Metazoa > Arthropoda > Insecta > Lepidoptera > Nymphalidae > Erebia > Erebia epiphron. Next base: position 18,320,657 of record OZ009960.1, read on the forward strand.
TAAATAACAACCCTCATTTTAAATACAAAAAACCAAATCACGCAAAAACAATTTATCCGTACATCATGCTTTAGCAAAACATTACTACTTTATGTGTTCAAAACTCAGCAAACTTAGAGGCCTCAAGTTATGCATTCAAACTTAGGGTATGAGTCACCTATTTTTTCTCAAAAATATTTCTATACCCGGTCGGTACCCACAAAGGCTCCACTTTTGAACAAGATGTTTCTGCTAGACACCTCACACTGTTCACAAACTAGCATTCAGGGCGGCTTAGGGACCCACATGCATGCGTTATGCCAATAACAACCACTGAGCCAACACAGCTTGCTAATTTAGTGGGAAATTATTATAAAATGGAACTCGCGTAAATACAATTGCGGTCTAAACCTTTTCTTAACACAATTAACAGTCAATTCAGTAACATGAATTACTGTCCATTTACTTTGTGGCTACGCTTGGTGGGTATTACATCCTTAAGCAAATAAATTAAATGGTCTTACCGATGTCGCATATTACGTCATATCACCAGAGGCTCGATGGTGTCATCACCTCACCACCATTCCAGGCAAATGCCAGGCGTAACACGGGAAAGCGCGCAGCACCGCGGCTCCGAGGCACGCAGCAAGGCACGACAGCGTGTCGCGCAGACTGAATTGCCCTCGTGAACGCTGCCCAGAGCGCCCACGTGGCATGCACAGTTGCACACCCAAGCGCACTCGTGAGGCGCCTCAAGCACACGAGCTGTGCAACACCACAGCTCGGCCACACTCCGCGAGCCAGCGTTACCAATCACATGAAAACAAAACACAACTTTAGCACACAAATAAACACTGCACATTACGCGAGTCACCCTTCGAGAGATATCTTGATCGGTCACGTGATCAACTTTAAGCACTTTAAATTTGGGTATGTTCCTTTTTGGTTCATCTCGTATGTAGGCCGTTCATCTCGTATGTGGGCCTATTTAGCGGTCCTTTATCCCACTTCTGAATTTAGGAAACAGAAGTGGAGTAAAGTGAAACTAAGCAAATATAACAAACCACAATTTATTCTAGTGAACGATTACAACATATCACACATAAAATAACCAAAAAGGAACACACTTAAATCTGAACACAATTATGACTCATTAAGAGTTTCACAATAACGCAGTTTACAGCTCGGAAAGTGACAAAAGAATGACTACGCGGTAATACAGAGAGCGCTTTTTATACACGTTCCTGCCCGCTTTTATAGGTTTTAGTCGGGTACCTACACTACTCACAATAATTTTGCTAACTATATATTATTAAAAATACAAATCATTCAATTCTAAATTAAACCTAAATTAAAAACTAAATTAAAAACTGAAAACTAAACATTAAACATATCATCTATCCCGCTGTAATGAGGCAGTGTGCCCAGAACGCTGGCTGCGTTACCCCGCTGAATAGCCAAACTTATATGTTGGCCGAGGTAACTGCCAGCCCTCCGGTCACCTGTGGACTCTGTGAGACGAGAAGATAGATCCTTAAAAAAGGATCTAGCATCTTCGCCCCACGACCCCAGGGTTTCAACACCAAAAGGCACAAAAATGAAATTATTTTCAATAATTTCATACTTGCGCCTCTTGGCTCTTTCTGCATTAGTGGCCGCCGCCCCCGCTGTCATGGAGGACGCCAAATAGTTTAAATTTGGAACTCTACCGTATTACGCGTTCAGCACTCACAGCGCAAAATAAAAAATTAAAAGTATAATATTTATAACTTTTAATGTTTCTTAAGTAGGTTGCTTTTTATTTACTTTCTTTTTATTACATAATATAATATTAAAAAAAGTCACTTGTTTCATTTTTTAGAAAAGCACTATGTACACACCTCGACCGGGAGAGCATTTCTGGTCTCGTATAGTATAACTAACACTCGACCAGAAAACGCGTACTTCCCGGTCTCGCGATGTAATATACTAAAACACGAATATATCCGTTTGACAAACGATTAAAATTTCCTTAAACAATCGATGGGCAGACCGGAGACAATTTTGAAATTATAAACTCCCAAATTTCCCTAGCCGGTAATCGAACCCGAAACCTACGTATGCTGGGTATAGCTTGTGTGATGAAACTATTACCGATAATAACATGAGGATAAACTTTCAGTTGTTATGTATTAAGTTTTGATGTAGGTAAGTTATCCGAAATGTTGAGCTATAACATATCAGATTTCTTGTTAGATACTAAACACGATAAAGTTTTAAGATGGCAAAGTTAGCTCTCTACTTCAGGGGTACAAAGTTATTATAACTAGCAATCACCTTTGCCTGCGACTTCGTTCGTTTGGACGTAGATTTAATAGTATTTGTTAATTCTTTGATTTTCGGAGGCCTATATAAGGTTCGTATAAATATTTCCAATATGTTAACCATTTTTCTGCCAAATTTCATGAAGATCGGTTAAGAGTTTGTTTATGAGATATACAGAATGAATAGTAGAAAATCATCTACCCGCCAAATCAAGATTTTCTACCCTATTAATTGATGATTTTATTCTTTATTTTCAAAATGGCAGTGATACGCAGACCTACATACGGACTAAGCTGCAGAAGATCTTACTAATATTGTATGTATGGATGTATGAATGTATGGATGTATGGATATTTGTTACTCAATCACGCCCCAACGGCTGAACGGGTCTGACTGAAATTTGGCACAGAGAAAGATTGTAGTCTGGAATAGCACATAGGCTACTTTTTATCCCGGAAAATTAAAGCGTTCCCGCGGGAACCAAAAAAACCTCAAACCACGCAGACGAAGTCGCGGACATTCGCTAGAATTGTATAAGTATCAGGTATACGCTCACGAATACTTTGGGGAAAAGAATTATGGATTCCTGCTACTTCGGCGTTTACGTTCTTAGCTAAACTGAGATTGGATTATATTGTTAATTAGACCATGAATTAGGATTCCCGGATTATGGCGAGGTGGAGAATTATAGTGTCGGTCGCGAATCATTTGTCCTAGGTTAAGCCAAGGGTATGGGCCCTAAAGTATAAGGCTTAGATCCAACCACATGGCAGGTAAAATATATCCATGCCGATATAGTAAAATGTGTTTGTCTGTCTGTCTGTGATAGCTATTCGGAGATAACCCAGTGGTCCAGTTAACAAGTTACCTGAGAGATGAGTTAATACCTTCTAAATGTTCTAAAAGTGTGTGAAGTTCTATGCTTGGCGTGATGGACTATGGCCAAACATTTTGCGAGGAGACTAATACACGTGGCAACTGACTAATTTCACTCGATCACAGCGAGGGTCTAGTGGTTAGCATAGTCGACTGCGGATCACGAGGTTCTGGGTTCGATTCCCGGTCGGGCATGAAAAGTTAGGTATTGGGTTTTTCAATTAAGAAATTCTCAGTGCTAGCACGGAATTGGAAGTTGGCGGTGTTTCACCCCCGTGCCTCGGAGAGCAAGTTAAGCCGTCGGTCCCGGTTATTATCACTAACATGATAATAGTCGTTAAAGCTTGCCAACCCGCATTGGAGCAGCGTGGTGGGTGTAAGCTCTAATTCCCGCTCTCCTATGAGAGTGGAGGCCTGTGCCCAGCAGTGGGACGTTAATAGGCTGTAGTGATGATGATGACAGCGAGGGTCGTTCAGTTTGTAACGTAATAAATGTATCCACTATCAACTCAACTCAACTCAAACTCAAACTCAAATGATTTTTATTCAAAAAGACTTTTTACAAGTTCTTATGAATAGTCAAATGAATCTACCACTGGTTCGGAATGAGGTACCTACCGAGAAGAACCAGCAATAACTAATAGGGAAATTGTAACTTGTAAGATCGTCAGTGTAGGTATACCACAGCGTAAGAATAAAGTTATACAGACTGTCGACGCTAATACGAATGACAGTTGTAGCACCTACAGGTATATCTGTCTCAAGCTTGTAGTGTGGTAGAACACACTACCCAATTTCAGTGGCAAGGTTACATGCCACGCCCCTTCATTTATACCAAAGTTGCCCACCTTGCTCTATACTTTACGGTTCACTATATAATCTGTGAACAGATTAAACCCAATACATAGACAACTCGTAGCTCTATTCACGTAGTACCAACATCCAACCTTGAGCCTATCTCGCTCACACTACAGAAATCATATTATAGCAACTGTCTCACACGAACAATACTCGAGATCGCCGTGTAAAAATACAGAGGTCGCAGCTGCCACTTCTGAACGGAACACGGGGGCCTAGGCACGCGAGTTCCACCATGACGGAGTGCAAGGCGAAGACCTGAGACTTTTTTATAATATGGCTGTTTAGTCCAGCCTCGTGTCTTTCTCTCTTTTGTCTCGGTTCTCCGAGTTCATCCAAATTCTGCCCTTTTTTTGGGATTTTTATCGAAAGCGGTCGCCTCTAAAAAGATGGCCGACTACCTCTGCGTAATGCTTTTCATTTTTCTCGTTTTAACGAGTTTGTTTTAATTTCCCCTTTTTTGAGAAGTCGTCCGACGATGTATTCGTTCGACTCTCACCCTAGTTCTATTTTTTTAACTCGATTAATCTAGACACCTAATCATATAAATTATCTATTGTTGGAAACCCTTCCCGCCATGTTGGAAGAATAACTTAATTTAACAGTGGAACGTTTTCGTTATTATATTTCATCCATGTTTAACTATAACGAGTGCGTAATCAATACACCACAGTGAATTAGTGTGAAGTGACGACGCCCGTGTTCAGTATAGTGATTCGTATAGATCATTCAGTGTGTTACAAAGGCCTCCCGCCTTTGATCTTACATCGCGTCGTACCAAGCTGGGAGCTTAGCAAGTCGCTAGGCTCCGCATCTTCGCCCAGACGATTCGTCGGGTCACCTACCAAGGCGAAGTTACTCGTCACGCTGACGAGCGTGACGAGCGTCTCCGTGTCTACGCGTCCGTGCATTCTTTGAATGGACTATGTCACGCGGTAGAGTTTAAGTCTAGTTTTAGAATAATATTTGTACTAGCTTTAATAACCCTTTTTGTGGAACCGCCATTAAACGGTTTGCCTCGTAGCCACAATGGTCATCATTTTATAACCTAAATTCCCAACTCGTTCGCCATGATTAGGGACGTCGTGAGGTTCGCACGAACGGCATTGAAACAAATGTCCGACGTTTCAACTGGCTGAGATATCTCCGGCATTCCGGAACAGGCTGGTAAGTATAAAGCGTAAGTATCAACACTTACACCAGCTTGTCTTCCAACTCACTCCACTCCATCAATTTTAGATAACCTCTTGTTAATACGACAAGCTATAGTTGAGACAGATATATAGGTAGGAAACTGCATACTAATTTGACATTAGAGTGACTTCGCAACTTCGTCAGTGTGAATTGAGGTTTTTTAGTTCCCCCAGGAACTCTTTAATTATTCGGCATAAAAAGTAGCCTAAATATGTGTTATTCCAGATTATAATCTATCTCTGCGCCGAATTTCGTCCAGATCCATTTCGCCGTTCTGGCGTGATTGAGTAACAAATATTCATCCATCCATTCATAGATCCATCCATCCAAACTTTCGCATTTATTATATTAGTATAGTAAGTATAGTATAGAAGTATAGATTCTGCGAGTTTCCTTGTACCTACTCCCTGTACCCTGTACCTCGCAGTGTTGTTCTGTCGAATTACTGGTAGGAAATAACGTTTCTCCTTATACACTGTGGGAGTGCCATATTATCATACGACACGGCGTTGCGGAGGTGATTGTAATCTTACCACAACCTCCACTCGCTCGGATGATGATACGACATTTGTGTTCTAGTCAAATTGTGTTCCATTGTACATTTAATCCGTGCATAGATTCACATGTCAGAACAAATGGAGAACATAATTTAAGCCTCAATGGAGATGTGAGGCTTCGTATCCATTTATAGTCTGATGATTCGGAGACGCTGCGCGTTGAAGTATGATTTTCATCAATACAGGGTCTATAGGGTTGATGACAACTCAATCAAATTGGCAACTCTTTATTGAACTTAAAAACGCGCTTTTATTAGGGAAGTTTGCATGAAATACATGGTTGTGACGTCATCATATTTCAACGCACTTTTTTTTCTGTAATCGATAGTTTAAAATGACTTAAAACTAATCGAGGATGTGAATTTTAGGTTTTGAATACCCTCTATATAATTATCAGTGATAAATAATTTAATTATGATGTAGGCATCACCTCTATTGATAAATACTAATAACCAAAGAGAAACTTATGTATATAGTGTAGTTGGTAGTGTAAGGTATAAGAAAGAAAGAAAGAAAGAAAAAGCGTTTAAAATAATTATAAGTAATAGAAAGAATGAGACAGAAATATGAGTTGTGTGATCCCAAAATGGATTCCACTCAGCATTTTGCTATGACTGTGGTTCGAGCACAGGCACAGCGCTGGTCTTCCGTGGATCCACAAGTTTCGGACGAATTACTATAAAAATAAAAAACTTACAAAGATGTTAGGAAATTCAAAATAGATTAGTGTAACGAAACGAAGCATAAAAGACTATCGAGATAAAGTAAACAGAGTATGAAGAAGATAAACTGAAATAATAATATACTTATTATAATAATATACTTATTATAATAATTATATACATACAACAATAATAATAATAATAATAATGGTAAAATATGTAAGAATTATAATATGAGCAGCGCCTACTCCACAACCTCACCCTTTTGCTACCATAACAATAGCTTTCTTAATTTTTATTTAGACCATCGTTTTGATGATACATTAAAGTCGTGTTGCTACGGCACATTTGTGTTGTGCACGAATATTTTCCTCTCGAGTGTGCTCTACTTATTGTTAACTAGCTGATGCCCGCGACTTCGTCCGCGTGGTTTAAGTTTTTTGATTGCCGCAAAAACTCCTTATTTTCCGGGATCAAAAGTAGCCTATGTCACTCTCTAGGTCCTCAACTATACCTATACCAAAAATCACTTTAATCCGTTGCTCCGTTATGGCGTCATTGAAGGACAAACCAACAAACAAACACACTTTCCCATTTATAATATTAGTAAGTATGAAGTATGATTTGTTAATGTTTGCAATTGCGAGTCCACCAAAAGAAACACAAAGTGAAAGCCAGCCATTCATTTTTGGCTAACAGCATAAAAGGAAAATTGTACAATTCACAAAATCAATAATTATACTTCGTCGCTTCATTCTTCAGATATAATTCATTGAACTATGTAGTTTCCTTCACGTAGAAACAACCAAACGCACGTTCTTCAGAGGAGTTATAAAAAAGAACCCCTACTAACCGCCTCTGTCTCGCGCGACACAGCGGCTTCGTTCGTCATTCCTTTTTCGTGCGTAGCAACGATCACACGTTCCTACTTTCTACACACTTAAGATAATTTTATCTGTAAATAAGTATAAAATAATATAAAAATTAGTCTGTCTGACTAATTAGTAGTCGGGTGAGTCTTTAATCTTTCATTTTCAGCAATTTATTTCAGCACTACGTGGTTGAGTAATCATTATTAATTCATGCAGTGTTTATATTTTACACTAAAGGTTTTATTGGGGGTTGGCCAAGAGTCAACACGAAGGAGACCTTTCAGCATGACGCGCCTAAACAATTATACTTTCATGCAGTGTGTGTTACACTAAGGGTTTTCCTGGCGGTTGTCCGAGGGTCAACACGAAGGAGCATAAACCTTTCAGCATGACGCGCCTAATAAATAATACTTTCATGCAGTGTTTGTTTACACTAAAGGTTTTCCTGGCGGTTGTCCGAGGGTCAACACGAAGGAGAATAAACCTTTCAGCATGACCCGCCGAATCAAGCATACTTTCATGCAGTGTTTGTTTACACTAAAGGTTTTCCTGGCGGTTGTCCGAGGGTCAACACGAAGGAGAATAAACCTTTCAGCATGACGCGCCTAATCAAGCATACTTTCATGCAGTGTTTGGTTACACTAAAGGTTTTCCTGGCGGTTGTCCGAGGGTCAACACGAAGGAGAATAAACCTTTCAGCATGACGCGCCTATTATATTATACTTTCAAGCAGTGTTTGTTACTCTAAAGGTTTTCCTGGCGGTTGTCCGAGGGTCAACACGAAGGAGCTTATACCTTTCAGCATGACGCGCCTAACCAATTATACTTTCATACAGTGTTTATTTACACTAAAGTTTTTTCCTGGAGGTTGCCCGAGAGTCAACACTATGGATAATAAACGTTTCAGTACGACGCGCCTGAGGAATTGTGGTACAATACTATGTAAAATGTATGATTTCCTAAGGAGGATACTAAAAATAAAAGTTAAGTAAGGAGGGTACTTAAAATAAAAGTTAGTATTGAATCAGCTATACGCGCTCATTACAGGAATTACACTTTCATGCAATGTTAAATTGCACTAAAGGATTTCCGGGAGGTTACTCGAGAGGTAACACGAAAGAATATAAACGTTTTCAGCATGGATCGCACTTAAGAAATTGCTCGTCCATGGAGTGTTTAATTGCACTAAAGGTCTTTCCAGCGGGTTGCCTAAAAGCTAGACGCGTCTGGCGATGGCATCTGCACAATTAGCAGTCCGGCGATGAAGAATTTGTCCACCAAATCAAGATAGCTGGCACTTAGCAAGCTGTTAACCGTCCTCTGAACAAGGGGGAAGACGTTGAGGGTCAAAGTGGACCAACGATCGGATACGTCACCAAGGCCCAGCTTTGTAAGCCTAACACAAATTGATTTCGACCAATACTTGAGAAGTAACCGGAATTCAGGTAAATACTATGCACCTACCATAAAGAAGGTTACCTTCTACTTCATTTATCAACTGCTGTAAATTATTAACAATCTTCAGTTTTTACTGGGTCAAGGATTGTATGGATACCGACTTACCTACGAGTACTTAATTCGAAATCAAAGCTAAACATTATCTTTCGTACCTAGGTGTTACCGCTGTATCAAAATAGTGGACATGATTTATTCAATCATAAGTACATTATAATATATTATATTATAAGTGTTTGCATCGCCTACCCTTTTTTGCTTTGTGTTCATAGTTCATACACTATCACCGCCAAGGCCAAAATCCTTATACTAATGAGGTTCTGTTTTTAAGATAAATCTATTAGCATGGGGGCACAATAAAAGTGTTTATTATTTACGGCGACAGATAAACAGAATACTTAAAAATATCTATGTATTTAATTTCTTTCAAGCAAGTAAATGCAATTATTAATCTAAAACCGTTACCACAAAACCTTATTTTAAAATGTAAACCTATGGAACAAATTCCATAATAAAATCTCTGGATTACCGTCTTAATAAAAAGGTATATCTGATCGACTATAAAAAAGACTAGTTAAATTCTATACCAGTGTTTTAACTTTCAATGAAACACTTGTGGTGGTTCTAGTCATTTCTTTAAACGTTACAGTTTACATAATATCTGCCCGGCTATAACATGAAAAGATCTAGCATTTCAGATTTTTATTTTGGAGACTGCAATAAACAATAAAGTTATATCGAAGCACTCTTACTAGATAACAAATATTTATATATATATATATATATTCAGCTTAACACCACTACTTAAGTTTTCAGCTTTTGCATATTTCAGTGCCTTACACGCAGTCACTAGACCTAAAAGAAACATAAATGTTTCATTTAGTGTATGCAGATTCAAGATCTGGGGCTCAAAATTTTCAGATGTAATTGTTTACAATGCAAAGCCTCTTGGAATCAAACTTACATACACCTGCGGAGTGGTAACTAAAGTTCTGAGAATTCTGAGGTAATAAATATATCTTTATCTTTTTTTTTATCAGCTAAGTACTTCAGCAATAAATCAATTTATTTGCAAATACTGATGTAGATACAGAAACGTCGAATTTGAAAAAAAAAAAAAAAAAAACTGCTAGTAGAAATCCTCAGCGTGGTAGGTACGCAAAGAACTTTTACGAAGGAAATGTGTGGTAAGATTGCAAAAATTACCCACAAGTTTTATGTTTTTTCCCTAACAACGTAGGTACTCTCGAGTTTTACAACTTAATAGTGCCCGGGAAGCATATATCATACACCCGTTGACAGGTAATACGGTTGATTATGCTTAAAACAGTTCGAAAAACCAAAAACTAACAAAGAACCTTCTTCTTTTTGGAAGTCGGTTAAAAATAAAGATAATCTAACGGCGAGTATTTTGACGACCGGATGTAGATTATATTATAATATTACATACTTAATAGTGTAAAATCACCAGCTAATTACTGTTTTAAAGATATTTCGTGGGCATTTGTTTAAAACGTAAAACGCGTAAAACGAGGGTTGTCTTACCCGAAGCGGGAATCCAAGCGGGGTGCCAAGGGTCACTGGTAGAGATCTCGTATAGAGATAACCTACCTACCTTCCTGGTCCACTATGTTTCTGTTTTTCTAAGTATTTCATAAATTTTTGGTAAAAAATAAAATAAAAAAGAATTTTAAGTTTAAGATCCATTCATATATATCCATTATCCACATATTGGAAACAATCTTCGAAAAACTTATAAAAAAAAAAAATATATATATATAATATATATATATATATATATACATAATCGGACAGGAGACGTCTGGACTCGAGCCGGGGTGTTCTGGTATCGTGGCCGCCCTATTTCCCAACTGAGCTATTTTAATCTTGTAGATGGCGGCGAAATTTACCTTCGTATTCTAATGATAGTGTTAGGTTATTTTCGTTACGGAATTTCTGGATTCGGTCTCCACGCTCGAGGCCCGCGATAGAACCTATGCAATAGCTTAATAATACGTACATCGTAATCACTCGTGGCAAACATGGTACGTAAACAATATGCCCCCGCAACACTTGCCTAGAGCAAAATTAAAATTCTTGTTTAGTCAAATCAGACCCTGAATGAGAGTTACCAATTAAGACATTAATGGAAACCCAAAATCGGCTTAGAGCAGTGGCCGCAAATGTAACATTTGGATCACGCTTACCTCACATAGATCAGCGGTGTCAGTGCATCTTCCATAAAATATCAGGGAATTAATGCATCCATTCAAAAATTCTCATTTTAAATAGCTTATAATGAGGTTTATTTCTCTCATTTCATGTTTTTTATTAAAACTCTATATTCAATGGCCTGAACAGCTAAGTTATCTATCGTTGAAAAGTATCTTACTTTAAAGCTCCTAACGTCTGTGGGGCAAGAAAGTTCAATCCAATCGATTAACCCTTCAAAGTCGATAGTAGTCGGTCACAATATCGACCGAATATTCATTCTTCACCTATAATTTCGGGGTAACTTTTACGCGGATAGGAATTTATTAAATTCCATAACTTTAATGACGATATCATTGTTCGACAAACAACTTAAAACGGTATTTTAATATAAAATTTTACTCAAATATATAGCTAAAGCAATACTCGAAATACCTTCACAACAGGACCAGAATAAAACGGTTCTTTTCCCGCCGCGCTTCCAAAAAAAAAAAAAAACAAAATATGCATTTTTATGCTACTGGGCAGGATTTCGCACATAAACGCCCCATTGGATGTCTGTTGTGCTAATTGTGTAAATAAAATAAAGTATTGTCCCGGCTAATATACTTTGTACTAGATTATAAACCTTGCAGTATTGACATCAATAACTCCATTCATTCCGTTCCATTCGTTTGCATCGAAACTATAATACGTTTATGCTTGTTACTAGCAACTAAAGCAAAAGAGCGCAAGATTATATTATTGGTAAATTGAAAGTTATTTAAATTGAAACTTTGTACAATAAATACTAAAGAAAAATTTTAAAGTCATCTTAAACGTACGTAGATAAACTTCTCGGGAAATCAGCAGATGCCACACTAAACATAAACTGTTTAAAACATTACAGCTCAAATAAGAGATAAGAAGAATAAATAAAATTATTGATAACAATAATTAGTATCTATTCAGTGTAGATACAGTTCTTGCAAAAATATATATCTCTTAACATCTACATAGTTCAATGAATTATATCTGAAGAATGAAGCGACGAAGTATAATTAATGATTAAACGAACTTACCTGTAAGTGAAGTTCTATCATAATTATATGAGTCGCTTCATTCGAAGATATAATATTAAGCTCCCAACCCACCCATCCCAAAACATATTTTCGCAAGAGCTTTAAGTATAGGTACCTATATCTCTAAACTAAATGACGAACGAAGCCGCTGTGTCGCGCGAGACAGAGGCGGTTAGTAGGGGTTCTTTTTTTTAACTCCTCTGAAGAACGTGCGTTTGGTTGTTTCTACGTGAAGGAAACTACATAGTTCAATGAATTATATCTTCGAATGAAGCGACTCATATAATTATGATAGAACTTCACTTACAGGTAAGTTCGTTTAATCATTAATAATTTATAAGTAATGTCGTTATTGACATTAATAGACGACGGAAACCCAAACTTATTAAATTTTCAGATCTCCATTCCACTTTTGTAAGAAGCTTAGGTAATTTGTTTGGACGATGTTTCAATAGGATAGGTACCGCCAAAATTGTTGATCTTTAAGTTACGAAAGTTCTTATCTAACTCGTTGAAAATAAATATTCACTGGCAAAGAAATTAGTATTAAATCGATATATTTTCTGTTTAATCAAAACATCGCATCGCCGGCACACTCATCACGAATCTCCTCTCTGAATTAGAAAGGTTTAGATCATAGTCCACTATACTGGTCAAGTGCAAATTGGATTGACACGTCATTTAAGAACATTATGAAGAATTCTCGGGCACAGAGGTTTAAGTTTTGTAAATGCACATAATATTAACTTATGACTTCATAGAAATTCATAGATTTTTACACGACCGTCCAAAAAAGGTATTTAATATTTTCAGGGTTCATGTATGCATGTATGTTTCTTAATTCCACCATAACACCTGACACCATTCCTGAGAGACACCGGCTATAATTTAAAAAAAAAAAACAATATGCGGGACAATCGTGTTTTTTAATAATATTAATTAAGTTTACTTGTTGCCTTAAAAGTTTGCAACGACATCAATGTGGCCAATTCCGTTTAACACAATCTCTAAACTAAAATGACAGCTCAAAATCTAGAGCTGTCCCTTTTCGCAGCGAGTAGTATGAAAGGAATACCAATATAAATAGAGTTCTCATTTTAGTTTTCAGATGCCATTTGCATAATGCTTCAGTCTGTCTCACTCCTGTCCTTCACTATTGTTATATACATCTCATCTGTCAAAATTATCATCCTAAATTAGACAAACCATCAAAGTTTGAACTTATTGCAGTGTACGCTATCCAGGGGCTAAGTCTTAAGTGCAAAATAATCTCTAACGTCAACAAACTGTAAGAAACTCGAATGTTAGTCCATAGAGCTCGTTAATATTGGATTTCTGGGAACCCCCGAGAGTTAATTAAATATTCTAGAATTTCTCGACAGTTTGAAGTGCTGTGAAACGTGATCTACAGCTTTCATTATTATAAATTGATGGTCCATTTTACTGCAGGTACTTCAACTGCTGTGGTTGAAGAAATATTTGAGAATTGCCTTATTTCAACATTTATTATTTCCTTTGGATCACACCACAGAATAAATAATATTATAAGTAAAGATTTTCTTATTTTATCCAGTACAAGTTAGCCCATGACTGTGAGTTCACATGGTGGTAAGTGATGATGCAGTCTATGCTGGTCAACAAATGTAATTTAGCTTTAATTTTTTAGAATCCTAAAGTTTATTACACAATTAGAATGACTACCAAATTTCATCAAAATCGGTTGAAAAGGTGGACCGTTAAAGCGTAGTAGACAGACACGCTTTCGCATTTACGACTATAATATTATGCATACATTTTATATTAGATTTAAGGCTATATTCATTAGAGTTAAGCTAATTAACAAGTTATTAGCAATCCAAAGTACGGGTTTTGCAAATTATTTCCATGAACGATTTGAATTTCCAAACCCTCAGTATTTTCAGCTCGTCGAAAGGGTTTCAGATTTACATGTACTTTGCATACAATTATAATATAAAATGGTGTCATTTTAGTGGCATTAGCCGCGTTTAGGGTAACTTTATCGCTGTAATTGGCTTTTATAGGGGTTCAAATAGCCAATCGTGTACTCTATAACGCTTATAATGGATTTTGAATGTAGTGTAATTCAGTGGAGTCTAGCCGTTTTACTAACCCGTTGTCCTAGGTGAGCGGCAGAAGCGATGCTACGCAACGCGAGGTGATGCTACGCCATAGACGTATCTACGCGACGTCTGTCATTTTCTACGACGTCGCATCACTTCGCGTCGCTTCTGTCGCTCACCTAGGACAACGGATGAGCGACAAATGCGGCTTAAGCGACACGATTGGTTGCATCGCGACAGTATCAAATAGTAGCTGACCCTTCCCGTGGCCTGCGTTGTCGCGCAGATACGTCTGTCATTTTCTATGGCGTCGTATTGCGTCGCGTCGCGTGACGTCGCTTCTGTCGCCTATGCCGACGGGTAAACGTATGCGTGAGTTACTTTGCATTATTTTTTCAATGAAATCACTGTAATCCCACGATCTGTTATGACTTGCTAATGATGGCTGAAGACGATGATTCTGCATCTACATAATCCATACTAATATTATAAATGAGCTTGTTTGTTGGTTTTTCCTTCAATGACGTCGCAACGGAGAAACCGCGGGTCGACGTGATTTTGACAAGGTTATAGTTGAGGATCTACTAAAAGGGCTTTTGGGTTACGTGGCAAATCATCAAGGATTCTAGCTGTGTCTCCCAAATAACATCAATAAAGCTTCAGTTTTTGAGCGTTAAAAAAGTAACAGACGGATGTACAGTGTACACCCTTTCCCATATAAATAGGTAACAGTATAGTTTGTTTAAAAATGTTGTATGTCGGAACACCATTTTTCAATTCAGGCATTTTTCGGTAACGGGCCACGGAACCCTTTATGCTGCGCGCGGCTCAACACGCACTTGGCCAATTATTTTTAAGCTATTTCATAGCTTCTATCGCGGGCCTTGAGCGTGGAGACCGAATCCAGAAATTCCGTAACGGAAAAAACCTAACACTTTGGTTGCTATGACTACTTGTGTTGTTGACTTTAAGTTGTTGAAAATAAAAAGACTATTTTTATGAAAAGATGATTTTGGTTGCTATGACTACTTGTGTTGTTGACTTCAAGTTGTTGAAAATATAAAGGCGAAATAATTTTAAAGAATTATGTTTTCAATAGTCCGGGTGTCCAAGGGGAATCAAAAGGTTTTTTGATTCCCTGAAGTCAACAACACAAGTAGTCATAGCAAGTTGATAAAAAATGGTATGCAATAGCTTTACCGCGACAGTCTCCGAGTGCCACGCGTGTTTTTTTTAAAATTAAATTTAAAAAAACAATATACTGAAAAGCGAATTCAAATATTTAAGTGAACATAAAATAAAATGTTTTTTTATTATTTCGAAATGCATAACATAATTTAATAATTAATGAAGGGAATAATATTCGCAACAACATGAGGCGTATGAATCCATGAAAAATGTAGAGGAATTCTGCGAGAAATCGGTGCTTCGAAATCCAAAAAAAAATATTTTGCTCTTCGGTTATTTTTCATCCAATAAATGATAATATTATTTTTTTAGGATACTGGCATAGTGGAAAATTTCTAATATTAATACACCGAAAGTTTGTTGCATAGTCCTGCTGTTTTTAAATTAATGTATTATGTGAAGGTACCTTTATGTTACTGTCAAGTAATAGTGGTTTTTGAAAATTTATCACAATGTCAAATTGATCGTCTGGTTATTTGACAAATTGATAAATAATTAATTAAATAATAATTACTGCATCCATATTACTTCATCATACTTCCATACTAATAATATAAATGCGAAAGTGTGTCTGTCCGTCTGTCCATCTGTCTGTCTGCTACGCTTTCACGGCCCAACTACTCAACCGATTTTGATGAAACCGATTTTGGTAAAGGTCATAAAAATTAAGTAGTTCCCGCGGGAATCGAAAAATCTTAACCAACGCGGACGAAGTCGCGGGCATCATCTAGTAAATAATAAACAAAATTATTTTATAGTCATTTATACCGTCCCCATGTAAAAAACCAAAATCCAAGCAATAAAGCGTACATTACATTACATTCGGCCTAAATACCTCATTATAATAAACATTAGCACACACGACACCAAATCGTAAAAGGACGCCATTTGTTTTAAAACACCCATTTTCCCTTTCGTAAGTGGGTGCGAATTGATCCTAGTTCCATATGAGATTTACTACCACTGGAATTTCTGAAAAAATCCATTGCGTTGCCAACTAGGAAGTTATTTTTATGCCTAGTTTAAAACACGCAATGTACGTTTAAAGAGAGAGAGTCTCATTTATATGTCATTTTATAATTTACATAGGTACAGGCTACAATAAATATGGGATGTATGTCCCATATTTATTTAAACGGTAGTAAGGAAACGGTAAGTTTCTGTTTTGCGTTTATTTGTGAACCTTTGGCGGATTTTAAGGTCCTCTTTTTTGAATGATTACAGATCCGGTCTATGCTTCCTTTCAATTTTGTAAAAGGATGTTTTGTTATTTATATTTATTACATGAGGGTTACTGAAAGGATTTTCTGGGTAGACTCTTAATTGCTTCCTCCCTTTAAGAATCGGACCCAATCAAATAAATATAAAATACTAGCTGATGCCCGCGACTACGTCCGCGTGGATTGAGGTTTTTTGGTTCCCGCGGGAACTTTTAATTTTCCGGGATAAAAAGTACCTAGCCTATGTGCTATTCCAGACTGTAATCTATCTCTGTGCCAAATTTCATCCAGGTCCGTTCAGCCGTTGCGGCGTGATTGAGTAACAAACATCCATCCATACATCCATCCATACAAACTTTCGCATTTATAATATTTATTTGATAAATTTTGATTACTTTTGTACTGAATGGTACTTTTTAACTACTTCTTACTGCTCAACCGAGTAGGTAGCAGCTGATCTTTATGAAAAGGCACAGATGAAAATCTAATTTGATTCAGAGATAACAAAATATCACAAGGCACTGCCGTGGCGTGTTGACGTCACAGAAAAATGATAATATGTAATAATTAATTAATTTAAAAAAAAAATACGCTCCGAATTGAGAACCTCCTCCTTTTTTGGAAGTCGGTTAATTAATTAATTCTGAGCAAAGTCAAATCAAGTTCCATAGATCTTACATCCAACGCAAAATAATATTATTAGACACTTTCTAGAACAAAAAGTGTGTGTGTGCAATTCACACATGGCAGAAGAGAAACTTCAGAAAAGTATCCTACGAGATAATGAGATAAATGTAATAATTGTATTATATCTCATTCTCTCGCAGGATAAATCCTATTAAGAATATGTTTGTCTCTTTTGTCGTCGCTTTTTCGTTTCGTTTTATGAACCAGAGGCGGATAAAAATAAAACATAAAAAGCATTTAACAAATCAGACTTCCTGCTGCTATATTTAAATAATGTTAAATCGAAAAAAACTAGAAAATTACAAAAATAGAACGCTTTATACACGTTCATACCGCGGCGACAACATCCGTTTCATCGAATTTTCAAATCACAACGATTCTAAAGTAGTTTTACTTCAAAAGCCAATTGGCAATCAGCAACAAACGGTTATGTAAGTATAAGAAAAATAAGAAAAACTGTGTGGCCATTAGCACAAATAATAAGAATATAATCAGACATGTGGAGGTAAAACATAAGCGTCCTGTGTCAAGATAATTGTGTTGGAGATAACACAGCGGAAGCACTCCTATCACGTCATCCGGCTAATCACCGAGGGTGAGTGAGTATACATCTGAGGGAACATCAATCAACCGCGCGACGCGTGGAGACGAGGAGACGTGCCGCTTATCATCTGCCTCAGGGAGGTTATCCGTTAAACCTATATCTATCCATACATGCGTATTAATATAAATGCGTAAAAATTAGTTTTAATTTTAGCCACCGGGTCAGATACGTTTGTGGGATTGTACCTTAACCACCAAATAAACGTTGAAAAGGGCTGAAACTGTGAGATATTTTTTTGACAAATCAGTGTGACCTATTAGTTTAATAACTATGCAAACTAAAGTGATAAATAAATATTTTAGTTTAATAATAAAACAATCAAAATTTTTCATCACCAATGATATATAATAATAATAAAATTTATTTCAAGCAACTGGGGCTCAACTCGTTAGTATTACAATTGATTTAAAAACTAATGTTAGTAATTATTATAGAAAATTAAAGCATATATATATATATATATATTTATCATAAGTGTGGTCTCACCAGACCCGAATAAGGTGTTCAAGCATCGGTGAGTCCATCTTCCTCGCAAACATATTCAGGATGCCGTTGGTACCTGAGCGCAGCCTTGTCAGCAGTGACGACGACTTCTTCCGCATTATAGCATAGAAGTCATCAGTTCGCTCATTCGCAAACATACCTGACGCTGAACAAAATCGCGGCAAGCCCAACAGCATCCTGAAGCCATTGTTATATTGAACTCTTAGTGAATCCATGGCCTTTTTCGCATAGTTGACCCACAGGCTTCCGAGTAAAATTTTTGGCAGTATGCTTTGAATAAAGTAATTTTTGCATCTTTACTACATCGGGCGAACCTGCGGGCCAACATATTACACCTTACTGCCAAGGCCCTTCTTTCTCGCTCAATATCAACATGATCTTTAAGGTCCTCCGTGACGTAGTGACCCAAGTATTTGTATTGTGACACACGTGTGAGCGCCACCCCGTTCAGTGCAATTCTTGGCTCGTATTGCACCTGCTTACGTGGGGCCTTAAAGATCATGTACTGACTTTTAGCCACATTATAAACTAAACCATGTCTGGCAGCATACTCCTAACAGGTTTGAAGTAGTTCCCTGATTGAGCCAGCCGTTGGGCCCAGCAACACCATGTCGTCAGCATAGCTTAGGTTGTTTACACAGACTTCGTCTATCCAACACCCGACTGGTTTGTTGCTGAGTTCCTCGATCAGCCCGTTCACATACAGGCTGAAGAGCTTCGGTGAGGTCAACCCCCCCTGCCTCACCCCGCACTCCATCCCGTATGACTCAGAGAGCTCCTTTCCCATTCTAACATTATTGGTTTGGTTTGCATACCAGAATTGCATGATTTTGAGCAACTCCAGTTGCACGCCTGCCTCCTCCATCTTTTGCCATAATATATCATAAGAAACTAAATCAAAGGCTTTTGAGCGATCGAGGAAACAGGCGTACACAGGATGATTAAAATTGTAATAATATATTTTAAACTAGTATGGCGCGTGGATGCGCGGCCCGCTGAAGCGGACCGCGTAGCAGACCGCGCGGCCCACTGTCTACTTACTTCCTCTCCTCCTATCCTAGTGTTTACTGCTTACGTGTTCTGAAGTAAACAACACACTGCTATGCTAGCGAGCACAGTGGAAGCGCCAGCGTGCCAAGCGTCCGACAGACGTAAAAAAAATTCTCATAAGAAAACATAAAACAGAGACCCCCCTAAAAATCTAAAAGGGCCTTTAAATGTAAAAAAAATTTTCCAGACATGCGTGCAGTGTAAGAGACCGTTGAAGTAAAAACACAAAGAAACCTTCCTAAGTTGATTAGTATCAATATCATACCGCTGACGATCGGGTACCTTTGGGTGCCATGTAATTTCGCCATCTTGGCTTTCCTAACGGCAAACCGACAATTCTCAAATCTTGTAAAAAAACCATATCAAAGTCATGCATATTTCCTACTTCCACTCTTCCACCTTGTATACTTTCTGAAATAGACACTAATAAGACGTGAAGACACTGAAGACGAATAGACACATTTTGGCTGTGCTCCTTACCCATCTTTCAAACCCTCGATCATCATCGCTCTCCATATATTTTTTACTCCGAAAAATTATGGAGAGTTCTTCTTTAAGAACAAATTTTGAAAAGGAACCGCATCAAAGTATTGCATAGTTCAACACTAAATTGTAGCCTCTTCAATATTCGCCATACATTTTCTATGGAAAAATAAATTCCGCCATCTTGAATTTTTTTCCTGTTCATCAAGTAGACCTTCATGTCCGATCATCTTTTGCCAAGAAATCACTCTTCCATCTTCTATACTCTCCGAGATAGACACTGACGAAATTTGTATGGCGGCCATCTTAAATCCGCCATTTTGAAAAATTTTTCAGCTAACTGTCAATTGAATGAAGTTTCGAATGACATTTGGTCGAGCACCTCCCACCTATCTTCAATACCCTGGCTGTGCTGTTCACCCGTCTTCGAAATCCTCAATTATCAGCTCTCTCCGTATTTTTCCTCTTCATGAATTTTTCCCCTCTATACGAAATGGTCAGTGAAAAATTTTTTTTTCATACAAAATTGTTCAGGAGAGGTGATCAATCAATGAATCAGCACGAGCAGCTATATATATATTAATAATAATAATAAAACAAAAATTCTAAATGTTTTTGCTGCATCACATCTAGTGTCATATTCATTCAACTCAATGAAAGTTGTGCCTCCACGGACGCTAGAGGTAATTAGTGTATTAGAAAATTTTCAACTCTGAATTTGTTGACTCTTTCATCATTAATAATAATTATTCATCGCCATGGACTGGAGAGGCATTGTAGGTACTTAAATAATTGAGAGTAACGCTTATTCGTCACTACGATTTTCCAGCCCATGATTCCATGAAGGGAATCATCATTTCTAAAACATTATGTCAAATTATGATATGTATTCCGAAGGCAAATATTATTTTAAAATGCTAAATCTCATTGAAATAGAATGAGTAAAATTCTACATCAATGCTAAATCTAATAAAATGTCTTTATTCTAAAAGCCTTCTTCAATTTTGTTTGTAACCAATTTGCAACATTGTAGGTGGAGTCTATAAAAGTTTTATATGACCAAAAATATTACATCCAGAGCTGCACAGTAATTTGATGCAGGATAACACCGAGTGCATTCGAATAGTCCGCTCTGCAATTCTAAACAAAATGCTATTGGGCGGAAAGCGTACGTGGAGGGTGCAAGGCCGCCTTAAGCTGGATATAGGAACCGATCGAGCCGATATTGTATACCGACCATCTGTGGTTGTATTACTTTTCGCTATCTAATACAGGGAATTTGTGATTATAATATTACAAACTATATGATGCCCGCGGCTTCGTCCGCGTGGATTGTTTTTTTTATTCCTGCGGAAACTCTTCAATTTTTCGAGATAAAAAGTAGCTTAGGTGTTAATCTGGACTATAATCTATCCCTGTGCCAAATTTCATTCAGATCCGTTCAGCCTATCTGACGTGATTGAGTAACAAACGTCCATGCATACATCCCTCCATCCAAACACATTTACAATATTAAGTATAGATGTTGCTGTTGGAAAAAAGTATCTATGTGGACGAAGTTGCAATCATCTACTAGTAGCTTCATAAAGTATAGTTCGCGTTGGATATGTTTGCGTTGGTATCCAATGTAACATTTAATATATATGTTGATAAAATAATTCAGTACGAATCCCATGTTATTTACTTGCTTTAATTTGATATTTTACATGCACCTGGAGAGAAACTTAAGGTTTGGTCAAAACGCAAGCGTTGCGTGATTGCAACGCGTGTAACGTAGCTCCTTGAATTTTGAATACATGGCTGATGATGATTGATTTTCATTGAAGTTTTTGTCATATTATAGGACGGTGCAGCATCGTTATACAACATCTAGATGATCTTTCTTTCTCTGCATCGTATTCTGCACTGTTGAGGGTCGAACCCTTTTGCCTTATCATTATTATAATAATAATGATAAGGGAACTTCTTGAGATAAAAATTAACTGGCTTCTAAGTGGGACCCGCAAAATGAATTATGAAATATTCTATTTCTATGTTTGACTGTTGTGGGTTTAAAGACTTAAAGTGCTCTTCAAAGCACGGAGCAAATGAAAAGACCAAAATAATGTGGACCTTAAAATATGGTTACCCAAGTTGATTACAGTGACAGACTGATATGCATTGTAAAAACTTCGTAACTCGTCCCTCGTCGTTATTCTCTCGTGGGTTTCTTTTGGACATTTAGACTTAATGACATCTTTCTATGTTACGTGAGACAAAGCTTAATGCAACTCCCCGCCAGATTCCTCCAGCCATCGAAGCTGAATTCAGAATCCAGGTCATCGCTGGGGAGTCGATCTCGGATAACGAGCTTTGTTTGTGTAACCAAACCTTAAATGTAATATAATAAAATGTTCATAATAGTTTTGAGAGTCCGGTAAATATTACTTAATATTAAATACAATTTAACGTGGAACCCGGGTGCAAGTAATTTGCACTCCCGGGCCGGCCAAGTCAAATACAGGTACGAGGTATAAGTTAAACAGGAAATTAGTTAGTTGCTAAAGTTTTGTGTGAATTCGTATTTTATGGTTCATAGTTTCGGGAACTCTGTAACGATGAGGGATAGAATGAGTTCGGTATAACTTGTGAATTTGTGATGTATTTTTTAAATTCAGATTATAGACGACGTCTATTCCTATCGCGCTAGTGTTTGTGATCCTTAAAAATGAGTGATGCGAAATATTTGTTATTTTTTCTGTAAGTGTGATTTCACTCTAAATTGATATTTTTAGATTTTTTAGAGAGCTAGAAAGCTGGCTTTTCTCAGTTGAATGTATTTTCCGAACCGACTTGTCATAAGCGCCAAAAGCTGGCCTGTGTATACAAGTACATAAATCTGTTTGAATTAAAACCTAAAAAATATTGCGCAGACGACCCTAGTAACCCAATGTAAAACTACATAAATCTTAGTTTGAGAAAAACAGGTACTTAATCAAAAGTTAAAAGATTCTTATAATATAATTTAATATAAAAAATTCTTTTTAAACAACCGACTTCAAACTCCCGCGCCAACTTTACTCGTACAACAACAAGCACACGCTATACAAAGTACTTATTATACGACTGCCTGAAAAAAGAAGTATATTGTTTTCAGGGTTCATGTATGTATGTATGTATGTATGTGAGTTTGTATATTCCACCATAACTTCTATATGCCTGAACCGATTTTGATAAATGAGGTATCGTTAGAATCGCTAGCTTATTCCGGGTGACATAGGCTAGCAAAATTAAAAAAAAAATTGATGGGGTGATCATGGTCTCGCATTAAGGACTAAAGTTGAAAAAAAATGTCGAAAATAAGATTAACTATATAATCATCATCTAGAAAATGATGAGTAGATTCCAAAAATATATAACACTATAGTTCAATATCCAGTGATTCACAAAAAATATCATTTAATAAAAATGTGAATAAGATTCCAATGCAGTCGTAGTTTTGAATTGTTGTAATTATGTTCACTTGTTTTATTGTTGATATTTTAAAAACCGCTCGACCGATTTCGATAAAATTTATATGGGACCACTTGGGAAGTATGCTCTTTCAAATAAATAAAGAATCATCCAAATCGGTCTACCCAGTCAAAAGTTCTGAGGTAACAAACATTTAATAATTAAAAAAAAAAAAAGAATCAAACCAGTTTTTGGTTTAATTCGTTTCATACATTCATGAATAAACAATAATACATTCGCACGTCATGTGGTGGTGGTATACAACCACTAAGTTTAGTTTGCAGCCTAATAGGCATTGAATTAATCGGATTATCCCGTTAAATTTGCTTTGCTGGTAAAAGCGGATTTAATTAAACACAGTGTTTTTGATAAACGTCTGTTTTATGCTATAACGGAATAATAGCGTTATAAAATAATACGTTAATAATCACGTAGATTAATGTGTTAAAATAATCGGCATATTAACAGTTAATGAGTTCGTAATGGAAAATATTGAATTTAAATTCGTGGATTAATTTTTTTTAATTCCTGCAGGAATTCCTTAATTTTCCGGCCTTATGCCGCCTTGTTAGCCTATGTCTTTCCCCGGGATATTATCTATTTGTACTAAATTTCATTAAAATTGGTTAAAAAGATGTACAGTAAAAGCGTAGCAGACAGACAGAGAGGCAGACCGACACACTTTTTTTTTCAGTAAGGATTTAAATACGGTTGTATGCCAATTGCACCAATACTTAGGAAGCGTTTGATTTTCATTGCTCAAATCAAGGTAGCACATCTCTGGTGCTAAGGCATCCTAATCCACGTCCAAGCGAAGATTTAAACGAAAACAACCCCAACTGTCCACGTCTATAACGCAGTGAGCACGTTCCGCTGACTCGTCACACGTCTATACAAAGGTTAACGAGGTGTGAGCAGATTCATCACTGACCCCTGCAAACTGTGCGTGCGTCATGAATTTGTAAAACCTCCATCTCTATGTATGATATTTTAACCTGCGATGACAAAAAATTTATGCTATTTTAACTTTATAGTGTACTCATAAATTCAATGCCGGCTCAGTAGAATTATCTCCGAACCGGTGGTAGAGTCAAAACATAACGTAGCATAAGATACCTGTATGTCCTACATGTAATAAATAAATAAATAGAGCATTAATCAATGAGGAAGCCTAAGTTTGGTGCCATCATCATTATTCATCATCAACAGTTTCTAAATCCCCACAGCTTAGGAGTGCAGTACGTTGTAGCATCCGGGTTGAGGAGAACGGGATAATACGCGTCGCGGTCGGGTCGCGGGTTCGATCCCTGGACCTCAAACTTTTCGAAGTTATGTGCGTTTTAAGAAATTAAATATTATCACTTGCTTCAAACGGCGAAGGAATACATCGTCTGCCAATCCGCAGTTGGCCATCGTGGTGGACTATGGCTAACCCCTTCTCATTCCGATTGGAGACTCGCTCTCAATAGTGAGCCGGGAATGTTTTGAAGAAAAGTCAATTACCTTATATGGACTTATTTAAAAAATATAGTGAAATATATTGAAAAAAACGGAAATCTGCCGGTCTCCCCAGTTTTATTATAATGTAGATTCTTGTTTATCCCTTCCGATCACGCAAAGCAAATTCTCCTTCTCTTCTTCCTGAAAGGAATTTGCTAAACAGAGGTGGCAAATAGGCAGTTCTGTCTCGTGTTTGGTTAAGGACTTAGTGATTTATCATTCACCAGCAGTCGGGGCCGATTCAATTTGCAAATGAACAGTTTCGTATCTGTATAGCTCAGCCGTCCCAATGGGATTGTGCTGAGTACACATAAACACCGGTAATGAAGTTCCAATTCATAAATGCGATACAGTATGACTCCTGTTTAGTTTGTGATGATTTCTACGACTTCGCCTGCAACGATTATGATGTTTCCCGGGACAAACAGCAGCCTATACTCATCCCCAGGAAGCTATCTCTATACCAAATCTCGTCAAAATCGGTTAAACAGATTGGCCGTGAAAACGTAACGCAAAATCTCGTGGATTGAGATACCTATTTTGGCTCCCGCGGGAATCAAAATTATCTCAATCCACGCGAACGAAGTCACGGGCATCAGCTAGTCTTGTGATAAAAGCACTACAAAAATAGACCTCAGCCTTAAAAAAGGAATTCTTTTCCAGAATAATAAGAGTAAGTGGTGAAAAAATAAACACCTTACCTACCCTTAGCGCGCCTGGAGAATAATAAATAGCCTCAAATAAATCTTTATAACGAAGGTTAGGTCTCGAGAGAAGAGCAGAAATATCTAAGTCTACTCAATTCCATTAAGAATAACAGTGATTGTATAAATAAGCACTTTTTTTTATTATTATTTATTTCGAAGCAAAGTTTGTGTTGTTATAATAATAATACGAAGGAAAGTAAACGATGGCTTTGAAAAGATTCAATGATTGGTACAATTTTGATCAGGACTAGGTAATCTATAGCTGTTGCCCGCGAATTATTTCGCGTGGATTAGGATTTTAAAAATCTAGTGGAATCTGTATGATTCCGTATTGAACGGCATTCCAAACCAGTGGTAGATTCATTCGATTATTCATAAGTACTTGTAAAAAGACTATTTGAATAAAAAATATTTGTATTTGATTTTCCAGGACAAAAATAGCTTCTCCAGGTCTTTAACCATGCAAAAACCGCGCAAAGATTACTTCAATCCAGTGCTACACTGCGACGTGCTTGAAGAAGCGATATAGGGTATGCCATGTCTCTAACAGATTAGCCCGCTACCATCTTAGACTGCATCACCACCAGGTGAATTCGCAGCCAAGGGATAACTTGTAGTGTACTAGTCCTTCTTATTCAGAACGACTTCAGAAAAACGTGTCTTTATTTAGAGTATTTTTGTGTTGTACCTATTTTTTTGTACACTAATCTAATCACACGTAACAATACACTTTCGAGTAACAAAATTACATTCACGTGAACAAATTTAACAAAGAACATTTTCAATCGAGAGTTAGATCCAATAAGGCCTAGAGACTGTGAGGACATTTTGTGGAATTCGACTCGGGCACGTAATATGGACCCCCAATCTGTATGAACCATTCAAATAGGCACAATCGGACATTCAGGTGGCTTTATTTAATATTGGAATAAGCCTGAAATTGCTTTGGGGTCTTTCTACTCTGATTAGATTACACGAACGAATAGGACCGTAACAATCATTGATTTGGAATCCAAGATACACCTACTTATAAAATAGTTACTTGTTATACAAGAGTGAAAAGTTGGTTTTTAACCGCGTGCTCAATTTTAATGACCGAGCAAGCGAAGGATTCTCAAAAATTAGAATCCTGAGCGTCAGCGAGGGAATCAAAAGAGCACGAGGTGAAAAATCTTTTCACTCGAGTGCAACACGTAACTTTTCATCCCACCTAAGCGAGGAAATGACATGACGTGAAAGAAAATGGTGCGCGCAAAGCAAATTAAAAAAGTACACCAAGAAGGTTACGAGTGTGAGTTTTTAACAAACAGTTGTATGGAAATTCGGCACCATAGAGGTAGAAGTAAATAGGTTTTAATGGTGTTTTGAATTCACAAACTTCATAGACGAGTGATATTTACTAACGTGCACACGATGTTCTAAATTCAATTTACTTTATCCTCAAGAGGATAATAACGGCTTTTGCATTCAGATATCGAAGATTAAAAATACTCTTTCTTTTAAGAGATGGTGGGATGAAAATGACATTTGTTGGCTTTAATGACAGTAATCATATCCTATTTTCACTGCCCATTAGCTTTATTATAATATCATTGGTCCCGCCTATATCGAGCATATCTCGTGAACGATATTCGAGATCCCATTGTACCTTCAGGGACTTTTGGAAGACGTTACAAAAAAGCCGTTTCTTTTCATTTCTCGACGAGATATATCCAATTTATTCAATCAATGCTCGAGA
Source organism: Erebia epiphron (assembly GCA_963932025.1). Taxonomy (NCBI): domain Eukaryota; kingdom Metazoa; phylum Arthropoda; class Insecta; order Lepidoptera; family Nymphalidae; genus Erebia; species Erebia epiphron. Next base: position 18,347,940 of record OZ009960.1, read on the forward strand.
GTTACAGTAATTGATATAGTACTTATAACCATCCTGTAAAAAAGGTCAAGTGCGTGTCAGAGCACGTCTATAGCAGAGTTCCGTAGTCATGATATCTGACAAAAACGACGCAATGATTTAGTACTAGATGATGCCCGCGACTTCGTCCGCGTGGATTAAGGTTTTTGATTCCCGCGGGAACTCCTTAATTTTCCGGGATAAAAAGTATGTCTGCGTCCTTTTTCGAGATATAACCTACCTCTATACCAAATTTCAGCAAAATCGGTTGAAAAGATTCGCCGGTAAGCGTGCAGACAGACAGACAGACACTTTCGCATTTAAAATAGTAGTATGGATACGGTAGTATTTTTCCAAAAAATATCAATGAAATTTAATAATAAGTTTAAAAAGTCATATTTATCTGGTGGGAGGCTTCGGCCGTGGCTAGTTACCGGCAAAGACGTGCCGCCAAGAATTAAATATACTAAAGAATTTATCTCAATATAAAATTGTTGTTGTCATTATACCTATTATTGTTTTTATTAAATAAGAAAAGTATCCAAACAAAATGAAGACAAAACACAATGTTATTTTTCTTTGTCATTGTTTCAACAGAAATGTTATTTCGTCGAATAATATTTTTAGAAAAACAGCTTTAAGTTTTCAGAAGCAGTAGATAGAGACTGCACGCCCTAAAGACAAAACCAATTTTCATGGGTAGAGATTTCTTTAAATTAATATATAACAATCATTCTAGTCATTAGTGCTCAAATCCATACTAATATTATAAATGCGAAAATGTGTCTGTCTGTCTGCTAAGCTTTCACGGCCCATTTGATCTACTGAATTGGTTTTGATGAAGTTTGGTACAAGGATAGTTTGTATCCCGGTCATAGTTCAAGAATAGTTTGTATGTCATTTTGCGGAAAATGACGCGGACGAAGTTGCGGGCATCATCCTACTTTTTATAATATCACAATTTAAAAAAACTCTCCTTATAAGTCTATAACCTTTATAGCGATTTTTTTCCTTGCTGAAACTAATAATTTGCTCTAGAAATAACACTAAAAAAAACAATTTCTAAATCAAATACAATTTCTAAATAAATTCTTATTGAACACTAAAAAATATTTATTCTCTAAAATTATTATTTCTTAGGTTAATTTTTTGCGTCACGCGCTTGCTCGATTTCACCCCCGCGCGCCTGTATTTTGATCTCGTGAACTGAGAGCGTCTTAAGTGTGTGCACTACTTTCCGACGTAGAATAAACAATACATCATACGAGTTACTTGCACTTTCCCTCCCGCGGGAACGAGACAGCTTGAAGGATAAAACTCTGGGGCGCTTCGCCTGTTCACTCCAATGTTATATACTCGTACCTTTGGATATAAAGTTGAAAAGGCAAATTCATACATAACGAGCTTTCTCTAAATCTAATATTGTGTGCAGAGTTATGTTAGTCTTCAGAATAACATCATGTTTTGATAAATGTCTATCTGGTAAAAGGTTTTAAGAAATCAAGACTAGGCATGATTTATAATTAATTGTAACATGATGATATGGTGGAGTACGCGTGGAGACAAGTAGTCCAGGGTGTAATATTATCTTGGTTCCTATAGCACTATACGTAACGTTAAGCTTGGTCTCTCCTGTATTTAACACACTAATATTAGTTTTTAGCCATAAACTTTTCCTAGAACCAGTTACTAACTTTATACTTTGGCCAAATCTTTGAATAATTGATATATGCACACCATAATTGAGATAACCTAGACCTCATCATTGCTTTGCACAATATTGACGTCAAGCGCAAGCATATCTCACAATAAAAAAAATTGACTACACTTGTTAGGTTCTATTAGTAAAATCTATACTAAAATTATAAATGCTAAGTTTGTCTGTCTGTCTGCTACGCTTTCCCGGCCCATCGTTTCAACCGATTTTGTCAAAATTTGGTAGGTTGCATCCCGGGGACATAAGCTACTTTTTAACCCGGAAAATCAAGGAGTTCTCGAATCGAAAAACCTAAAACCACGCGGACTAGAATGCAGGCTACTATACTATTCTTTTAAGTATTATAACACCATTCAACAGACAATTTTATTAGTGCGAATTAACAGAAATACAAATAATCAAGCTCGTTCTCAAGTTGAAGAGGCAATCTCCGTAATAAACGAAAACAAAGGCCCCACTTTGCGATATTGGGCCGGGAGATGAATTAATTAGTTGCTTTACGCCGCCCGCCCTTCGACTCTGATTGAACTGGGCGACTACAAAACTGGGGACCACTTCTTCTTGTAGGTGTAAACACACAGGCTTAAAAACTCGCATTAACGCAGCGTTTCTGGTTGATTACATATGTAATTTGATTATGCAAAACCAGTTACACAAAACTAAATTATTTTTTGTGGATAGAATAGAATATAATCAATTTAGTTGTCTTAATATGTGTGTGTGTGTGTGACTTCTTGTAGACAAATAATATTAAACCAAACAGCATGAAATATTCGCATTCGGTTTTGTCGATAAAAAGGTAGCGGAACTTAGACCTTATACGCTTAGGTTTAAAGTTCGTAAGCAACAGTGTAGTGATCACTATCACCTCTGCCCCCATATTATTGTAAAATTACAGAATGTTTTGAACCGGAACATGAATAAATTAGATGCTTTATGCATCCGCCCTTCGACGCTGATGAAACTGGGTGACTACAAAACTAAACATAAGGCTTGAAAAATTCACATTAACGCAGTGTATTTTGCAATGAGAATTGTATGGAACTATTTACATTTTATAACATACAACATATTATTATCTACTAGATTACCACCACTTCTTGTAAATAAATTATGAAATCATACGTCTTGAAAAATTTGCATAGATACTTATCGGTTTATCTCTTGTAGATATTGTAAATTCAAGGCTTCAAAAACTTACATTTTTTTTATTTTTTATTAAGCCTTTATTATTCCTTATCAAGTTACAATGTTTTCTTATAGCTAGCTAATAGTTATACCTACGTGGTTTTACAACTATTATTATACTCTTATTGATAGGTTAGTTTTGTTAGATTTACAAAAATTATGTGTAGGTATATGTGAAGCTAATATAATATAATTATTTTAAAATAATTGTTAGTATTGTAATACAACTTTTTAAAACGCATTGAATGATATAGATTAAATTTTAGCTTGTTTTATTTAAGTAGGTATTCCGAATACAATAAGGATCCCATTATTTGGGTATAGGCCTCCCCCCGATTCTGTTAAGTTGTACCTTAAATTTTTTATTCCGTTTTGAATGAATGCAGTCTTGATAAATCTATAATATTTAGTATACTTTCTTCAGTTCTTTTATAATATATTTTTTCACGATATCCTATTATCGATTTTCTCCTTCATATTATACAAGTAAATATTTATAGTATATTCCTTAATTGTTAAATATTGTAATTTAATCATTTTTTTTTATTGTACTCGTGTTGTACAAAGTATCTCATTGTATCTGCTATCTACATTACAGGACGAAACGGGGGGGTTGAGGTCGTACTCCTCCACGGTGACCAGCCGGCTTGGAGGAGGGGAAGGGGGCTTTTTTTTTTTTAGGTACCTATTAGGTATATATCTAATTTGTCTTATATGTTGCTGTAGTGTTTAGGAATTTTTCGTTTTTATTAGTTTAGGCATGTTTGTAGGTCCAGTAAACGTTGATGGGTTATTTTGTTGCATTTGGCTCGCCTCTTTAATATTCCTTGTAAACCTGCTATGCTTATCCGGAGGGGTTTCAGATAGATGGCGTTTGTTTCCACGGCTTGTCTTTTTACTTTTGTCTCTTTTTGTGAAACGACTATTAGCTTATCGTATTTGATTATGACTTTCTTGCCCTTTTCTCTCTCTTCTTTCACTTTTTCTTGTAGTTCTTTTCTTTTTTGTAAAATTTTGGGTGGGTAGTCTTCTTTCATATAGTAGTTCACTCGTTCAAGGGATTTTTTGTTTCGCAATATTTCAATTTTTCTGCGGAGAGTAGAAAGTGTTACGACGACAGGTCTAGGCTTGTCGCACTTTTTTCCAATTATTCTTTTCATATTTTGCATTTCCAAGCCTGTACAATCAATCTGCATAGTTTCATTAAATATCTCGAGGATCTTATTGTGTAAATCTTCGTAACTCTGTTATTTTTCTTCAACGCCGAAAATAACGATATTTCTCTCCCTAGCTTGTTTCTCGAGAAAATCCAGTCGTTGTTCCTGTGAACTAACAGTAACCTCCAGATTTTGTAGTTTACTTTGGATGTCATCAAATTTTTCGTTGATTTTGTTTAATAAATTTATTTCGCTGTTTTTGACACTATCTTTAGTTTCCGTAAGATCTTCTTGTATCTTTTTTAGTAGCTGCACAATGTCTTCCATCTTCAGTTAAACAGTTATGATAAAAATCGAAAAAATACATCATACGAGGAGGGCGCTGCAGTGCGTGCGAATGTAGTGGGGCCGCATTTGAAGTGAATTATAAATTTGAAAATCGCAAGTTTACAGTTGTTTTTGTGAAAAAAGTGTAAAACTATATACAAATCACAAGTGAAAATGTTATCAAAGGTGCCCAACATAAGAAAAGTGTGAAAAAATTACTTAAAATATCGAAGCGATCAATAGCTCACAAAGTGTAAACAAAGTGTTGTTACAAAGAAATAACATAGAAATACATACTAAAGTAACGAATAAATTATATTTAGCTATACCTTATCTCAAGGAAATCATATTTTAACGTGAATTTACTTGTATTTTACAAAAATTATTAAGAAATAAAATAAAAACATTGAAGGTAGTACAATAATAGTAAGACAAGCATTACATCACGGGTTCGAAGGTAACGCTTACTACCTAGCGGACGGTTAGCTGTATGCCTATACCTATAGCTAGCCTTACAATCTACATCACAGATCAATCCGCAGTACCAGAATACTTTTCGCTTTTTCGAAAACTTACATTACCACAACGTTATTCCTCTAGGAACATTGGCATGATGTCCGAGTTGTAAAGTAAGAGCGTCAACGTTCGCAATATAACTTCTTATATTTTCACAGATGAGCAATCAGAAATCGTTTCAAAACTAATTCAGCATTAGAACAGGCTGTGCATAATTCAGAGCTCCTGCTTTAATTTGCATCTATTACTGATGTGATAGGATCACTGAGATGGATTGATCGACAATAATGGAATCGGAAGGCCAATCGCGAATTAACTCTGATATTCAGACTCTGATATTCAGATATGGGTATAGAGGTGTGAGGCACACCTGTAGAGTTGAGAAGCCTGATGCGGCAGTGTATGCGATAAATAATTACTGCCTCGTCAGTCTAGTGGTTAAAATGTTTGACTGCAGATTGAGGAGGTCCTGTGTTCGATTCCCGGGTTTCTTATAAAGTATCAGGTTTTTCTGACAAGAAATAACTCGATAATCGCTTGAAGTAAGGAGAAGTTGGCGGTGTTTCACCCCCATGCCACAGAGAGAACGTAAAGCCGGCGTCCTGCACGATCTCTTTCCGGTCGTGTTGGATTTTCCGTCCCATCGGGCTGTGAATGTAAGGGAATAGCGGGCACCTAATGTTTGCTCTGACTTGAGCATCTTTTAATATTTCCCGCATAGATCGCTAATCTCTGTGGAGATTTCCCGCTGTGGCAGAAACTCGATCGACAGCAGGGCATAAAGTCAGTTGTAAAACCACGTTAAGTCAGCGAACCCTTTAAAAAGAGTAATTTCCAATAAATTTATCGCTTAGTGATTAACACGGCAGTCAGCAGCGGGTAATAACTGTCAAAACGAAAGCAGATATTAATCAGAAGGCACTTTCGGAACGAGGTTTTTAATCAGCAAGCAATTAATGTGATTGATTGCCCCGAGCCTCCTCTCTGATTATTACGTTGGCAATTATTTCGCGATGTTCAGGTGGAAATGCCTGTTTTCTACTATGCTACTTTACTACTACTTTACTTTACTGTTTTACTGATACTAAGCACATTGCTGTGGATTTCTGGGGCCATACTGCCAACACTTAAATCAATACTTAAGCAATATTACTCAAAATGACAGTTTAATGTCACGTACCTTGACGTTCCTAAAGTAAGGATTATAATTCTAAAACACGAAAGTCAAAGCGTTGGCAGCCAGTTGTCAGTATGGCCCTTGGTATTCAGTTTCTAGTAGAGGTTTGATGACGTAAATATCCAGCACATCGTAACGGCACGCTAAATCGCTTGGCGGCATGTCTTTGCTGGTAAGTATAGTACCTATAGTAACAAGCTTTGGGGCTTGTTACAATGGGTACTACTTACACTACAAAAAGTTGTCCTAAAAACACCCAGGAGACAAATTTTTGGAGTGTTTTTAGGATTTATTTTAAAACTATTGATGTAACTAAAAATTTATGTTTTTCGCAATTCTTCCTATATCTGTGCTATAAGATGTTGCTTCGTACCAAGTTTCAAGATTCTATGTTCACGGGAAGTACCCTGTAGGTTTTGATTCCCTTGCGAGTACAAAAAAACCGGCCAAGTGCGAGTCGGACTCGCGCACCGAGGGTTCCGTATACAAGAAGTAGGTATAATTAATGATTATACCTACCTAGAAATACCTTTGTTAATGAACCGCAAAACTAACTTTGTTTGTAGAGGTTTACTGTTAATATCAAAAAATTACGTTTGTTGTATGGGAGCCCCCCTTTAATATTTACTTTATTGATATTTAATTATTTATTTTGAAAGGTAATATACAAGTTAATATTCTGTGAAAATTTGAACCGTCTACCTGTTACCGTTTTTAATATTGAGCAAAAAATACGACAAAAAACACGTTTATTGTATGGGGACCCCCCTTAATATATATATTTTTTTAATTTTTAGTATTTGTTGTTATAGCGGCAACGGAAATACATCATTTGTGAAAATTTCAGCTTTCTAGCTATCACGGTCTATGAGATACAGCCTGGAGACAGACAGACAGACAGACAGACAGACAGACAGACAGACAGACAGACAGACAGACAGACAGACAGCGGAGTCTTAGTAATAGGGTCCCGTTTTTACCCTTTGGGTACGGAACCCTAAAAATCGAAAATTTGCACCATAAACGGCTGTATCTTTCGAATGTGTTGGCTTTGAAGTTTGATTTTTTCACAGCTTCAAGGGACAGTAGACCTGAGTATTTGATATGAATTTCAGCTTGATACCTCCATGCGTTCCTGAGAAAAAAGGTCTTGACATACAGACGGACGGACAACGTAGTGATCCTATAAGGGTTCCGTTTTTTCCTTTTGAGGTACGGAACCCTAAAAATAAGAGTTTACACGGGATTATTTAGTACAAAGCGCATTAGTTACAAAGGTAGAAAGTCGCGGGACTTTCCACTACAGCCCATTAACGTCCCACTGCTGGGCACAGGCCTCCACTCTCGTAGGAGAGCGTAAATTATAGCTTAGACCCACCACGCTGCTCCAATGCGGGTTGGTGGGTCTAAGCTATAATTTAAACGGCTTTAACGACTATTATCATGTTAGTGATAATGTAGCGGTTACCACAGTGCAAACTAGATGGCGCTAATTGTATCTTCACCGCAGAATAAGATAATCGACTGAAAACTCATAAGTTACCATACAAGCCTGAATCACGATATCGAAGTTTTCTGAGAATAGCGCTATATATAGACCGTTGCAACTTACAACGGTTGGACCAGAAAGGTCCCCGGGCACAACACCAGCCCGGAGGAAGATCTTCCTATTGGTGCGGACGAGTACATACCACTCGCTCGTCCCACAGTGGTGTGACCCCGACGTGATGAACACGCAACCTGCACCCAGCAATCTCCGCTACATCGTCATTGTCACGTACTCAACCTACCGTCGCCGAAGCACAGCGTCTAGCCCAGCCGCCCAGCTCAAGCGCGCTAGCACAGCCGCCTGCTGAGCGTCAGCACAGCCGCTTCACACACAGCCGCCAGCTTCCCCGCCAGCACAGCCGCTCGCACAGCGCCAGCTCAAGCCGCCAGAACAGCCGCCAGCTTCCGATGCAACGCCAACCAACGCTACGTCACAACTTATACGACTACCAGTCTCGAAGGGGAGTCATGTAGCGGTTACCACAGTGCAAACTAGATGGCGCTAATTGTATCTTCACCGCAGAATAAGATAATCGACTGAAAACTCATAAGTTACCATACAAGCCTGAATCACGATATCGAAGTTTTCTGAGAATAGCGCTAGACCGTTGCAACTTACAACGGTTGGACCAGAAAGGTCCCCGGGCACAACACCAGCCCGGAGGAAGATCTTCCTATTGCTGCGGACGAGTACATACCACTCGCTCGTCCCACAACAATAACCGGGACCGACGGCTTAACGTGCTCTCCGAGGCACGGGGGTGTAACACCTCCAACTTCCTAACTCCGGGCTAGTACTGAGAATTTCTAGTCAGAAAAACCCAATACTTAATTATGGTCCGACCCGGGCCTCGAACCCAGGACCTCGTCGGCCGCAGGCAAACCTGCTAAAATGTTTACTTATTTAGTATAATTATTTAGTTTATTTAGAGATTATTCTTAACAATAAGTTCTTATATATAAGAACTTATTGTTAAAAATAATCTCATCATCATTATTAAAGCGCCACAGCCCTAGCCTTGGCTTGGTCTCCATCGGAGGCGAACATAATAATTTAATCTTTCAAATTATGTTACTCCAACGATTAAGAGGAACACAAATGAAAAGGTCTTTGATAAACGGAAACAAAGCGAATTTATAATATTGGGGAGAGATGAATTAACTATAGTACCCTCACTCACCCTCCTCAACTGCTGTTCCAAAAGAAAAGTGACAACAACATAGAGGTATAATATATATATTGTGGACAACACGTCTTTGAGAGATAAAGTAGTCTTTCTGGTAACAGTCATGTCTTATTTATAGGCCTTAGCTCATGCTGGAAAAAACTTACGAGTAGATCTTATGCGCAACGTACACCTGCAGAGTAGAGTTGAATTCGCTGACTGTTCAACATTATCATCAACACACTTAGGTTACTTCTTACTTCCCTGTTGGCAATTAACTTGAAAATTGTCTCTTAGGTACAAAGGAATAAATCAGAAATTAATAATAAGAATTATTCTATCCATAATTCCAAACTAATATTATAAATGCGAAAGTGTGTCTGTTTGCAACGCTATAACGGCCCATCTTTTCAACAGATCATGATGAAATTTGGTATGGGATTTGGGAGGGTGCATCTCGGGAAAGGACAGAGGCTACTTTTTATCCCTGAAAATTAAGAATTACCCGCGTGAATAAACAAAATTAATCAACGCGCACGAAGTCGCGGGAATCACCTAGTGTTCTTGTAAGAACTTCTCTTCTTTTTCTTAGAAAAGGGGTGAAAAGTGAAAACATACCCATAATATCTAACATTTCACAAATTCGTGCAAATTCAAATTATATAACACAGAAAATGAAAGGGGCAATTAAAAGTTTGAACATATTTTGTTGACTTGTTACACAAGTTAGGAAATCAATTACGTATTTTGTAAAGTTACAATGTTACAATAACGTTCTCGAAAGCAAAATGGAGGGAAAACGTAATAAATTTCCATACAGGATTGACTTTATTTCGATTCCACTACAAGTTAGCCTTTGATTGCGATATTACCTGGTAGTAATGATGCAGTTTAAGAATACGGTAGGTGTTTTTACTTGTTAGAGATATGGTAGTTAAACTAAACCCATAGCCCTAAACACTGTCGCCAGAGTGGACCAAATATATTGAGTAAATGACTTTCGGTACTTACTACTTGTACACAACGACCATCACTGTGTCAGGGAGGTCGCCAAAATTTATACTACGAGCATATTTATTTATTCTAAATATTATAAATGCTAGTTTGTTATTAAAAGTTGGATGTATGGATGGACGTTTGTTTCTCAATCACGTCACGGCTGAACGGATCTGGATGAAATTTGGCACAGAGATAGATTATAGTCTGCAATAACACATAATATGCTACTTTTTATCCAGGAAAATTAAAGAGTTCCCGCGGGAACCAGAAAACTTCAACGCAGACAATGTCGCGGGCATCAGCTAGTACTGACATAAACTGTAAACTAATCCATACTTATATAATGCGAAAGTATATCTGTCTGTCTGTTTGTCTATTACGCTTACATGGCCCATCTGCTTAACCGATTTTGATGAAATTTGGTACAGGGGTAGGTACATTGTATCCCGGGGAAGGACATAAGCTACTTTTTATCCCGGAAAATTAAAGCGTCCCGCGGGAATCAAAAAATCTTAATCCACGCGGACGAAGTCGCTGGAATCATCTAGTCTAAAATAACAGCACTAATGTCATGCTATCCCTTTTAAAACACTCCGTGCTGAAAAGGGGTAGCACTAGATTGTTTTCTGTACATTTTGCCATTGTGCGTAACAGAATTAGCCATACACTTTCCGTATATCTCCGTATATTAATTAACTTAATTGATTAAAATATCCACTACTATAATCCTCGGTTTAATTGAATTTGGGTCAGCTTTTAAACAACCAATTCGTTTCGTAAATCGCTAGAGTATTGCCCGATGTTAAATTAAATCAATCCCAAACCTGAGCCCGCAGCCAATATTGTATGATATGATTAATACAAAATGTTATTCATTATCATGTCATTACTAAAATTGAAACATTGCATGTGACAATCCATACTAATATTATAAATGCGAAAGTGTGTCTGTCTGTCTGTCTATCTGTCTGTCTGTCTCTCATTTCTCATTTCTCATTTATTTATAATAAAATAAATGTCTGTCTGTCTGCTACGCTTTCACGGCCCAACTACTCAACCGATTTTAATGAAATTTGGTACAGAGATAGTTTACATCCCAGGTAAGGACATAGGCTACTTTTTATCCCGGAAAATTGAAGATCTCTCGCGGGAATCAAAAAAATGTATCTGTTCAACCAACTTTGAGGAAATTTGGTACAAGGACAGGTTGTATCCCGGGGAAGGACATAGGCTACTTCCCGGAAAATTGAAGAGTTTCCGCGGGAATCAAAAAACATAAATCCACGCGGACGAAGTCGCGGGAATCGTCTATAAATTGTTATTTTGGAATTTGTGTTATTAAATACGCTACTAAATTCATATTTGATGTGTTGTAATAATATTCAATTGTTTTGTTTTAAGCCTTGTTTACAATTAGTATGCCTATTTGCTTGTTGTTAAAGGTTATAGCAGAAAATATAACGTTCATTAGTTATTTAAAGAAATTACAACTTCCTCCTCACAAACAGTCCAAGTACCTAACCATAAAATCCTGCCAAGTGCGAATCAGACGCGCCCACAAAGGGTTCCGTACCACTACACAATACAAATTCTTATAGTAAATAACAAGCAATCAGCTGTGAAATAACTGGTTGACATATTATGTCGCTAAACTGGTAGCGCCTGATAAACAATTCGAATTAAAGATTTTTGGAATTCTTCCTATACTTATATCGTGAGACCATATTTCATGATTCTAGGTCAACGGGAAGTACCCTAATGGTTTTGATTTATTGGCGAGTGTCAAAACATACAAAATATCACTGTATCTTTTGACTGCGTTGACTTAGAAGCTTGTTTTTTTACAGATCTAAGGGACCGTAGACCCAGGTATTTGATATTAATTGCTATTTGATACTTCCACGCGTTTCCGAGAAAAAGGGAGTTGACAGATAGACAGTGTAAAACAAGCCAAGGCCATGTTATACCTGGTATTGATAAATTTCTTAATGACAAAGTTGCATGGAAGAAATTGGCTTTACATTCGGCAGCCCACAAATCAGTGTAATTCTTACATATTATAACATTCTTTTTTAAAAGTTTCTTTCATTAGAATCTGCTTTCCGAACCGGTGGTAGAATCACGACATTAATTCATAAGTGGCACAGGTATAAAATAAATCATACTTAGTGCAAAATCCGTATCGCTAGATGATCCAGTTTTCCCAGTGTGTGGCATAATGGGATAGTGTTCTTTGTCGCAGTAGTCCGCACAAACAACGCAAGAGGCACAATGACGCTTTGTTACCGCGGCATTGTCGCTGCAACGACGCGCGACGACGCTGCAATACGCTCCGGAATATATCAAACTAGCTGATGCCCGCGACTTCGTCCGCGTGGTTTAAGTTTTTTTGATTCCCGCGGGAACCCCTCAATTTTCCAGGATAAAAAGTAGCCTATGTCACTCTCCAGGTCCTCAACTATACCCATGCCAAAAATCACGTCGATCCGTTGCTCCGTTGCGGCGTGATTGAAGGACAAACCAACAAACCAACCAACAAACTGACTTTCGCATTTATAATATTAGTATGATATTAAAATGTGATTCACAGGTAGTAGCTGTAGGTACCTCTGAGTAAATTTTCGATGACGTCCCTGGTGCATTAGGAATGGCATTCCGAACCAGTGGTAGATTCACTCGACTACTTAAAAGCACTTGTCAAAGTCAACTTGAATAAAAAAGATTTGAATTAGTTAGCGCTATGTTCTTAACTTACCTCCTACTTTATCGCTACTCTTCCGGGCTCGATTCCCGACAGGGTCAATTTGGATAATTTCGTCATTTCTCTGGTCTGGACAGTAAGATCGTACCGGGCTAACCTAGGTTAGGGATATGGCAGTTACATTAAACGTACGCTAAATTGATAGATAGATAGATAGATGATTTATTTGTTCACGAAAACAATTCACAATTTGTGCTTACAGAAGTAAGTCAATTATTGATTACTTATTGCCTTTTACAATCGTTCGTGAACAAATAAGGTTCCTCGCTCAGCATAAAGCCGCAGCAAGCTGCAGCGCTGGTTTTCAGGAGGAGCCTTAAAGTGTTCATAGACGTGTTTCCGATCTTAGCACTAAAACAAATTAATTACTATACAATTTAACTATAAATAAGATTACTTTAAAAATACTATTAAGCTAAGTGCCATTATTAGAATCACTTATTACTTTCTACCTGCATAGGTTAGTTTCCTTCTAAATCTCATCTACACAACATCGAACCGGAATGCTAAGTCGCTTGGCGGCACGTCTTTGCCGGTAGGTTGGTAACGAGCCACGGCCGAAGCCTCCCACCAGGCCAGACCAGGGAAAATTCAGAAATTATAAATTCCCAAATTGACCCCGCCGGGGATGGAACTCGAGACCTCCGCACGTTATGACAACAGCGCTCAACACTGCGCCAGGGAGCTCGTCAAAAATTCATTTAAAAATACAGTGAATTACCTAAAGTATACTTTTTACATCCCGTCTCAGTAATATAAGATACAAAGCATAGATTATGAGGCTCAAAAGACTGGAAGTCTTTGTTCTTTGTGGACGCTGCTAAGTCTCCGGGGTGCGCTGGGGTTGTGTCTTCATACTCTTCATAAATAACGCATATTTTGTTTAAAACAAGCCATTGTTTGAGTCAAGAAAAAGAGCTAAAAACTTGTTTATACTCGTATATAGGTAAATAGGTATGATGGAATATTTGAATATTTGAGAATTTCGATGCTTCTATTTTTAGTAAGCACAATGATTATGTTACATAATGCAATTTTCTCCAATAAACGGGCATTATTACACATTACTAGCTGATACCCGCGACTTCATCCGCGTGGAATAAGTATTTTAATTGCCACAGTAACGCTTTAATTTTCCGAGAGCCTATGCCACTTTCCAGGTGACAACTACACCCATGCCAAAAATCACGTCGATTCGTTGCTCCGTTGCGGCGTGATTGAAGGGCAAACAAACACACATTCGCATTTATTATATTAGTATGATAATATGTTATATCGAAAATTTGCAACCATTGTTAGGCATGGTCTCCACTGAGCCATTGAGGTATTTTAAAATAAGTTAAATATTGTTCACGTCTTGTTCCATGCGAACTAGGCAAGTCGCTCCATTTAATACAATGTAATTTACATTGGTATATCGTATTTAGAACAACACGAATGGTGTGTACGGTTGACAAATTATTATTTTTGGTTTAGACAACTTTAGGAATCAAAACAATCTACAACATTTGTCCAGCTGTGGACGACGACGACAATGCATCAAAAATAGTACATTACGATAAGAGTGGCCTAAGTGAGATTAGTCGCTATACGCCATGCAATACTTGATCTAAGACTTGATGTTATTATAATTTTACTAGCTGATTCTCGCGAATTCATCCACGTGGTTTATGTTTTTTTTATTCCGCGGGAACTCCTTAATTTTCCGTGATAAATAGTAAAATGTAGTGCAGGTCTTCAACTATATCCATGCAAAAATCACGTCGATCCGTTGCTCTGTTGCGGCGTGATTGAAGGACAAACCAACAAATCAACAAAAACACACTTATCACGCTTTAATATTAGTATGAAGTATGATTGGTGGTGTACATGTACCAAACACCATAACACGGCATTCAATATTAAAAAAACAGAAGACTCAGCGGCAGAAATATTATGAGTTCAGAGGTTGGTGCTGGCTGTACAGCGTGGTGGATCGATTGCGACTGTGGTACGTTGAGCGATTAATCTTAAACGACTTGCATATTACTTGCGGAGTACACTACGAGTAGTATGGACCTGGTGGTGGTGAACAAAATTACAATTGCGCCAATAATACTATAGGTAGAAATATACACTGACGGATCCAAAACCAAAACAGGCACCGGGGCTGGAACCTACTGCAAGGAACTAAACATAAGAATAAGCCAGGCACTCGGTAAGGACAACTCATCTGACACTGGGCATCACAACCGCGGCCATGGCAATGGTCAACAGACAGGTAACGAACTTCAAAATTAACATTAACTCAGACAGCCAGGCCGTCCTCAAGGCCCTGGCCAGCTCCTCGACTACCTCCCAACTCATACAGGACTGTCACAAAGCCCTGGAAACACTCGCCGCTTCCAATGAAATCACCGTTCGGTGGATCAAAGGACACGACGGGGATCCAGGTAACGAAGTAGCTGACGCATTGGCACGTAAGGCCACGACACTGAAGGTAACAGGGCCCGAACCAATCGTGCCTATACCTTTTAGTGAGTATAAAACCTGGTTGCATGAACTAACACTCAAAGAGCATTCCCGACTATGGATGAATGCCACGGACTGCAGACAAACCAAGGAGGCATTCCCTAACATCGACAAACGCTTAACATACAAACTAACCCGCCTGGATAGAGGAAAACTCAGGAAGGTGGTGGGACTTATAACAGGGCACAGCCCATTAAACAAACACCTCTTTGTTATAGGCATCACCGACAGCCTTCTATACAGAGATTGCATGGAGACAGACGAAACGCCGACGCATGTGTTACTAGAATGCACAGGCGTCACAGACCAACGGGACCAACCTCACTTCGAGAGGCCCTAGACAACCTGGGCGGTCTTCTAGGCTTCTGGAGCGAACTCGGTTGGCTGGAGTGAAAACTCCAGCGGGGAATGGAAACGCACGCACAACGGACCCTCTAACTGGGGTTTAAGTGCGGAAACCTGCCCAGCAGGAAGAAGAAGAAGAAGAATACTATAGGTGTTTCTTATCTACTAAAAGTTAGCCCTAGGCGGCTATCTTGTTTGAATCCTGATAATATTATATACATAACCCGTTGTCCTAGATGAGCCACAAACGCGGTAACCCAGGCGACGCGACATTATCAAACAGAAGCTGACCCGTTGTGCTAGGTGGCCTTAGGTGGTAGATCCTTCACGTGGCCTACGTCACGGCCTACGTTGTCGCGTAGACACATCTGTCATATTCTTTGGCGTCCGCGTCGCGTCACGTGGTGTCGCTTCTGTCTCTCACCTAGGACAAGGGTAAGATAGCAGCGGGCTTAACGAGTTACCTAAAAAAAATAATTTGAACGTGATGATTTTTTTCTCTTTCTTTGCATCGTACTAATCATTCTGGAGGTATTTATGAGGTCGCGGGCATCATATAGTCATATTTTATGAAAAGTAAAGAGTGGATACCTAATGCAGTACATGGCTTCTAGAGGGCGCCATTTTGTATTTCGGCATCTATTGATGCAAGAATCATCAATATCGGTCCACGTGCTTAGGCTGTAGCTGTCTTGCAAGGAACAAACAAACATATATATACTGATGAACACATTAAACTGCGTTCCGCTCTCGGGTAAAGAAAAAACGTGAACATACTTCAATAAATTTTTAAATAGGTACTTTCATCCAGTTCACTTTTAGCCAATGAATAAAAATTCAAAGTTTATATTGTAGTTAGTGTTTAAAGGCGGCTTGACGGTAGTCCTTTTTGAAGTATGTTAAAAAAAAGTAATTTAAAAAGAACAAAAAACCCGACTGCTTGGATACCAAAAAGTATAAAACAAGACATGAATTATTGAAGTATTTCATTATTATCAATAATTTAAATCGTATAATATTAATAAAATTTATCAAGGCGCAGTCGCACGTCCATTAGCTAACCTTAACGTGCGACTGCGCCTTGATAAATTTTATTAATATTATACGATTTAAATTATTGATAATAATGAAATACTTCAATAATTCATGTCTTGTTTTATACTTTTTGGTATCCAAGCAGTCGGGTTTTTTGTTCTTTTTAAATTACTTTTTTATTTCAAACTTTTTAGTTAAGCATTCACCGTAAACTGGCGACGTTTTATCTGCTCGAAGTAGCATCTATTATCTATTCTGTGGTAGCATCAAAGGTACTAATAAGTATTTTGTATAAGAAGTAGTAATAAGCAGCGGATTAATTTATTCGTAATGACGAGCGGTGATCACCATAACCATCATCAAATTTGCATTGTTATAATGCTAATATTAATTTGGTAAAGTTTGTAAATCTGCTATTTTTCCTAAGAATGAGCTCATTAATTTTCGAGAGTCCTATCGCATCGACGTCACGAGACCTCGGCAATGAACGTCGGCCACTTACGAAAATGCCCGTAGACAATGCAAAAAAGTATTTTTAAGTATTTTCAAAAACACAATTTGTACATATTTAGTACAGAGTGGACGTATTTATTATTTAGTATTAACTTCATAGCTAAGTGGACTCGGAACCAATATTTTAATAGACATTAAAAATGTTAGTCGGAAGTTATGTAAGTCGAATATCCGCTGCATGTGGCATTGATGAATTTATTGATTGATCGATTGAAGGAGTACAAATCATCAAGTTTTTTGAGACTTGTAAATGTCCTCACATTAAGCTTTGGTATTACAATGATATGTAACTACCGTAATATGTGAGAGTACGAACCACCTTCACCCTTAACTATCCGCTGCCGGCCGCGTCATTTTCTGTTGAAGGTTACTGTATTTCTACGATATCTCATTAGATATTCATCTGAATTGAATGGTGTAAAGGATAATTTTTGTCAAAATTAAATACTTGAGATGAGTAAGATATTTATTTTGATGAGAAATTATCGATTTATACTATGTTGGTAAAAATACCTTCGCAAGTAAAGCACTGTTTAGACCAAATTTGAAAATCATAAAAATGGTTATTGTGAGTCAACCTTAAAAGATAGTTATATGCTATCGCGGACTTGTTTTTAGAACTTTTTGAGAGGAACGTGTCCACCATACATTGTTGTCGTGTAACTTTAATGATTTAGGCAGCGCACGCTACTCAAGCTCTCAGATGAGATGATTTTTTCCGGCTTAACTAACATTATTGCAATTTTCGTAAGGATCTCTAATTTGTTTGGAAATGAAATATAGCCTATTTTACTTGTTAATAATTTAGCTTTCTATAAATGATATAAGTCTTAAAATCAGTTAAGTGATTTTTGAGATAATCCACCTAGTTTGATAGATATAGATGATATGAGTAGGAACTTTAAACATTTCCTTTGAAACCTCGTAAATCCTAAATTATCATTTAAACGGAAAAATGGTTTAAGGAACCTAGGTGTAATTTTAAAAGACCTATCTAACGATACCCCACTTGCTTATAGCCTATCGACTTTCATTTATTAATTGGCTTCTAGTCGACGCCATTTTGTTTTTCTCAAATTCGGCCTCCGTTGTGACACTTGGAAGACTAAAACAAATCTATTAGTGCAATTACTATCAAAATCGGTTCAGCCGTTTTTTCTGTAATGTGACACAAAGGAAGGAATACAACCTTTGAAGCCTCGTAAATCCTAAATGATCGTTAAAATGAGAAAATGATCAAAGAAACCTAACTATGATTTTGCAAGACCTTTTCATCGATACCCCACTTGCCATATTCCATCGACTTTTATTTTTTAATTTGTTACATTATGGGTTCTAGAGGGCGCCATTTTGTTTTTTCTCAAATTCGGCCTCCGTTGTGACACTCGGAAGACTAAAACAAATCTATAAGTGCAATTACTATCAAAATCGGTTCAGCCGTTTTTTCTGTAATGTGACACAAAGGAATACAACCTTTGAAGCCTCGTAAATCCTAAATGATCGTTAAAATGAGAAAATGATCAAAGAAACCTAACTATGATTTTGCAAGACCTTTTCATCGATACCCCACTTGCCATAGTCCATCGACTTTTATTTTTTAATTTGTTACATTATGGGTTCTAGACGGCGCCATTTTGTTTTTTCTCAAATTTGGCTTCCACAGTGACACTCTAATGATATATTCGGCACAAACTGGTGCAAGAATCATCAAAATCGGTCCACACGTTTAGGCTGTAGCTGTCCTGCAAGGAACATACAAACATATATAGACTGATGAACACATAACCCTGTGCGTTCCGCAGTCGGGTAAAAAAGGGAACAAGGGTCACGAACGAACATGTTTTTCCTATGTTACGAAAATGTCAACGAAAATCCTTCGCCGCTTCCGGCCGTAAGTCCTCCGGGGCCCGGGCACACAATGCGCTCACTGCGGGTAGTTACACAAAAGGGGCTTCGGAAAATAAAACTATTAGGTATGCCACGTACAACGACAAAGTAGCGTGAAACATGTAAAAAATACATAGTTTGATAGCTTTTTCAAATAAAATTGACTATTAGTTTTCTCTTTGTTTTTTCAAGCATTACCTACCCATACTAATATTTTAAATGTGAAAGTTTGCATGGATGGATGGACGGATGGATGGATGTTTGTTTCTCAATCATGCCAGAACGGCTGAATGGATTTTAACAAAATCTGGCACAGTGGACAGATTATAGTCTGGAACAACACATAGGCTACTTTTTATCTTGAAAAATTAAAGAGTACCCGTGGGAACCCAAAAACCTCAGTTGCATGTTTGTTACTCAATCACGCCAGAACGGCTGAATGTATCTGGATGAAATTTGGCACAGCGATAGATATAGTTTGGAATAACACATAAGCTTCTTTTTATTTTATTTGTTAAAATAAAATAAAAATAACAAGCTACTTTTTATCCCGAAAAATTAAAGAGTACCCGTGGGAACCAAAAAGCCTCAATCCACGCGGACGTAGTCGCGGGCATAAGCTAGTTTGTTATAAAACTGTACACCCAATTAGCAAGAAAACGTAGATAGTCCAGTTAATTTAGATCTGAAGCCAATGAATATAATTTATCGTCGTGATCAGATTGCTTCTAATAAATCCCAATTATTCGGCTTCTTGAAACTGATATACCTACGGTTAATGTCAGTGACGCCTTTGAAATGTTCTCGGTCGTGCACTGTTCACTTAAGACTACTCGACTGCCTCGTTGGTCTAGTGGTTAGCCTGTTCGACTGCGGCCGACGAGGTCCCAGGTTCGAGTCGCGAGTCGGGCCATAACAAGTATTGGGGTTTTCTGACAAGAAATTCTCAGTACTAGCCCGGAGTAAGGAAGTTGGCGGGGTTTCACCCGCGTGCCTGATCTCTCTCCTGTCGTGTCGGATTTTTCATCCCATCGAACTATGAGAGTAAGGAAACAGAGAGTGCACCTGTGTATACGCACACACTTGTGCACTATAATAGCTCCCGCGCAGATGGCGAATCTCTCTGGAGATAAGTCGCCGTGGCCGAAATTCTGTCGGGAGGATATTATTTTTATAACTTAGTGGTCACTGACGTAAACACTGAGTCATAGGTTTTTCTGATAATTAATTCTGAGTACAAGCCCGGAGTTGGTACTTGGCGGTGTTTCACCCCCAATTAGGCGATATTTTAGTTTAAAGTTACCGACAGCTAAAATTGCAGATTCCTTGTAAACAGAATGTTATACATAGGAATTACGATCCCGCAAATATTATAAGTGGAATCCCGCAATACCGCGGGATCCCATATAATTTGAATTAATCCACCCAATCCCTACATCCCTATATTAGTTTGTTTGTTGTACCACTTGTGTTGTGGTATAATCCATACTAATACATACTACCCATACTAATATTATAAATGTGAATGTGTGTCTGTTTGTCTGTTTGTTACGTTTTCAAGGCCCATCTGTTCAACCGATTTTGAAGAATTTTGGTACAGGCATAGCTTGCATTTAAGAAGGACATTTTATCCCGAAAAATAAAAGAGTCCCCGCAGGAATCAAAACACCTTAATCTTCATGGACAAAAACGCGGGCATCATAAAGTCTACTATTTAAAAATGTAATTAGAAAATTGAACTTAAAAGTTGGTATAAAAAATGCCAAGTTCTTTCATGATTTGAGTTTATAATAATAATTTAATGTGATCGAGTAAAAATCATCCACTTATCGTGCTAGTGAGATGAATGAAGTGCACAATGATCTAGTGTACAAAGTGGCAAGTTAGCAAACTAGAGCCGCGGGTTTATTGATTAAACAAAGGCGGCATTATCCAAGTTCGCGCGAGCTGCGGGATGAACCGCAAGTTTGTGTTTTTGTCAAAGCGCTAACTTTGCTACCTTGCCGCGTACACGCCGAAGTCTGAGCAGTTTGTACAAACTTACACTGCTTGAATAAATAAATAAAGCTTTTATTGTGTTACACTTTTGTTCTCATATGTACATTAATTTTATATTAGACTTAAAAAACTAAAGGACAACAAAATACACAATTGGTGGCAAACTCAGCTTTGTGCTGAACTACTTAATATATATATACACCAAAGTAATATATATATATAAAATTCAAAGTCCTGACTGATTGATTGACTGACTGACTGACTTATATATCAACGCACAGCCTATACCGCTGGTCTTAGGACATGTAATTTGGAGAGTGTGTTCTTTGTGAAGACTAGGTATCCACTAAGAAAGGGTTTTTCGAAATTCCACCCCAAAGGGGTAAATTAGGGGTTGACAGTTTGTATTAAAGTCCGTCGTTTCTCAAGTTATAGCCATGAAACTTGGTATATGAGTTGCTGGTTCAAAATGAAGAAATACGTGTTTCACAGTTTTTTAAATTTTGACCCCCAAATAGGGTCCCCAATAGGGGGTGAAATTGGGGATGAAAGTTTGTATGAAAGCCCTTCATTTCTCAAGATGTTTTTCAAGTTATTTCAAAGAAACTTGGTATTCTGGCTTTTGGTAAAAAATAACTTAGAAGTACGTGTGTCACATTTTTCAAAGGGGTAAAATAGGGGTTGAAAGTGTGTATGAAAGACATTTATTTTTCAAGTTATAGCCATGATACAAAAAAAATGCGTTTAATTTAATTTTAAGCTTGTACAGAGATAGTTTACATGCCAAGAAATGAAATAGGCTACTTTTTGTCCCGGAAAATTAAAGAGTTCCCACGGGAATTAATAAACCGAAATCCACGCGGACGAAGTCGCGGGCATCATCAACTACCGAACGACTGCACAAAATTGGATAATTCTTTTTTTATAGTTCGTTATCGTCAGGACAAGGTTTATATAAAGAAAATTTAAGATTTCCCACGGGAACCTAAAACCCCAAATAGATGTTTGGTACTTAATCACACCAGAACGGCTAAGCGGATCTGGATGAAATTTGGCACTAAGATAGATTATAGTCTGGAGCAACACATAGGTTACTTTTTAAAACTAAAGAGTTCCCGCGGAAACCAAAAAACCTCAATCCACGCGGACGAAGTCGCGGGCATCAGCTAGTATTATATATGCGAAACTATGTTTGTTTGTTGGTTTGTTGGGTTGTCCTTCAATCACGCCACAACAGAGAAACGGATCGACGTGATTTTTTGCTTATGTATAGTTGAGGACCTGGTGAGGGACATAATGCTACTTTTTATCCCAGAAAATTAAAGAGTTCCCGTGGGAATAAAAAAATTTATTTCACGCGGACGAAGTCGCGGGCATCAGCTAGTTTATGACAAGTCTTTCGCTGTTATCTAATCAATTTGTTAACACACAAGATGGTCACTTTTTACGCGAATATTGTAACGAAAGGAGCTATTACTAATCTGGTAAGTACCTATATATTACTTTAAACGTAATGTTTAGAACACAATATTTTATACGAAATGGCGGGATAAAATACAGCTATAATATAATATATTGAGGTTATAAGCCATATTCAATGAAATTGCATTATTTTATAAAATTTCAGCCAAAATGGTGTAGCTATTGTGACGTGAAAGAGTAACATCCAATCATACAAACTTACAAACAGCCAAACTTTTACATTTATAATTCTAGTATAATATCTGGTATACTAAAATAGTAGGTACAGTACACGTTGAGAATGTCATAATATCAAAGAGCCAAGACTTCGAATACAATATGGATACAATGGATACGAAATTGTTTGCCTCAATGGTTTGACTTCAAATGTTAAAGCCGCTATACACGTAGCCAGATCGAAATATTTGATTCAGCAATTTTCGTAACAACAAAACGGACCTAATAGTCTCTGATTCGATCCGGAGTGGAATCCCCTACCGGCATCAGTGTTTTCTGCTATTTATAACTTACTAGTTAATGTCCGTGATTTCGACCATATCGATCAAGAACTTTTTGATTCTCCCGGGAGTTCTTTAATTTTCCGGAATCAAAAAAAGCTTTTCCTGGGATGAAATCTATTTCTATACCAAATTTCAACAAAATCGGTTGAAAAAATGGGCTAATCCCAAAGACGCACGAATACTATCCACGCTAGAGATATGCTAAATCCATAATAAATTGTCCACAAGATAATGTAGCAAATTGTTACATTGACTAAATAATAAGATTTTTTTTCTCTCTCTCCTTCCTCGGAATAACTATATATCTATACCAAATTTAGAAATACCAAAATCGGTCGCAGACAGACAGATAGACACACTTTCGCGTTTATATTATTCGTATAAATTTGTCTTTCCGATCTGGTGGTTGCTCAATCATAGAATCAGTGACATTACTTAATAAATGTGCCGGCCACCCCGAGGCAACAATGTGTATACCGACCCTTATTGTGCACACAGAGACAAGCGTCCTACTTTCTTTGACAGCCATCTTATTTCCGTTTGATAATACTAATTTCCTTGAGAGCTTCGCATTTGTTTAGGACCAGCATATTCAATTCGCTTGGATATTTTTTTGTTAGCCCTCGGCTGCGATCTCATTCGATATGGCACAGTGGTAAACGCTGTAGGCTTATTACTGAGGATTCCAGGTTTGATGTCTAGCAAGTGCTATTTAAATGTTTTGGGGTTTTTTTTCAAACCACGCGGATGATGACCGGCATCTTGTAGGTACACTAATAAAATACAAAGCTAATATACCTAGGTACTGCCTCCTGATAGTTAGTTTTTTTTTATCCACTACAAGTTATCCTTTGACTGCGATCTCACCTGATGGTAAGTGATATTGGAGTCTAAAATGGTAGCGGGATAACCTGTTTGGGGCATGGCAGTTATATTAAAATCATACCCCTAAACGGTTTCTACACGGCATCGTACCGGAACGCTAAATCGCTTGGCGACATGTATTTGCCGGTAACTAGCTACGGCCGAAACCTCCTACCAGGCCAGACCAAGGAAAATTCAGAAATTATAAATTCCCAAATTGCCCAGTCGGGGATCGAAACCGGCACCACGTTAAAACAACAGCGCTCAACACTGAGCCAAGGAGATCGTCCTAAAGTTCAAAAACAGAAGTTGAATGCATAATTAGCACTACCATATTTTGTAGACCCTGCCTTACGACCTTTAAGTTTTCGCTAAAACTTTGCGACGTAGACAGGATAACATCTTCGCAGACATTTTAATCAAAGTTCGCCTAGCACCCCGTAACGTTGATTACAGCGGACTTGTAGTTGATATGGCCGCTTCCGTCGGTCTATGGTATCTAACATCATTATCATACTATTTTTCAATATATATCAATGAGATCTCCCAGACACGGTGGCGAGCGCTGTGGTCGTATAGTAGTAGGTCCCAGGTTCGATTCCCGGCAGGGCACAGTTATTTGTGTTAACTGATGCCCGCGACTTCGTCCGCGTGGATTGAGGTTTTTTGGTTCCCGCGGGAATTCTTTAATTTTCTGGTATAAAAAATATCCCATGTATAAACCAAACTATAAATGATCTATCTCGGTGCCAAATTTCTTTTAGATCCATTCAGCCGTTTTGGCGTGATTGTAATATTTTCTTAACAATTTTTAACTGCGGTTGTGAATGTTTTCTACAAGAATTTATTTAATGAATGCTAGCCACGATTCATTGAACTACTTGCCTTCAAAAAAAGAAAGGAATTAATTGTGATTGTAAAAATGATATTTCGAATAAAGATTTCACAAAATACTAACACAAGTTTTACCGCTCCCGGTATCAATATTCATTGGTTATTTATATTATTTCAATAACTTCTATTCAACGGGGAACGATATTTCAATACATTTTCAAGAAGATTTTATAACTTTAAATAAATTTGCTCGGTATTTGAGCTAGATACTTTTAATATATTTTGTTATTATTCGATGACTAGCTTTTACCCGTGACTTGGTTTGCGTGGACTACAGGGCGGTTATATGAAACCCACCCCTTATCGGTTTCTACTAGGCATCGTACTAGAAATTACTTCTATTAGGTACCTTTTCTGTTCTAGAACCATAGAATTATATCTATTAGTACAATGCTAGAATTACTTTGATTCACTTGGTGGCACGACTTTGTCGGTAACTAACTATGGCCCAACAAGCCTCTAGACCAAAGTCAATTTTAAAAATTATAAATTCCCACATTACCCCTGCCGAGGCCGAACCCGAGACCTCCCATTTGTAAGACCACCACTCATCACTGCGCCAGGGCGGTCGTCAAACAAATACTAATAACCCTTGTATACTAAAAAATACATCATACTAATATTATAAATGCGAAAGTGTGTTTGTTTGTTGGTTTATTGGTTTCTTGGCTTGTTCTTCTATCACGCAGGAACGGAGTACAACGGATCGACGTGATTTTTGGTTTGGGTATAGTTGAGGACCTGGAGAGTGACATTGGCTACTTTTTATCTCGGAAAATTAAGGAGCTCCCGCGGGAATCAAAGAAACTAAAGCCACGCGGACGAAGTCGCGGGCATCAGCTAGTTAATAATAAGTAGTGAAGAAAAAGAGCGGTATGAGGAAAATTGTTCTTACTTACTTTTCCGTAAAATAAAATATAGAGTATAATGTAACGGAAAACCATAGAGTTCTATTGATAGCCTCGATGCCCTTTGATAAGCTTTTGGGAATTTTGCAAAGAATATTGTTTGTTTTGTATTTCGTTCGATTTCCATCCGACAGAAATATAACTTAGTAGTATGACAAAAAATTTCATATTTGTTATTTCTTTATTTTGTGTTTTTGTGGTGTACCTACCTACAATAAAGAATATACATACCATGATCATCGTAGGTACAGAAACACAAGGCACTGAATGGCTTTTGACTTTTACTTGGGAAAACGTAGGTAATAAATTTTACCATATTAGAAACTCAAGCTGGGAATAAAGATCTTTGGAGGCGTTCCTCTTACAAATTAAACAAGATTAAATTAACTCTACTTGGCTCCCTTTTACACTATCGGGTTATGTAAATCTAGGCTCTTCGAGATAAACGGCCTATGTCAAAAATTATGTCATTTCTTAGTTTCTTATATTTTTTCGGAGTTCACCTCCTCTAGAATCGATTTTCATATATATGTATACGATAAGCCTAGATAAGATATGAAAATGTTATCGTACCTGAACGCTAAATCGCTTGGCGTTACGTAGTGGTACCTAGCCATGGCCGATGCCGTTCTCCACATACTCGTACCATATTGTGTTTCACTCTACCTACTATGCACGGGAATGTAACTCGGTCATTACTTACATGTACTCTGGTCTAGTACTTAAACATTCAACTTTCCAACTCCGGTACGTATTGAGAATTTCTCAACAAAAAAAACGTAATTTTCGAACCGAAAATTGAACCCAGGACCTTATCCACAGTCGAAGTTTCTACACACTAGTCAGATTTAAGTATGTAAAGCATTGGGTTATTTTCACATTTCGAAAAGCCGCGCTGTTATCATCTAAGTAAGTAACAATTTCTCATATAATAAAGTAGGTGTCACGAATCACGCCTCCCATCTCACCAACCGATCTTTCGAAGAATTTGAGCTGACCCTCGAAGTGTCGTCACATCTGCTTTGATGGAAATACGGGTATCTCGCAAGTTATCAAGGGTCAGCATCTATACTAATATTATAAATGCGAAAGTTTGGATGGATGGATGTTTCTTACTCAATCACATCAGAACGGCGGAACGGATCTGGATACAATTTTACACAGGGATAGATAGATTGTAGTCTTGAGTGACATAGAGGCCATTTTTAATTTCGAATAATTTAATATAAGAAATTCTTTCTAAACAACAGACTTCAAACTCCCGCGCTAACTTTACAACAACAAGCACACGCTATACAAAGTACTTATTTTATTGTTTATATTTTAAAAACCGCTCAACCGATTTCGATAAAATTTATGGGACCACATGGGAAGTATGCCCTTTCAAATAAAAAAAGAATCATCCAAATCGGTCCACCCAGTCAAAAGTGCTGAGGTAACAAACATAAAAAAAAAAAATACAGTCGAATTGAGAACCTCCTCCTTTTTTTGAAGTCGGTTGAAAATTCAAGTCCCCGCGAGAAACAAAAACCCTCAATCCACGCGGATGAAGTTTTTTTTTTCTTATAGCGCTTGGTTGCGATCAGACTTGCTTGCAAGTCGCAGGCATCATCTAGTATCCATACTATCCATACTAATATTATAAATGCGAAAGTGTGTCTGTCTGCCTGTCTGTCTGGTACGCTTTCACGGCCCATCTGTTCAACCGATTTTGATGAAATTTGGTACAGGGTTAGGTTGTACCCCGGGGAAGGACATACACGCATACTTTTTATCCCGGAAAATTGAAGAGTTCCCGCGGGAATCATAAAATATCAATCCACGCGGATGAAGTCGCGGGGCATCATTTAGTAATATATGAAGAGGAAATAGTCACTCGCTCACTGACTGATTGATCAATGCTCAGCCCAAGCCCTTGGCACCAGAAAGCTGAAATTCAACACAGAGGTAGTCTATGTCCTTACCCGGGGTGTAACCTACCTCTTTACCAAATTTAATCAAAATCGGTTTAAAAGATGGGCCTTTAAAGGCAGACAGACAGACAGATAGGTAGAAAGATAGAAATTCGCATTTATAATATTATGTGTATTATGGATTGGTAAACCCGTTCATACGAAGCCAGGGACAATCTCGCTAGTGACTTTACAAGTTGATTTAATTAATTTGTGTACTATTTTTATACATAGGTTTCCGTGACACATTTATTCAAGCAGTTCCCGCAAATGACACCATTGACCTTGCGCCACTCAGGCCGTCAAACCGCTCATTAGATACATTCAAATGACTGTAACACAAAACAGAACGTAATGAGCCACTTTACCTACCACTAAAATTCTCATATTTCTCATTTTTTAAAGTGAAACTTCTTTAGAATCGTTGTGTTGAAAATTCAATGAAACGAAAAAGCGACACCACAAATAGACAAACATATCCATAATAGGATTTAGCCTGCGAGAGAATGAGATAGAATACAAGTTATATTTATCTCATTCTCTCTTAAGCTACTTTTCTAAAGTTTCACACACACACACACTTTGTTTTTATCTTTAATCCACTACCATCCACCTCAACTCATAGTAATTGTTCATATTAAAGAAAGAAACTTCGTGCAAAACCTCGAGTTTCAAAACCTGCATTAAAGGAGTTGAAATGACTGTCCGTTAGTTTTTTTTAAATAAACAAGACTTGATGATAGATAATGTAAGGTTTTTCATTCCCGCGTGGGAACTCTTCGATTTTCCAAAACAAAAAGTAGCCTATTTCCTTCCTCGGGTTGCTATCTTACTCTTAGTTCAGTACCCAAATTAGTTTAACGGATCTAAATGGCTTTTTAGCGTAGCAGACAAATAGACAGACAGACAAACTTTCGCAATACTTAATAGTTATATAGGTAGGGATAGTATAATACTATCCTACAGCATTTCTTCCAAGGCAAGTCAATTCATTGTCAATTTAGGATTAAAATCAAGGTTTTTTTTTTACTTTATCGCAAGAGTCCGAATATAAATAGTCCTTCAGGAGTCCGGTCTTTTCATGTAGGCTATTTATCACCAGGAGGGCGTACAATTGTAGAGGGCAAGAGGCGTCTGGAGGGCCGAGTGAAAATAATAATATGATGACAAGCACTTGCGATTGTGAGGGAGTGACTCGCCGATAACGGAGGGAAACAACGTAAGAGGGAGAAAATTTTCGAGGTCACTAGATAGGCAAAAATTTAAACAATTCATGTTTTTTAGGTTTGCGTAGGTAGAAACCTTTTTGTTTCGTCCATTCCGTCTGTCCGTTTGTTTATATCACAGATATTTTAACTATCAACTTTAAGAGAAACTCGATACTAATGCCAAAGCATACGCGCTTCAGCCGCAGCTCAAAACCTCTGCACAGGTCCGCAGATTAAAACGCGCGTTTGTATCGATACACGCGCAGTCACGTCGATACAACCACGCTGTGGACGCTCATTTAGGTACGACAAGAAAGAGATAAATAATTAATTTGTATGAATATGTGAAATTGAGATGATTGTTGATGAAATAAGATGATCGAGCTAAAGAAGTTTGTGTGGCCATTGAAACGCACGTCCATGCACATTATGGGCGCGTTTGTATCAATACAAATGCTATACAATCTGCTTGTTTGTAATGAAAACGCGCGGTTAAAATAGCATAGGTGCATAGGTCGGTGTGCATAGGCTCTAAGAGCTGCACAATTTAGAAGCTGCTGTTGAGGAACGCTCCCTTGGGCGTTTCTCACTTATATTAGGTTTTGTCCTGTCAACCACCAAAGACGCCAAGACGTGCCGCCAAGCGATTTAGCGTTCCGATACGATGCCGTGTAGAAACCAATTAGTAGTATGGGTTTAATGTAACTGCCATGCCCCTAACAGGTTAGCCTGCTATCATCTTAGACTGCATCATCACTTACCATCAGGTGTGATCGCAGTTAAGGGCTAACTTGTAGTGGATTAAAAAAATTCCCTCTGTAGTGTGTTTTCGTCTTTATCCAGCATTCAGCATGTTTAATTTTGTTTATTTATGTAGCTTTCCACCGCTGAATAAGATCATGCGACTGGAAAACTATTGGAATAATATTATGAACCAGCTGCGATACCTTCAATGTTGTTAATTTATTTTAAAGTGAAATTATTTTCAGCAAATTACAATTATAATGCTTTCCAAAATACAAAATTAAACTTTAGTTTAGCTTTTAACTTTAGTTTAGCTGGAACATCGTGCTGTCTGTCCTATCTGTTCTATTATATGTATCTATTTGATTTTGATTATAAGTACGGAAATAGCTTGCATGTAGAAGACATAATGTATAGAGAGAGAGATATTAGATCAGGGAAATAAACGGAAAATTAAATAGTCAATAATTATATGTCTTTAAATTCAAATTAGGTACACTGTACTCTTTTTGACTTTCAATAACTTACAAAACATTATGGTGTTAATCAATTACGGTATCTTAAAACTCCGAGGGCTCTAAACGCGCCCTGGTCTGAGAAGAGCCCGCAACAAGTTCAGCCGGGTTTTCCAGTTCAAACAGGACTATTAAAAAACTTAAAGCCGCAGCTAAAGACGCATGTATTGGCTTGTTTCTATTAAATACGAGTTTAGATTTCAGGCTTTCCGTGCAAAGGTGAAAGTTGGAGTAGTAAATTAAAGTTAGCGTTGTTAATGACACAAGTTCGCGACCCCTGGCAACCGTGGTTAATATTCATTCAGTGTTGCTAATGAGCGAAGAATCTCAATTTATTTGCACAATGTTAAACAGGGGTTAACATTGTGCAAATAAAATATTACACTGGAAAAGATGAATATCAGGCAAATAATTATAATATTACTAGATGGTGCACGCGACTTCGTCCGCGTGGATTAAGTTTTTTTGATTCCCAGAGGAACTCTTTAATTTTCCGGAATAAAAGTTTGTAAATATCCAACCCCGGTATGTAATTTACCTTTAAATTTTAGATCAAAATCGGTTGAAAAGATAGGCCGTGAAAGCGTAGCAGACAGACACATTTTCGCATTTATTATATTAGTATGGGCAAATGTAAGTGTGTCTGTCTCTCTGCTACGCTTTCGCGGTCCATCAGTTCCGCA
This sequence comes from Erebia epiphron, assembly GCA_963932025.1. Taxonomy (NCBI): domain Eukaryota; kingdom Metazoa; phylum Arthropoda; class Insecta; order Lepidoptera; family Nymphalidae; genus Erebia; species Erebia epiphron. The sequence continues at coordinate 18,378,532 of OZ009960.1, forward strand.
TGTTTTGATGAAATTTACTTTTTTTCAACTTGATGAAACTGTACAATATATTTTAATAAATAAACTAGCACTAGGTGGTATCTACACGAGCCACACCTTGCAGTAACGATTCAAGTCATCAATGAAATGAAATACTCGTATTTATTTCATGTAGGACAGCTTATGCCACTATGGGCTGTCTGGATTCTAATACTGGCTAGGAAAGCAGATTTTACTGAGAAGAACCGGCAAGAAACAGAACATGGTACTTTATAGCAGTCAAGCCTGTTGGCTATCATGCTTAGGACTCTGTTGGCGCTGGCCCGCCCCCGACGCACCAGGGATGAGCAACTTTTGAGCATTAATGTAAAAAAGCAGTCTATTCTAGCATCACATTTTTGACGATATCCCTGGCGCAGTGGTGAGCACTGTGGTCTTTACCACCTGACTGGCAAAGATCTAAGTACCGCCAAACAAGCGTACCGATGCCGTGTGGACACCGGTATGGGGTTTAATATAAGTGTCATATTACGCGCGCAACAGCGCGTAATATTAGCCCAGTTGCCCACGCATTGGTTAGCCCGCTACCATCTTAGACTGCATCATTATTAACCATCTTCATTGCAGTCAAGGCTAACTAGTAGTGGCGTAAAAAAACAACACAATCCCTGATGCTGTGCAAAAATAGGGCAGCCCCGTCAAAGCCCTAAAATCATTACTATAACACGCAAAATTTATGTATTAACGTGGAATACTTACATCCTAACGTTTTCAATTTCATCGTTAAATTGTATTTTGCCCTATAATTAATTTTAAGTGCTCTTGAACGAGAGGGCTTCCCATCAAAAGGTAATTTTCTTACAGTAAACGTAATATTACACCGGCTCTACGAGTTTTATATCGAGTGTAATAATCTAAATTGTTATATATAGTACTTAATACGTAAAGGTTTTACAGGAAGGGCTTCGGTGTTACTTAAAATGTGTAGAATCTTGCATGAATTATTTTTTTAAACTCTTTCTAAACTCTTTCTAAAATCAAGAAATGAATGAAGTTAATGATTTGCTTATGTTATTTGGTAACATACGCAAATAAATATAAATATATAAACCATATCTCAAATTTAACATCTAAATTTAACATATGGTATCTTGACGATGGAACCATTGGAGGCAACGTGGATGACGTTCTAAAAGATCTTAACAATGTTAAGCAACAATTTGGCAAAATTGGCTTAGAACTAAATTTTTCCAAATGTGAACTGTTCTTCACAGGAAAACTATCGCAAGATAGAATATTATCGGCCTCTGAATTATTTAACGAAATTGCCCCTAATATTAAGATTCTTGATAAACATTCACTTTGTCTTCTTGGTGCTCCTCTTTTTAACGAAGCCATACAACCAATCTTGGACAAAAAAGTCAGAACATTTTCAGCACATTCTGACAAATTGGGCGCTCTAAATTCTCACATAGCATTTTCGATCCTAAAATATTGCCTTTTTGTACCTAAATTAATTTATATTCTCCGTGCGAGCCCAATTTGGAAATTTCCTGGACTACTCGATATCATGGATGCCACCTTAAGAGATACGCTAGAAAAAATTCTAAATTTATCTTTTGATGATCAGTCCTGGAATCAAGCTACTTTACCGGTCAAGTATGGTGGCATCGGCGTGAGAAAAATTTCCAGTGTTGCTCTTCCGGCTTTTCTGTCCTCTGTGCATAGTATAAAAGAGCTTAGTTCTCAGATTCTTAAATCTAATTCAGTTTCATTGATCTATGCCACAGAGGCCCTAGAGAGTTGGAAGGTCAGGTGTCCCAATGACGACATCCCGAAGGAATGTTTCACACAAAAACTTTGGGATGTGCCGTTGGTTCGGCTGACACATACAAATTTGGTTCAAAATCTTACAAGTGAAAGAGATCGAGCAAGGCTTCTAGCCTTATCTGAAAAAGAATCCGGGTATTGGCTTCATGCCTTGCCATCGACAAATCTCGGCACTCTTTTAGATAATGAAAGTTTTCGTGTGGCTCTAGGTCTCAGATTGGGAGCACCCCTGTGCTACGAGCACAGATGTCCGTGTGGAAAAGAGGTTGATAAATTTGGAATTCACGGACTCTCTTGCCAAAGGAGCGCCGGTAGGCTTTTTCGGCATGGCTCTCTCAATGATACGATCAAAAGGGCTCTTGCCACCATAGATATTCCTGCGCTCATTGAGCCGGCAGGGATAAGTCGGGATGATGGCAAGAGACCTGATGGATTGACGCTGGTTCCCTGGGAACGGGGACGGGCGCTAATGTGGGACGCAACATGCGTAGACACATTGGCCCCGTGTCATATCAGGGAGACAGCATCAAGGCCGGGAGCCGCAGCAGAAAAGGCTGAAACCGGCAAGCGGCGGAAGTATGCCTCTCTCATAGAGAGTTACATATTTGTTCCGTTTGCCGTGGAGACCCTGGGGCCATGGAGTCTTAGTGCCAAAAACTTTTTACGAGATATTTCACCGCGGTTAATTGCCTCATCTGGTGACAGAAGGGCTGGCTCATTTTTTGCGCAAAGGATCAGCCTGGCTGTCCAGCGCGGAAATGCAGCCAGCATTCTTGCCACTATTCCACGCGGGCATGATTTATATAGTAATTAGGTTAGGCTAGCTAGCATTAAGTTCTATTGTATTATTTTCAATAAAAATGTAAAAAAAAAAAAAAAAAAAAAAAAAATTAAATAAAAAAAAAAAAAAAAAAAATATATATATAAATATATATAATAAATATAAATATATTTGGTAAGAACATAGCCAAATGTAAACAAAAGAATCTTTTCTATACTTTTTATCTATGTATATAAAATTCAAAGTCCTGACTGACTGACTATCAACGCACTAAAACCGCTGGTCCTAGAGACATAAAATTTGGAGAGTTTGTTCTTTGTGAAGACTAGGTATCCACTAAGAAAGGGATTTTCGAAATTCTACCCCCAGCGGGGTAAAATACGGGTTGAAAGTTTGTATGAAAATTCTTCATTTCTAAAGTTATAGCCATGAAACTTGGTATGTTAGCTTTCAGTTAAATATAAAGAAGTATATCTCTCACCATTTTTGAAAATTCGACCCCCAAAGGGGAAAAGTAGGGGTTGAAAGTTTGCATGAAAATCATTCATTTTTCAAGTTCCATGATACTTGATATTTGGAATATTGAAGAAATAAGTGATTCACAATTTTTGAATATTTTATCCCGAAGGACGGTAAATAGAGTTTGTCCTTCAATCACTCTGCAACAGAGCAACGGATCAACGTTTTGTTCATGGGTATAGTTGAAGACCTGGAGAGTGACATGGGCTACTTTTTGTCCTGGAAAATTAAGGTGTGCCTGTGGGAATTTAAAAACTTATGCTACGCGAAGGAAGTCCAGGGCAACTGCTATATATTTTATTAAGTAGATTATGGATTAACCAACTTGATAGTCATAGACTGATTTAAACGCGGTATTCAGATCAATCACATTACTATGGATCGTACGGCTGAAAAAGCTATACCAAGTTTCTGAAAAAGTATCTAGCAATTCTATTTGACATTTCCTAGCATCGATACCGAATACCAAGCATAGCGGGATGCATTCTATGCATGGCCAATACGCGAATATTTTCTTTGTAAAATCTATACATACTATGCACGTATCACGTATGTTGAAGTCATATTCAAATCATAGTTAAACGAATGATATTTGAGTTTGAGTTTCTTATTTATGACAAGGGTCTTGTTTTAGGTTTTCATTGCAATACTAAAATAGAAAAGTCTCGATTTGTCATCTGTCCGTTTTTTCAGAAATCAACTTCAAGAGTTGTTCCAGCGGCTAATTATGTAATTGTTATAATTATTAATCTAATAAAGTAATTAACGATATTTGTGAGATGGTGATACTAAAAAAAACCCGGTTGAGTTTGTTGTGGGCTTTTCTCAGACCAGGGCGCATTTGGAACCCTCGTAGGTTTAGTTTTAAGATACCGTAACTGACTATCACGATAATTTTTAGGGTTCCGTACCAAAATGGTTAAATGGAACCCTTATGGTGCGACTTTCTCCGTCTGTCTGTCCGTCTGTCCGTCTGTCCGTCCGTCACACTCGATTATTTCAGTAACTACCGAAGCTATCGACATGAAATTTAGAATAGTTGTGTATATTAGTGGCCCAAAGACACTGAAATTAAAAAAAATTGGAAATTATTTTTGTTCTTATTTAAAAAGGGGGGAAAATCGGAGGGTTGAAATTTAAAAGTGAGATAACTGTGCTGTGTGGAGTATCATATGAAAGGGTTTACTTTGTACATTCTAAAACAGATTTTTAATTATTTTTAGTCATGATAGTTTTTGATTTATCGGGGAAAAAGTAAAAAAAAAATACCGTTCCCCCCCCCCTTATCTCCGGAGTTTACAAATCGAAAAATCTGAAATAATTATGGTCAATAGGAATTTATGTATATTTTACAGGAAAACTATAGCCAATGCTCTAACTAGCATAGTTTTTTTTATATACACAGTAAACCTCTTACTCGTCGTCAAATAAACATATTGGTTTTTGCCTGATTGTTTTGCTTCAGTACCTACTTCTTGAGTACGGAACCCTCGGTGCGCGAGTTCGACTCGCACTTGGCCGGTTTTTTTTTATATTTAATTGGACCTAAATTGAATAAATAAATATTGATTGATTGATTGATCTTCAATCGTCGTTTTACTAATTGGATATCATGTATCAGTAACTCAAGCTAAATGCAGTCTGATACTTAAATAATATAGTTTCAAGGAGAACCTCTATTTAACTTTTACCGTTAAACTTGCTATTGGAGTTGGGCTACTTACTTTTAAAATACTTCACTGTCGAAGCTGCTTCGCGTTCCGGAGAGGTTTTCTTTTCTAGATTTTTGTTAAGATATAAAATTTCCAAGCTTTTAATGTTTTTAGTCGATTTTAATTGAAATTTCTTAACGAAGTGTAGGTTACATAATCATATATTTAATCACTGCCTCGTTGGTCTAGTGGTTAGCATGTTTAACTGGCAGCACATGACGGGATCCCGGAATCTATTACCGGGTCGACCCATAGTTAAATAAATTGGGCTTTTTTGACAAGAATTTCTCACTATTAATCCAGAGTTACGAAAATGGTGGTGTTATCATTATCGTGCCTCGGAGAGCACGTAAAGCCTTCGATCTCTCTCTGATCGTGTTGGATAGTCTGAATCGTCGATATTATTAAGGTACATAAAAAGTGCACCTGTATTTGCGCACGCACTTGTGCACGTATCTCCCGTGCAGATGGCTAATCTATTTGGAGAGTGCCCGCCGTGGCAGAGATCCAGGCCTTACTATAAAAATAAACCTATTGACCTTATTTATAAAAATAAAGGCCATTTATAATAACCTAGGCTAATTTCACTTTACAAAGTATTGCGCTATGTCACAAAGACCTGGAAAGCCTATACAAACATGAAACTGTCCCGAAAGAGGCGGGCAAGGCCTCAGACTGGAAATCTGGAAAATGGTAGAAAATTGGAAATACACCAAGGTCCAAGCTTATAATCCGGCTGGGGCTCAAAGTCGCGTCAATGCATTATGCAGGAGGCTTTTCATCGCCTGCTTACTTCTAGACTCTTTTGTGATATGCCCGGCCCAATTAATAGACTTGAGCGTTCAACGTAATTCAACAATAAACAAGAGTATCAATTTATCCGGCCGGTCTCAAAGGGCAAGTATTAGTTACTATAGATAACATTTTCGCAAAAAGTTAATTATTACAAACATTAAAAATATTTTTAGATATACATTTTCACAATTTTATTAATATTGTGTATAATAAATGACTGGATAATAAAATAACATACTCGTTCACAGAAAATAAAATCTTAATTTTTAATTTATCTATTTATATTAAAAAATAATATTATATTACTAGTTAATGCGTGAAACTTCGTCCGCGTGGAATAAACATTGTACTAAATTGACACTTATAAATTATTTCGCAATGACAACTTATTAAGGCCTATTTTATAGTTACAAGTTTTGGTTGTTAGTAATGTCTTACGATAGTCATGGAAATGTGTTACTTAGCAGTGTTTTTCGTGGTATTAGAGGGTACACGCCCTATTTAAGGAAAAACTAAATTACTCAAAAATATAATATTACTAGCGAATGCCCATGACTTCGTCTGCGTGGATCTAGGTTTTTTGGTTCCCGCGGGAACTCCTTAATTTTCCGGGATAAAAAGCCTTAGCCTATGTACTATTCCAGACTATATTCTATCTCTGTGCCAAATTTCAGCCAGATCCGTGCAGATGTTGGCGCGTGATTGAGTAACAAACATCCATACATCCATACATCCATCCAAACTTTCGCATTTATAATATTTATTTGATAAACCGTTAGTTTGAAGACGAACCATTTTCAATTTTTAACCCACATTGCTTAATCAGTCTAGTTTTCTACCATTTCGACCAAAACAAAACAGTTTATACATTTACTATAACACAAAAACGCTATCGCTTGTTAATCAGACTCCCATACTAGCAAAGTAATGTAATACATCATGCAACTAATAATACTCTTAAGTTAAGTGAAATTGGATGTAACGCTTGATTAACTGATTTACTATCAGTTAAGACTTAAGTCTTTCTATATTACGTCGGTGCCCACATAAATATCCATGCCATGCGGAAATCCAATGTGTCGTTACTCCAACAAAGATAGTTATATAGCTGATATAAGTCAGTTAATCCTCACTGGAACTCCTTAGTACAGATTTTAATACAAAATCTTAACTAAAGAGACCCCTTAGGCATTGATTAGTGACTCTGAGAGCGGCAAGAAGTCTATTTTTAACTGACTTCAAAAAAACGAGGAGGTTCTCAATTATTCTCACTAACTCTATTTAAAAAAGGCATTTTCAAACATTTTTTGAACCACTGTTTTTTGTTGTTGTTCATTGCACGAAATTTCCTTCACTGAAACCTATGGTAGGAAGTATAATTATTTCAATGACTTTTAAAAAATTACAAAGGGTTCAAAATGGTTAAACCCCTTGAATCATGAATCATGAATTTAAACTAAATTTATTTTTCCACAAACAAAAGAATTCCGGATACTAAGGTTCACATCCAAAGAACAATTAATAAACTGCCCAAAATTACAAACTGGATTAAGAAGGGTTCTACCCTAACTCGTTTATCTTGGCTATCTTTTTATAAAGATATTTTTCTTTGACCCTTCTACATAGACCGAGATACGATCAAAAAATCATGGATCGACGAAACGAAAACAACATCTTCGATCCAATGCACTAAAATGTGTACATAACTTAAATTAACTGACTTCCAAAAAAAGAAGAGGTTCTCAATTCAACGCGATTTTTTTTATTTTTTAAAGTCGTGCAAAATTTAAAAGTATGTCTAAAACTAGCTAAAATCCATATCCATACTGATTCTATGGGTAATTTATAGTTAATATTATAATTACTGCGAAAATGTGTATGTCTGTCTTTCTATATTATGTCTGTTTATCTGCTACGATTCAACGGCCTTCCAACCAATTTTGATGAAATTAGGTACTAAAATAGGTCCCAGGAAAGGACATAGACTACTTTTTCTCGGAAACTTTCGTAACCCCTGGTACCTACACGCTAGTTTGACACTTTTTATAAAATCAATGTACTTATCGAGTCGATGTTTCACACTAGCATTTCATATGAAAAAAACAGCCATCGATTCATGAAATAAATTATTCTCAATGAGACATTATAGATTAAGTAGTCAACTCACATTGAAGCTAATGGGTAAAAGTAAAACTGCGCGTTAACTCTTAAACTATTTCTAGGCCAAACAATCTGAGCCCGGAAGTTTATTTTTCAGATATCTTCAAAGTGAGCTGATTCCCGAAGGACTCTCACTGTTTAAGGATTTAAGGCTTTTTATTAAATTTTAATGCTTGAGAAATTTGGGTCAGAAAATTTAATATAAATTTTGTTATAATTGTGTAGACAAAGGATGAAAAGAGGTATGGTTCGTTTTATAATAATGTAAAAGATAAATTTACTCAGTTACTAAGTAATCAGATAAGTTTTTATTATTATGAAAATTGTTTTCATCTCAACATTATTATTATGGTTTTATAAATTTTAGATTGCGAATTCCTGTTATGTACCTACTTAAATAATATAAAAGATTTCACAATTCTAGAAAACCTTCCCTGCGCAGTGGTGAGCGCTTTTGTCATAATAAGCGGGAGATCCCGCGTTCAATCCTCGGCAGGGTCATTTTGGGAATTCATAATTTCTAAATTTGGTCTGGTACTTACTTGACTGTGATCTTACTTACCACCAAGTAAGATCACAGTCAAGAGCCAACTTCTAGTAGAATAAATAAGGTTTTTTAAAGATTTTATACCTAAAGTACGAAGTCTGAACGAGTCAGGCAGGTCAGCCAGTTACAAAATAACGCTTCATATAAGCATCGAGGAACAGCTGGAGTGTTCGAAATATCCTTCAGTTGGTGGCGAATGGCTATCGACTTTGAAATTCGCAGCCCCCCCCCCCCCCCCCGCTCCGAATGAAATTAACTTCGGAAATTCTAAGTGGTTTTCAAAATGTGCTGCAGCTCGCTTGGACTTATACCACCACTATACCTAATGCAGTTACACAAGTCAAATCTAGCGGAAAATCACGTGAAATAGTCACGTAAAAGAATTTCACTCTAACTTATTGAAATGTTATGTCCACAAAAACAAAGACCCAGAAAGGATTTTTGAAATTCCACCTGACTGAAGTGGTGTCAAAATAATAATAATAATTTTAATATTATTAAATTTTAAACTGTACAGAAGTCTGCAGGAGGCACGAGAATTACACATCTACTTGTACGTAGACGAAAGCTGCAAATATTTTTTACCAGTTCTTAAATAAACTTTATGGAATATATGAATAAATTGGGATTCAAACACAATATTTACCAACGAAATTATAAGTAAACTAAAACATCTATCGAAATAATAATAAACCTCCGGCCCAATCCAGAATGAAAAACATTACTTCCACCGAACTACACAAAACTTTATCCTAGGAAATTGGTCTTATTTTCATATTAATGTTTTTGTTGCGAATCCAAATTTACTCGTATATACTAATTAATGGCCATGTCGCAATGAGTCCCGGGGGTATAGAATAACCGAAATCCAGATTATTCTGTTTGGCAAAGAGCAAACCTACGTATATTATGTTTGTCCTATTTTACGCTACAAAAACTCTTTTCAACCGACTTCAAAAAAAGGAGGAGGTTCTCAATTCGACTGTTTTTTGTTTCGGTCGCGGTTTTTAAAATATCAACAATAAAATAAGTACTTTGTATAGCGTGTGCTTGTTGTTGTAAAGTTGGCGCGGGAGTTTGAAGTCGGTTGTTTAAAAAGAATTTTTTATATTAAAATATATATAGAGATAATTATATAGATAGCCATAAATGTATCGTGTAAAATGTTAACGTTCATTGTTTTAACAATTTTCATATTAAATGAATTTATTTAATATTATTACAAGATGATGCCCGCGACTTCGTCCGCGTGGTTTAAGTTTATGTATTGCCACGGGAACTTCTTAATTTTCCGGAACAAAGCCTATATCCTTCCCCGTGCCTACCTCTGTCGCTAATTTTATTAAGTCAAACCTTTACCTCTAGGTACAATATAATTCCAAATTAACATTTTCTTAAATTTGAAGAAAAAGGAATTCCAATTTGGAATACCTACCTATTTTCAAATACCTCTGAGTCTGTACCCTCTAGGATTCCATTCGGGATGACCAAATTGAAATTCAAATATTCCTAATTTAAATATTCTTCTTTGTGATTTGCAATCCGAATACTTGGCTGCTATTTGTGTAATGATCATAAAAATGAAAATACACTTTATTGTACACCAAACAAGAAACAAAACAGAAGAACATAGACACATACATTTAGATCATTTTGCGAATTAGTATTTTTTAAGCGGGGTTTTCACGCACGGAGTCCGTTCTCGTAGATGTAACAGTATACAAGCACTTTCACTAACAAAGAGCAAGCAGAAAATACTGAGCGAGTGAAAAAAGTCAAAATTAGCTCGATCAGGAAACTCTCTCTCTATTCAACCGATTTTGACGAAATTTGGTACAGAGATAGATTAAATTCCGTGAAAGGACCTAACATGTATTGAAGTAATCGTCGTTAATTATAATTTTGCACAAATTTATTTCGAATTCGACACAAATAAATATATTTTAGTACAATAAGCCCGTCGGTAAGTAGGTAGAATTTAATCTGGAATACTTTGCGTTACGTTTGACCTCTCTAGAATTCCGTTCGGGACCACCGAATTGAATTTCAAATGAACCTTATTCAATTACTCTTTTACAAGCACTTTTCAAATTGGGAAATTCTCTGTACTTCGGGTAATAATAAGAAAGGGACTGTATCTGTGTGGAGAGAAATTATTCTATTGCTGCAGACTAACTGAGAAGGTACCAACTAATGAGTAGATTACGTCTAAATACATATGTAAAGAAAAAAAACTGACTGATTGAATGCAAAACTCAAACCACTGGACGGATTGGGCTGAAATTAGGTCATAAACGGACAAAGCTAGGTAGGCAGGGTAAAACCGGGTATCAGGTACAGCCTCTGCCTAATGCCTTTATTAGGCAGAATTAGGTTTATTTATTAACCTCAATTTTGAGTAGCTGTTTTATTTATAGCGCTAAAAATGGCCGAAAAAACCACTTACATAAATATTTTCTCGTTCTAACGATCCTTTCCCTGAATTTGAAATAAACGGTATTTAATTATTATTTACTTTGCTCGAGTACTTTAATCATACCGCGTAATTACTTAGTACATTAATTATTCTTTAATAAATTAACTGAATGCGTCTCGCAAAAAATTCATTTAAAAAAGGTAACTACTTTATAGGGCTATGCTATAATGAATTTTCTATATCAATCCTTTGTTTTAATCCTTCCTCCCTTTGTTCAAATATTCTAGTAGGGACCCGCATCCTACGGTAGTCTAGGTATCCTGCTCAGATTTATAGTAACAGTTTTAGCAAATTATTGTTGGAATATGTAAATAAAGAGGTAGAATTCTTTTTAGGTCTATTTGAGAGGAACAGTTCCACGATAATTTCAAGCTTATTATATGCTACGTTTCAACGGCCCATCTTTTCAATCAATTTTGATGAAATTGGATATAGGCATAGGATGCATCCCGGAGAAGGACATAGGCTACACCGAAAAGTACCCGCGGGAATGAAAAGAAACTTAAGTAACGCGGACTAAGTCGCGGGTATCATCTAGTTAGCTATATGTTCATAAATTGTACCACATAAAACGCAAGGGTGTTTGAGCCAAGTTGGCATCTGAATGGCTCGTGCATAATGCATTGTGTCGCGACCTATGAGCCTCCGCCTCGTATGAAGGGGTTATATTGAATTTTACACCACTTTCTGATATGATGCCGCGTAGATACAGACTTATGCAACATTAATACAATATACTTCCATGAAATGAAAGAATAGGGATGATGCCTATATCAAAAATAAGTTATTTCTAGCAGATTATTGAATAAAAGGTCTTCCAAAAGACCTAAAATTCACATCCTCAGTTACTTTTACGTATGATACCTAACCGTTTTAAAATATAGATTAAAGAAAAAAAGTGCGTTGAAATTTAATGACGTCACAACTGTGAATTTCATACAACTTCCATACTAGAAGTGCGTTTTTAAGTTTGATAAATAGTTGCCGATTTGATTGAGTCGTCATCATCCCTATTGGTGATCCAAATTAATGCAATGCGCGAACTGTGCATTTTTCATGTTTCAGTGCGTTTCATTCAAAATCAAATCAAAATCAAATTATTTTTATTCAAATAGACTTTTTACAAGTTCTTATGAATAGTCAAATGAATCTACCACTGGTTCGGAATGCCGTTCCTACCGAGAAGAACCAGCAAGAAACTCGGTGGTTGCTCTTTTGAAAAAAAAAAAATAGTGTATGGTATGTTTACAATAATCTACATACAACAATATATACATTTATGTACACGCGGAGTGACCAAGGTCTTCGGCGTTTTTTAATACCTGATTCATAATGAAGCAGTGACAATCGTCAGAGCCAGCAATCGGTCGTCACACTCCGTTCTTTCCACAGCCGAAGTGTTCCACCAGTCGAGTCCAGAAAAAATTCTGAAATTATAAATTACCTGACCCTGTCGGGGCACAAAACTAGAACCTAACGTTAATAAGACAACAGCGCTCACCACTGAACACAGCATACGCTACTGTGTCGTGTTCTTGAAAAGGTCTATGTCCAGGGGCATACTATGCAATGGATTAATAAAGCCGTATTGTTTTAATATTGTGTTCGTTGGTGGAATTATATTCCTTATATTACGGACGTCAAGGTATGTGACATAAAAATGTCATTTTGAAGTAATAATGCTTAAAGCGATGGTAGTAACCCCCGTGTAGGCATATTACTAATGGATTGGATAACTAGTTTGTTTTTTAAACTTCCAGAATTTCCAATAGAGCCATTCACCAGCGTTTCACGTCTGAAAATAGTTAAGAAAACTGCAGCGGCGAGTGAAATAGTAAAAGTTAAATAGAAATTCTTAAAAAGTGTTTGGAGTTTCGCTTTGTACTGAATTAAAAGTTGCGGAACGAAAAAAGGCAATTTTAAAACATTGGAGTTTTTTTATTAAATCTTCGTTTGAAGCTTTTCGATAGTTCTTGTTAAAATTATAAGCTAGTTTTTTATACTTGCGTCCGTTTTTTTAATTTTTTAGCAAATGTCCTTCTAACCGAATTTCGGCCACGGCGGCCAATCTCTAGAGAGATTAGCCCATCTGCGCAGGAGATATTATAGTGCACAAGTGTGTGCGCTAACACAGGTGCACTCTGTTCCTTTACTCTCATAGCCCGATGGGACGGAACCGATACGACCGGAGAGAGATCAGGGCAGAAGGCACGGGGGTGAACCACCGCCAACAGGAATACCCAATACTTAATTAAGGCCCGAGTCCCGAGCCGGGATTTGAACCCAAGACCTCGTTAGCCGCAGTCCAACATGCAAACCACTCGACCAACGGCGCAGTTTTAGCAAATACTCCTACACCGCGCCGCCCGACACTCACTTGGCAGGTTTTTTCAATATAATTATGCTAAAGGCACAGCAAAATTACTTGCTCCGTACTAAAAGGTCTGGATATTATCAAAAACTTTGAGTACGTAAAGCTTAGGATAAAAACCGGCCAAGTGCGAGTCGTACTCGCGCACCGAGGGTTCCGTACCAACCTGTAGTAAGTTTTAAATTATTAAAAATATTTTTATTTTAAATATTTGAGTTGAATGAATGAAAGGTAAATTGCGGTTTACGATTTATGACGTATTAAAAATAAAAATTGTAAAAGGTAGTTAAAGCTAGGTACTTTTAAGATTCGTTCGTAATACTGTAGATGTAACACGACTGAAACTGTAACGACCAAAGATGTAAGACGCTAATAATTACCTTTGTTAATGAACCGCAAAACTAACTTTGTTTGTAGAGGTTTACTGTTAATATCAAAAAAACTATGCCAGTTAGAGCATTGGCTATAGTTTTCCTGTAAAATATACATAAATTCCTATTGACCATAATTATTTCAGATTTTCAATTGGTAAACTCCGGAGATAAGGGGGGACGGTATTTTTTTAGACTTTTTCCCCGATAAATAAAAAACTATCATAACTAAAAATAATTAAAAATCTGTTTTAGAATGTACAAAGTAAACCCTTTCATATGATACCCCACACAGTACAGTTATCTCACTTTTAAATTTCAACCTTCCGATTTTCCCCCCTTTTTAAATAAGAACAAAAATAATTTCCAATTTTTTTAATTCCAGTGTCTTTGGGCCACTAATATACACAACTATTCTAAATTTCATGTCGATAGCTTCGGTAGTTACTGAAATAATCGAGTGTGACGGACGGACAGACGGACAGACGGACAGACAGACGGAGAAAGTCGCACCATAAGGGTTCCATTTTACCATTTTGGTACGGAACCCTAAAAACGTGAGATAATATAAAGATCGTTCGAAAGATAAACGGCGTAAAGATTATTAAACTGCTCTAGATTTCTGATAATGATCAATTATGTTTTGAGTGTAATTCTTTGTAAATTATAATATTTGTAACCTTAATAAGTACCTACTTTCTCCTTGGCGCAGTGTTGAGTGCTGTTGTCCTAACGTGGTAGGTCCCGGGTTCAAATCCCGGCCAAGGGTCAATTTGGGAATTTATTATTTCTGATTTTTTCTCTCTGGTCTGGCCTGTTGGGAGGCTTCGGCCGTCGCTAGTTACCACCCAACCGACAAAGACGCACCGCCAAGCGACTGCGTTCCGGTACGATGCCGTGTAGAAACCGACTAGGAGTTTGGGTTTAATATTACTGCCATACCCTTAACAGGTTAGCCCGCTACCATCTTAGACTGCATCATCACTTACCATCAGGGGATGCATTCAAGGGCTAACTTGTATTGGCGTAAAAAAAAACAGGTTTGCTTTAGCTCGTCCTTACATACAGTAGATTTAATACATTTGCCACATAAATTTTTATACGAGATTACATACCAAATTACCAATAATAAAATTCCAATTACATTACCTATAACACACAATAGGTACACAGTTCCGTGCGCGTACAACCCAATCCCCAGTACCCACTTATTCCGTTATAAAACATTAAGGTGAACGCACATAGCTGCTAGACCACAAGAGCCACACGTAGCACTTTTACAGATATGCAAGAGACATTAGCGCAATTAAATAGAGCGCATCATACTTAGTTATTTTTAGTAATAGATGTAATGCCCGAGACTTAGTCCGCGTGGATTAAGCGTAATTATGTTTCCCGCGGGAATTCTTTAATTTTCCGGGATAAAAACCCGAATTTCATCAGAATCGTTTAAAAACATAGGCCGTTAAAACGTAGCAGACACACTTTCGCATTTATGATATTAGTACGGAATAGTATTAGTATGGCTTAAAATTTTAAAGATATTAATTTTAGTGATTTATTTTATTTTGTTGTAAATATGAAGACTTTATACTTTACCACACATATGGAACGAAGGGAAAAAATGGTGTCGGATTTCTAATTAAAAAGCTTCTTAGAAACAATATAAAAAGATTCAGAGCGTTTTCGGACAGAGTAGCCTCATTAGATATAAAATCAGAGGATAACATCACATGGACATTCATACAAATCTATGCCCCTACGGAAATGTACACAAGCGATGAAATGGATGGTTTCTGCCAACAAGTGGAAGCTGCTCTTGATGAGGCACAAAACAAAAACATTATTCTAATGGGCGACTTTAATGCGCAAATAGGAAAAATGCAAACAGGAGAAGAAAGAATTTTTGGAAAATTCTCCCACGGCAAAAGAAGCTGTCATGGGAAGAACCTCGTGGAATTCGCACTAGAAAAGAACTTTAAGTTTGTCAATAGTATGTTTAAAAGGAAACCGCATAAGAAGTGGACTTGGCACTCTCCAAATGGGCAAACCCTAAATGAGATTGACTATATTCTAACTAATCAACCAAATGACGTACTCGATTTTGACATCATTAGCAACTTGAACTTCAACACAGACCACCGTATGATAAGGTGTAAACTAAACCTGAGAACCCGTAAAAAGAGAATATTCGTGAATAGAACATCTCATATCGCGAGAAATCTCCCGGCAATATCTAAAGAGAGCGGAACTCAATGGGAACATAAACTTTTACACTCCCTACAAGTATCACCTGACATTCAGATACAGTACGATAATTTTGAAAAAGAAATTATAACAATTCTAAAACAGTTGCCGAAGGCTAAAACCAAAGATATAGAACTTATAAGCTCAGAAACACTGAAACTTCTAGAAGAAAGAATGCTTTTTTACAAAGAAAAAAGAAACAAGGAAGTTAAGATGAAAATAACAAACATTAGTAAGAAAATAAACCGAAATATAAGTACAGAAAAGAAAATCTATCGACAGAAGATGTTCACAAAATTTATTGAAAGAAAAGGCGCTCTGCGGAAAGCTCTAAAAGAGCTTAGAGAGAAATCAGTATGGACTGCTAATATAAAAAACAAAAGAGGCAATATATTGACTACTCGTCAAGATATTATAGATGAAGCTACAAAATTCTATAAAGATCTATAATCGTCACACGAAGTACTGTCCCCACGCATTCAAAATAAACTCCAATACGCCGAGAATACGGAACCTCTACAAAGCATTCTAGGCTCGGAAATAGAACAAGCTATAAAGACGCAAAAGAACGACAAATCACCAGGAGAGGACAATGTTACAAATGAAGCACTAATATCACTACTAGAGATTTTGCAGAGCCCCCTGGAGACATTATTTAACAACATTCTGAGGACTGGAATAACTCCTAAACAGTGGTCGAAATCGAAAATCATATTGTTACACAAGAAAGGCGACAGAAACGATTTAAACAACTACCGCCCAATAAGTTTAATGTCAAATATATATAAAATATTCTCAAAGATAATCTTGGGCAGAATTTTAAAAACGCTACAAGAGAACCAACCACCGGAACAAGCAGGTTTTCGCAAAAAATTCTCAATAATAGACCATCTCCAGTCAGTAACGCAAATAATAGAAAAGGCCAAGGAATATGACATAACCATGTATTTATGCTTTATAGCTTTTACAAAAGCTTTTGACTCTCTTAGTCACAATGCTATATGGGAAGCACTTCTACAACAAGGTGTTAGCAATACCTATGTTCGATTAATCCACAACATCTACTCCAAAGGCACGGCCAAGGTTAAACTGGAAAGGGAAGGAGAAGAGTTTCCCGTCAGAAAAGGAGTAAGGCAAGGAGACCCTTTATCACCCCAGATATTTGCCTCGGTACTAGAAGCCGTATTTCGACAACTAGATTAGTGAACAACTGGTCCAGGAAAGGGATCAGGGTTGACGGGAAATACCTAAGCCACCTGCGCTTCGCAGACGATATCGTAATTTTCTCAGAAAATGCACAAGAGCTTGAAAACATGTTAAAAGAATTCGAGGCAGAAAGCAAACGCGTAGGATTGACGCTAAATGCCACAAAAACGAAGATACTAACAAACGGGATAGTTCAAGATGTCGTCGTGGAAAGCGGAAAAATCGAATACGTCAAAGAATACATATATCTCGGGCAACTAGTCTCTTTCCAGTCAGTCCACCAGTGAAAACCAGTCAGAAAAAGAAATCCAAAGAAGAATTGCTCTGGCGTGGAACAAGTATTGGAGTCTGAAGGAAATCATGAAGAGCGAGGTCAGCCTTAACATTAAGAAAAAAGTCTACGAAACAATAATTATGCCATCGCTAACATACGGTTGTCAGACATGGGCAATAAGAAAAGATGATGAAGCGAAAATAGCAATATACCAAAGGAAAATGGAAAGAAGTATATTAGGAATAAAAATGAAAGATAGAGTCAGAAGCTGCGACATAAGAGAAAGGACAAAATTATATGACATAACAAAAAGAACAAGACTGATAAAATGGAAATGGGCAGGACATTTATGCAGGATGGACAATACAAGATGGGCTAAATGTCTCACAGAATGGATCCCAATAAACAGAAAGAGAAAGCAAGGACGACAAAGAAAAAGATGGAGGGACATCTTCAAAGAAATAGTTGGTACAAACTGGATGACAATGGCAAGGGATAGAGACGCGTGGAGACAAATGGGGGAGGCCTACGCCGAGGAGGCGACTTCTGCCACACAATGACGCACACAAAAAGAAAAATGTAAGTAATATAATAGAAATATAATAATATGTAATTTAATGTAATAGAAAATATAAAGTAATGTAATAAAATAAAAATGTAAATGTAAATGCAATATAAGAAAAATGTAAATGTAATAAGTGGTAGTAGAAATAAAGGCTTGACGGCGCGTCGATATTTTTAGAGTGGCAAGGAGCGCATCTGACGTTTGTCTTTAGTCTATGGCGTTTGACAGCGAATGCTCCTTGTCACTCTGGCACAACCTCGAGCGCTAGTGTGACTCACGCGTGGTGAACTGAAGATAAATCAATTCGAATCGCGTGATTTAAGCTACGTGTTCGGTGGAGTGCTAGTTGGGAATAAACCATAAAATTATAGTGATTGTGAATCCAATTATATTTCCGTGATTACATGCAAGTTTTAATTAATTCTCCTCGCCCGCCTACCCACAATATATAATATGGAATCGGCCACTGATGATGAGGGTACCCGCGTGCCTTTATCAGAAGTGGGATGTAAAGGGCCTAGAATAGAGGAGAACAGTCACGACCATGAACCTACTACGCCAGCGAAAGAATCGAACCTGATGGATCAAATGGAGATGTTCATATCACGGCTGGTGACCGCAGCACAGCCGCAACCCTCGAGCCGTGAGTCAACGCAGTTGATCAAATTCGACCCTGACGATAGCGAAGCGGACATTGAAGGATGGTGCAACGTAACTGAAATCGTCGTGGATAGTCGCAGGTTAGAAGGTGCAGAACTTTTATTGTTACTTACACGAGCCCTCAAAGGTCGTGCTGCCACATGTTTGACAAAATTGCAAGCTTCACAATTAACATGGCCTCAAATAAAAGAATTACTGCTAGCAAAATTTGCAAAACCGATGTTACCCCAAGACTATTTTGATGAAATATTAAGATTTCAAATCGGCGCAAAGGAAACCGCATCTGAAGCTGCGACGCGTCTTTGGAGCATCATAGAACGCATCCCGCGGACAGAAATGTCAGAAGATATAATCACCGGATTTGTGGCTTCAGTTCTATGCCAAAAAGACTTTATGATTCGTCGCGAACTGCATTCTCATAACGTGACTGCCAGAGCTCAACTATTACGTATCCTCAACGGCGTTTCGCTCAAGCGTAAGCATGATGGTGGCGAAGGCTATGACACGGACGCGAAAAGAGCTCGCTTTAATGAACCACGTTTCAACGGAACTTGCCACCGATGCGGCACAGGGGGACATAAGGCAGTAGATTGCAAGAAGCGGAGAGAAGAGCCTGAAACCTCAACCAAGACGTTCAACCAAGCGTCAAGAGTTGCAGCGGGACCAGTTACCTGCTACGTATGTGGTCAGCCAGGCCACGTGGCTTCAACGTGCGCAGACCGGAAGGGCGGCGCAACGAAGGCGGTTAAGGAGGTTCATGTGTGTGAACGTCAATCATCGAGAAGCACTCTCACTACATCATCCGGTGAGCCCGTTTCCTTTCTTTTTGATAGTGGATCTGCTTGTTCATTAGTAACTGATAGATTGGCCAATAGATTTGCTGGTACTGTGCGGAGTGATTTAGTATATCTAACGGGCATTGGCCGGGGAAACGTTGAGTGTGTCACTCAAATTCTTAGTCCCATCAATGTACAAGGCATTTCATTGACTGTGCTGTTTCATGTAGTACCTGACAACACCATCGCGGAGTCGGTAATCCTAGGTAGGGATATATTAGGGGATGGCGTGCACGTTCACATTGACAACGATCAGCTCACTTTTACTTCTAGAAAAGAGGTCAATGTATCTGACGTATCCGTCCAATTTGATTTCATGGCTATTGATACCGATTTGCAAGGTGATGAGAAACGAGCATTGATCAAGATCTTACAAAAGTATAGGAAGTTTTTCATTGATGGTGTGCCCACGCGACGCGTAACGACAGGCGTTCTTCGCATAGATCCTATCGACCCAAATAAGACAGTGCAGAGACGCCCTTATAGGTTGGCGCCTGCGGAGAAGGAGATAGTTAACGAGAAAGTGGCAGCTCTGCTAAAAGCGGGCGTTATTCGGGAAAGTAACTCGCCATTTGCCAGCCCTATTTTACTAGTCAAAAAAAAGGATAATACCGATAGGATGTGCGTAGATTATAGGGAACTCAATGCCAATACGCGCCCAGAGCATTACCCGTTGCCCAGAATTGACGAACAAATCGATCGTCTTCACGGTGCACATTATTTTTCGTCACTAGATATGGCTTCAGGCTATCACCAGATATTAGTTGACCCCCATGGCGACAGTATATCGAGAACAGCATTTGTGACCCCTGACGGTCAATATGAATATCTGGCGATGCCATTTGGGTTGAGGAACGCTGCATCTGTCTACCAGAGATGCATAAATACAGCGCTAGGTCCATTAAAAGATAAAGTAGCATTAGCTTATATGGATGACGTATTGTGTTACTCGGATGGCGTATTAACGGGGTTAGAACGTCTGGATCTTACCTTGAAAGCACTCTCTGACGCAGGTTTTTCATTTAACATAAAGAAATGCAAGTTCATGAAAAATGAGGTCGATTATCTAGGATATGTCGTGCGAGCGGGAGTAGTCACACCAAATCCTAGGAAAGTGCAGGCTTTAGTAAACGCCCCGACTCCTAAAACAGCTACACACGTTAGGCAGTTTCTAGGTCTGGCATCGTATTTCAGACGCTTCATACCAAATTTCACTCGTCTCGTCGGTCCATTATACCCGCTAACTAAATTAAAAGGTCCGATCAAATGGACAGACGCACATAACGAAATTCACAAAAAGGTTGTTGAAATACTAACATCTGAGCCGGTTTTAGCAATATTCGATCGAGATGCGCCCATAGAACTTCATACCGATGCGAGTTCTGATGGATATGGTGCCATACTGATTCAGAGAAAAGATAATGTACCCCATGTTGTATCGTACTTTAGCCGGCGAACGACCGACACGGAATCGCGATACCATTCTTATGAGTTAGAGACCCTGGCGGTCGTTCGAGCTGTTGAGAATTTTCGGCATTACTTGTATGGTCAGCATTTCACAGTCTTTACAGACTGCAACTCATTGAAAGCGTCGAAGTCAAAGACTGACTTGACCCCTCGTGTTCACCGGTGGTGGGCCTTCTTGCAGGCATATGACTTCGATATAGTCCACAAACAGGGTAGTTGCATGAGTCACGCGGACTATCTCTCTAGGAATCCTGTCTCAGAGCCGGTGTCTAGTTCATCAAAAACAAATGAGACCACTGAAGCACCTAAGAGAAACAAAGAAGTAAACTTCATTGAGCTACACCAAGGTTGGTTAGCGGTGGAACAAAAACGAGATAATGAGATACAGGATCTCATTAACAAGCACCGTAACAACGAACTACCTGAAGATGTTGCTCACACTTATGATGTACGGAAAGGCATACTATATAGGAAAATCGAACGCAATAAAAACAGTTTCTGGTTACCAGTTGTTCCAAGATCCTTGACTTGGACTCTTATTAATCACATACACACAGAAATTATGCATCTTGGGGCAGATAAAACGTTAGACAAGATATATGAGCAGTACGGGTTTCCCCAAATGTCCAAGCAGGTGCGTAAGTTTGTAGATTCATGTATAGTGTGCAAAGCTTCAAAAGGATGTTCAGGAGCACAACAGGTGCGACTACATCCAATACCTAAAGTGTCCACACCTTGGCACACTATACATATTGACATCACAGGGAAATTGAGTGGGAAGAGCGATAGGAAAGAATACGCCGCTGTCATAATCGACGCCTTTACAAAGTATGTCCTCTTAGACTACACATCCTCACTCGATGCGGCTAGCGCAATTAAATCTCTCAAAAAAGCGGTTTGCCTTTTCGGCGCACCAAAGCGCATAATCGCGGACCAGGGTAGGTGTTACATAAGCGCCGACTTTAAGCAATTCTGCAATGACCACGGTATAGACCTCCACCTAATTGCTACCGGTTCCAGTAGGGCCAACGGCCAGGTAGAGCGGGTAATGCGAACTCTAAAATGTCTACTCACAATTGTAGAGAATGACCCGAATAAAACGTGGCGCGACGAACTTCCCGAGGTGCAATTAGCGTTGAATAGTACTAAGTCCAGAGTGACCGGTTATTCGCCGACAGAACTAATGTTTGGTACACGAGCACAGTCATTAGGGATATCCGCTGTATCACCGCAGACATAACCAGAGGCACGTCTAGATTTAAGCGCAATCCGGAGCAATGCTTCTGAAAATATTAGGAAGGCAGCACTATCGGAAGTAGAGCGTTTTAACCGCGGTAGGGCAAAAGTGAAACCGTTCTCTGTAGGTGACTTTGTCTTCATTAAGTGTAGCGAGCGCAATCAAACCAAACTTCAGCGAAAGTTTAGAGGTCCATTTACTATTATTCGAGTTCTAGATCACGATAGGTATGAGCTAAGAGACATTGATGGGTCTAACCGCACTTGTAAATATTCCCATGAAAATCTTCGTGCAGTACCTGTTGGTTATGATGGATTGGCTGAAGTGGCTAGTTCCTTAATTAATAACGTAGAGGAGGCCGAGACGGCGGCAGTCCACGGTCAAGAAATTGAGGCGGTAACATCTGATGATGATAGTGACACGGTGTCGGTGTCTAGTTCACGCACTATGACCGCTAGCTCTGAGACCCTCTCTGCCTCCGAACGTGATGAATAAATAATAAATGGTTAGTGAAAATATGCTATGTAATGTACACGCCGTGTTCGTGAATTTTGACGTTCGTTCAGTACTGGTGGACGGTGGTAAGTGCGTATGCGGTACAGCTGATTGAAAGGACTGGCCTATATGGGTCGATGTTCTTGATCAGGAAGTGCGTATGTGGTGTAGCTGATTGAAAGGACTGGCCTATATGGGTCGATGTTCTTAATCAGACTACGGTTTGACTACGACTTTGGTTGTTGCGCGGGACGATTGGTGAATGGTCTAAGGGACTGGCTCATGTGGGTCGAAGTTCCGGATCACTTCAACCTGGGTTGGTACTGTATGTGTGAGCTGGGTGGTAAGTGAATGGTCTAAGGGACTGGCTCATGCGGGTCGAGGTTCCGGATCACTTCATTTACGGCAGCGTGTGAACGTGCGACGTTCGTTACTGGTGGAAGGGATGCTGACGGGATGTGTCCGGTCCACGTCATCACAGTGAGGTGGTGGCTGGTCGAAGGGAAGCCCGAGTTCGGTTATCCGCTCCAGTAGGTGTGTGGGTAATTGACGCAATGGACAGATCCAGTTGGTGTGTGGGTAATTGACGCAATGGTTAGATGTGGGGTTAAGGGACGATCTAAAAGTAGTGAAGTGTCAGGGATGGACGAGCATGTCCAGAAGGGTACTTCAGCTGTGTGTTTTTCTTTGCAGATATTCCTGGGCACGAGCAGACGCGCGAGGGCGCGCGAATGTCAGTCCGGCCGTGACGGCGCGTCGATATTTTTAGAGTGGCAAGGAGCGCATCTGACGTTTGTCTTTAGTCTATGGCGTTTGACAGCGAATGCTCCTTGTCACTCTGGCACAACCTCGAGCGCTAGTGTGACTCACGCGTGGTGAACTGAAGATAAATCAATTCGAATCGCGTGATTTAAGCTACGTGTTCGGTGGAGTGCTAGTTGGGAATAAACCATAAAATTATAGTGATTGTGAATCCAATTATATTTCCGTGATTACATGCAAGTTTTAATTAATTCTCCTCGCCCGCCTACCCACAATATATAATATGGAATCGGCCACTGATGATGAGGGTACCCGCGTGCCTTTAGGCTTTTTATTTTATTTATTTATTTATATTTTATTTTGTTTACATAGTCCTCCATCTCATTTTTGCAATTTTGCGGCTGTGGCGGCTCTATCGAATCGTCTCGCGGGTGTAAAGTGGGTGAAGTCATCTAAACAATTGGACGGGCGGTTCTCGGGCTCTGATCGTAATCGAAGCCCGACCCTTCATCAACGCGAGACGTGACTCGGTTACTGAAAAAAATCTCGATTTCAAATTGGAATATGAAATTATCAGAAGCCCATGGGATCGCATATTGGATTTTATGTAAGTATTTAAATTGTATTGTTTCTGTACCTGTAGCGCAAATCAGATTTTTTAGTCCAAATAGGTATACTATAATAGGGAAAGTTTCCCTACTCGGTTAACCCCTAATCGGTTAATACGCGGCATCGCACCGGAATGGATAAGGTTTGTGTATATTTGCCTCAGAGCAATTACAAATCGCTTCAAAACTAATTCGTCATTAGGGCAGGTCGTGCATAATTCAACGGCCCGCCTTTCATTTGCATCCACTATGGGGAGGGACAGATCAAACCTACCAAAACGTTGCTAGACAAAGTTCATCCAATGTTAAACTATTAATATTATAAATGCGAAAGATTGGATGGCTTGACGTTTGTTACTCAATCACGCCAGAACGGCTGAACGGATCTTGATGAAATTTGACACAGAGATAGATTATAGTCTGGAATAACACATGGGCCAATTTTTATCCCGAAAAATTAAAGAGTTCACGCGGGAACCAATAAACCTCAATCCACGCCGACGAAGTCGTGGGCATCAGCTGGTGTTACAATAAATGCGAAATTCTATCTGTCTGTCTGCTCCATCACGTCCTCATCTCGTTTTCAGACGATTTTGACAAAAGATACAGATATAAATATAGGATGCATCCCCGAATAGGACACAGGACAGGTAAACCCTTTTCGAGTGCAGGTATTTTATGTGTACCTACTCAAAACTGGATTAAATTGGAATAAAATGACGTACTTTTTTTTAACCGACTTCCAAAAAAAGAGGTTCTCAATTCGGCGCGTATGTTTTTTATTATCCAAAATATGCCCTAAAATATGAAATGGCAAACTGTATTGCCATATGTATTTTATACCATACCGATATTAATACTGAATAGCATTAGGTATATCGTATGATTGTGATAATTCCGTTATTTGGTTAGCAAAACAAACGAATGGAATCGGTTGTGCGGTTAAATTGTAATAGCTCTCTGGGGCGATGTTGGGATATGAAACTGATAGCTACCGCTCCCATCAATTGATTGATTTCAAACCATTTTAGCTTGCCGCATACCTATATGGTGATTATGATTCGTTTGCCGAGTTCGGCAACAGCGACTGAGTCTCTGTTAAGTTTTTGAATTATAATAAGGGCTTCGCTCATGTGCCCTGATGTGACTAATATACCCTATTTTAGCACGTACCTATATACTGCCTCGTAGGTCTACTGGTTAGCATGTACGACTGCGGCCGACGAGGTCCTGGGTTCCAGTCTGACTACCTACTACCGCATTGGCGTTTGTGTTTTAGAAAAAAATATTTTGTTTATTTATTAATTTCGTTTGTGTCTTAGCGTCTATAATAATAGACACGTCAAGGTACGTGGCTTAAAACCGACATTTTGACATAATATTGCTATAAGTGATGGTATAGTAACGCATCAGACCATGGAAAATTCAGAAATTATAAATTCTCAAATTAAGAATGCCGGGAATTGAACCTGGAACCTCCCACTATAAGACCACAGCGCTCACCACTACGCCAAACAGGTTGTCAATTCTCCAACTTGCCCATTCGGCATATTTCTGAAAGTGTTCTATTTTATATTTTAAACAAAATCCAAATTGCGTTTTCCTTTACATGATAA
Source organism: Erebia epiphron (assembly GCA_963932025.1). Taxonomy (NCBI): domain Eukaryota; kingdom Metazoa; phylum Arthropoda; class Insecta; order Lepidoptera; family Nymphalidae; genus Erebia; species Erebia epiphron. Next base: position 18,404,046 of record OZ009960.1, read on the forward strand.
CCAAAATTTTATGATCCAATAAGGACATGTTATTGAGAATTAAATTATTCATGAGAAAACGATCCCACGCTCAGGGATCAAGTTTACGCGTGAACTGGAGATTAAAGCTCTACAGATCCTATAATGGCGTAGTTACAATAATGTGTTTGCTATTTAATAAGAATTTAGAATAGGCATGATGAATCCAAGAATCAGTGAAATTATGAATTTATCTAATGAAATAGGATTCATGGATTATAAAAAACGTATTTATTTTTCTATTTCGAGTGAGATTGCTATTTATTTTAATAAAATAAAACCATAAAATATAGCAATCCGCCATATTGGATAAAACACCAAGAAGCGAATGACGTCACAATTGTTTGTTTTCGAGCTTTGACAATCTCACTATTGTTTACTGCACACTGCACAGAGTACATTGGTAAAAACAATAGTGACGTCACAAACGACGCCATGACACCGGCGAACGTTTTGGCGTGAAATTTAAAATTTAAATTTCTAATGCCTATTTTATCTACCAAACCTTATTGTTCTGCTGAAATAAGATATTTTTTCGAAATAGTAGATACTTCCGAACATAATCTGACCATTTTTAAAAATCAGTCATCATGCCTATTGTAATATTTAAGAGGACGGACCCATTTTTGTCACTTTCACTTTCCATTTTTTTGTTTTTTGTTTTTTATTGAAATAAAAGACCAAGCGTGTAGATTTGGAACTATTAAAATTTTAAATAATAATTCAATTCCCAGATGTTGGCTATTAGGTATGGCACAGGGGTACAGGTTGTTTCACCAGTGTTGATTATATGGATAAGGCACGAGAGAGACTGTACGGAAAATTAAAATAAAGACTTTGTATTGGTTACAGGTTATTTAAATAGGTATATATTATGTATATAGCAAAACAACAACCTGAACATCTGTCAGGTTGTCAGGTTGTCTGTCTGTGTGTAAGTGTTTTTATAACTGCCTTATTTATTGATCTTTAGTTAATATTATAAAGAGGTAAAGTTTGTTAGGCTGTAGGGGGTAATCTCTGGATCTACTGAACCGATTTAGAAAATTCTGGTACCAATAGAAAGCCACATTATTTGTAAGTGTCATAGGTTTTATATTAACCCGAAATATTAGGGAGTTCCCATGGGAATTTTAAAACTTATTTCGCGGGCATCTGCTAGTAATTGATAATTTTTATTTGTTGGCTGTTTATCCATACAACTGTTCATATAATATGTACTGTTTTCTACGTAGATAATAACAAAAGAGTAAATTATCTCATGGAATTTATAATAAAATATCTTTCACCTTTTGTATGCTTGAATTTCTTTTTTCCTTAAATTAATATTCATAAGAACCGATAACTTTTAAAAATAACAAAAATAGCTCAGTTTTACCGTTATTATCAGACTTGGCTCAAACAATTAATTTTCTAAATATAATGAAAACCATACTGACACGACGTAGCCAATGTCTTTTTAAAATTATGTTTTTTTTTATCGTTCCAGTTATGATGGACGAATACGAAATTAAGAGCTCGCCTGTTTTTCATAGATATAATAATCAGAGCAATCTATAGTATTAGCCTCGCTTCTTTGCCCTTTTCCTTAAGGGTTCCTTATTGTCCTAAGGAACACTTTTGTGTTCAACACTAATCCTAAGGAGAACTTTGTTGCCAGCTGAAAATGGTACAGTTTTCTTAGAAACTGAACATTGAAAAAGGTAGATCATTTCCTTAAAATGGGTAAATAAAATGAAAAATATATAACCCAATTGTATTGTTAAGTATGGATCAAAGATATTCTTGAAAGAGGGACATCTAAGAGAGCTGGAATTTTTACGGGAAATCCTATAAATACATTGTGAATTTCATTGGCATTTAATGGAAAATTTTGAATAGCCGAAGGATTAACCTTAACGCTAGGAGGCCACAAACATGAAGTATGACCCGTTGTCCTAGGTGAGCGACAAAAGCGACGCAACGCATCGGGACACGATTTGACTCTATATAAAAACTTATCTACGAGACATCGTAAGCTACGTGAATGGTCAGCTACTGTTTGAGTCTGTCATGTCGCCTCGTATCGAGTCGCGTTTCCAGTTGGACAATGCTAGACCCGTTGTCCTAGGCGAACGGCAAACGCAGTAATGCGACGCGATTCGATGCGATGCGTACCGACAAGGATAGTACGGTCGGGAAGATAACTAAGTAGTAATAACTAAGTAGCCATAGCCAAAGGCTTCGAACAAATCAGACAAGTGACAATTTAGAAATTTTTATCTGTAACATTACACGTCCAATATACACGTCATGAATATCTATACTAATATTATTAATGCGAAAGTTTGGATGTATGGATGTTTATTACTCAATCACGCCGGAACGGCTGAACGGATCTGGATGAAATTTGGCACAGAGATAGATTATAGTCTGGAATAACACACAGGCTTTTTACTTTTTGTCCCGGAAAATTAAAGGATTCCCGCGGGAACAAAAAAAAACTCAATCCAGGCAGACGAAGTCGCGAGCATCAGCTAGTTAAAAATAAATACTAAGTCCATGTGTGAACACTGCGGGCATAACCCAATAAATTATTACAGTGGCCTCATGTGGTTTCCGGATAAAAGCTGAGACGTGGCGAGACGGGTGACGGATGGGGGCACGTTTCATTGACAACACAAATCTTTTCCGGTCGCCGCCCACCTACTGTGTGCCAAGGGCGGGCGGCGCAAGATGTAAGAACTGAAGATTTGAATAAAAATAAATACCTGTACAAAACGATGTTTAAAGAAGCTATTTCAATTATTTACTTTAAACAGCCAACTCTTCACCATGTTTTTAAGAAATATTTTTAATATTGTAGCCAATCGTTTTTGTCTTTTAGTTTTAGAATAATTAATAGATAAAGACTTCAAAATGTTATTATTGGAATTTCTTAATAAAATCTCTAAGCGGGTCTACGTTAGTAAGAAATGATGTGAAAATTTTAAATTTTCTTACTACTGGGGGTAAGAATGGGATACTGCACGTTGTATTCTAATAACATTCAAAACGTCCTACAGAACTGAGTACCTAAACGCGCATGTTCAGCCTCGATGGTAACACACAAGATGCTGTTGATTCTCGCTTTGATGCTAGCTCGATGAACGTGTACACGACGTCATTCGAATATTCTTGTCAAACTCCCAATAGGCACTCTGGCCTAATAATACTGTTGACATCAAAATCACTGTACATGCGTATTTAGACAACGCGACGGTCTAAACACGCATTATCCTACACTTTGTCCCGTATGCCAATAAAAACCAATACGCGGCCTTTTACGTTTGACTTCGAAGGGCCGTTAAATTACGAGGGACAAGCTCTTATTTATTTGACAGAAACGAGTAAAAACTTGACTCGCGACAGATTAAGGGCTGTCTCTCAAACGTCCGTCTGCTCAGAATCTATTCCGATCTTTTTCCTCTTAGAAAATTCCAGGTTTTTGAACAGGGTGTCAAACATAATTTTTTATTTTATTTTATACTAGATGATTCCCGCGACTTCGTCCGCGTGGACCAAGTCTTTTCGATTCCCGCGGGAACTCTTGAATTTTCCGGGATAAAAAGTAGCCTATGTCCTTCCCCGGGATACACCCTATCCCTGTACCAAATTTCATCAAAATCGGTTGAATAGATGGGCCGTGAAAGCGTAGCAGATAGACAGACAGACAGACAGACAGACAGACAGACACACTTTCGTATTTATAAAATTAGTATGGATAAGACAACTCGTTTGTTTAAACTGTCCTAAGTACCGGTTCTGAAGGCAGATGTTACTCAAAGAACGGGCACGAAACTCTGCAGTTGCTCTTTTCAATAGGTAACATGTTACATAGGGTAGGCTTACAGAAGTGTAAGTATTATGGCCTGTTTACATTAAGTCGGTGACCGATTCGTTGACGAAATCGGCCTGTAAACATTAGGTCGGTGACCGAAGGCGTTAGCTGCATTGGAATTTCGGCCAACAGCAAGTTTCCACAAGTCAGTTATGATCGTATATTACGGCCAACCATAACTTCTATGCAAGGCCGGTCACTGCAAACGGGTTGCGATCGAATGCGGCTACTGAATAAAAGTTTACACAAGTCAGTGACCGAAAACGGCTGCAGTTAATGTACCTTACCCGTTATCCTAGGTTACCTGTTGTCCTAGGTGAGCGACAGAAGCGACGCGACGTGGTACGACGCCATAGAAAATGATCCGATGGTCACGTAGATACATCTGTCATTTTCTATAGCATTGTATAGTCACAGAATAGGCAAAAGTACGTTGTATAGCGTCACGACCACGCCACGACGACGCCACGTATGCCGTGGCTTCTGTCGCTCACCTAGGACAACGGGTAAGAAGTTACGAACTAATGTAAGTGCGCCATTATACTACACTGTGGGATGCTGGCCGCAAAGTCGATCAATAGTCGGAAGGGTACTCTAAGAAGAGTATTCTTACATAACTACTCAATTAAAAGCTATTCTGTATCTGAATCAATAAAAAAACCCTGCGCAAAGATAATAAGCAAAAATATTTTGTGAGCTTTTCTAAAATGTTTTATGAGACAAGGCAATAAACTAAATGTAAAAACATTTAAGGAACCGTTTTTCACCAATTACAAGAAGGAAAAAATGAAAATTCCTTCATAATTTCAGGCCATTTCTCAATTAAAACGTTAATTACTAATGAGCAGGCGAGGCGGCTGGGACCTCTGTAATATTAAAGTGGCCGGCGGAGCGCCCATTAATTGCTCCACATTTGCTTCAATTTTACTACTATTGTGGTTAAGAAACACTGAGAATTAAATCAAATTATAATTATTATAAATAGCCCGTGACTTCATCGGTGTAGATTAAGTTTTTTTTGGTTCCCGCGGGAATTCGTTTATTTACTGCGACAAAAAATCAAATTTCATCCAGATCCGTTCTGGCGTGATTGAGAAACAAACATCCATACATCCATCCATCTATTCAAACTTTCGCATTTATAACATTAGTATAGAGGTATATATTTAGTGGAGTAAAAAAAGGTTAAAACAATGTGAATTGTAAGGCTAAGACGGCTGTAGTTGGAAACGTTACCCATAAAATAACAATCACCCTTAATAACGCCTTATACATAACGGTTTCCAGTCCTCTTTAGAACTAGTAATGATGACGAATGAGATTATGAGAATAACGCCATTGTTTTCTATTCAAATCAATATGGCTTGGTGATTTTGATCCAATACGAAAAAACCACTAAAAATGCAAAAACATTTCCGGAGCGATTTTCGCTTTGTTCATACGCAATACATTACTATAGCGTAAATAAGAAAAAAACTACCACACTGATCAGTCAGTCAAATTCAACAGTCAACGCAAACTATGAAAACGTTTAAAAAATTAATTTATGCTAATATTATAAGTGCGAATGTTTGGATTAATGGATGGATAGATGGATGGATGGATAAATGGATGGATGGATGTATGGATGGATGGATGTTTGTTACCCAATCACGCCAGAACGACTGAACGGATCTGGATGAAATTTGGCACAGAGATATATTCTGGAAGAATAGAAGATATAGTTTGGTATTACACATAGACAACTTTTATCCTAGTTAATTAAAGAGTCCCCACGGGAACTGAAAACCTCAATGCGGACGAAGGCGCGGGTATTAGCTAGTATATTAAACAATAACAAAAAAGACTGACGAAAAAGAACAAAGATGGGTAGACGGTAAATAATCTCAAAAAAGGACTTAAATATCTGGTTGAACACAAAGTATCCCCGCGGGAGTCTTTGTCGAGACATGTTTACCGAAGGCTCAGGAAAAGGGAGTGCCCATAAAAAGGAGACGTGCACGTCCCCTTATTTATGTTAATCATGATATCGCATGAGTTCATGTTTACCTGCGCAATATTTTTGACTAGCTTTTGCCCACGGATTCGCTCCCTTAAGGGGTTGATGGAAGGGGGGATGCCTACGTTAAAATAGCGCTCTGAATACCAAACAGCCCGATTCATCTAGTGGTTGATAGATCAGTCAGTCAGTCACCTTTTCCTTTTATATATTTAAAATAGAGATGATGGATATTAGTCAAAAATAAATTATTTCTTATTGTTTAATAAATAGAGAGTCTTCCAAAAGACCTAAAATTCACATTTTCGGTTAGTTTTAAGTTTTTATTACCATCAAAGCTCCATATTGCTTAATATGTAGGTACCTACCTAAGCTTAACGATCCAGGCGTAGCTGGTACGCATGTGGTCATTAAATATTAAGAAGTTCCAGGATCTATTCCGGCAAGGTTCGTGGCATCTACTCACGCGGACGAAGTCGCGGGCATCATCTAGTCATGCAATAATTGATTAAACTAAACTTCAATTTCACCTGTGACAGGTCACTGTTCCAGCTTCATCGTCGAATAAAAATAAAAATAGGACAGATAGACAAGAAGAGGGAATTCTAAAAGGTAAATCTACCTTGGTGAGGTTTCCCTGCGTCTGCATAAATCCAGCATAGAGCCTGAGCGTGGCTTTTTCTGCATCGTTCATTGTTCCCAGTGGACTGAGGTCGTAATTTAGTTCGATGAAGCCTGATTTGTTAGAAGGAAGCTCTAGGGAAATGTAATCGTACAATAGGCAGAATGATTAAAAGAATTGTAACTGATTTTACTTTTTTTTTCAGTAAATCCCGTATGGGGTTTGCAGAAACCGCAAGTGACTGCGTAAAATCAATGCACTTCAATCTTCATTTTATGAAGATCTAACTCAAGTCTTTGCCTATCCTTTGGCGACACTACCGACGCCACGATATGTAGGTAGAGTACATCCACCACTACAGCCCATTTACGTCCCACTGCTGGACACAGGCCTCGTCTCTCATAGGAGAGAGGGAATTAGAGCTTAGACCCACCACGCTGCTCCAATGTGGGTTGTAGAGTACATACACAGGTACATAATATACTGTTTTAGTACGTTAAAAAGTAAATATATACATAATAATATTATTAAACCACACGAATGGGTTTCCAGTAAAAGAAAAAAATAAAATAAACAAAAATACCTATAGCCGTTACACTTACGGTGCTTGATGAAAAAAATCTAAATAACAAAACGGGCAAGAAACAAAATTAATTCCTGATTTCACCTGTTTTCTATTTTCCTTTCGGCCGGATTTTCCTGGAATCATGTATTTGGGTCAAACCACGCTAAGAGTCGCCAGATGCTGGGATTGACGAGGGTCTGTAGGTAACAGTTTTTGTTTCAACCTAACGTCTGATTGTATGGAATTTGTTAACTACATTAATATAATCTGGGGACACGGGAGTGTCCCCGCCAAAGACGAGCCAAAGGAAACGGGGCACTACCTACCTTTTCTCGAAGCGTTTCGTCGAATTTTCGAACCGTCATAGCTTCGGTCCGAATGACGCTAGAAAGCTGAAATTTTCAGGATAAGATGTTGTTGGGGGACTTACCGAATATACCAAGTTTCAATTTTTTAGCATTTATAGTTTCAGTTTATTGATTACCTAAAATACGTCGATTTCGTACTCACTCACTGATGATCATCAACTGAAAAAAGGTACTTCCTGAAGTGCTAGAAGACTGAAATTTGGTATGTAGGCTAGAATTTGCATATAAACAACAGGAAAATTAAGAAATCTGAATCTTTTCATCTCCAACCCCTCGTATAGGGGGTGCAAATCTGACAGCATTTCCTTGTATTTTAGAACAGTCATAACTTCGGTACGGAACATGGTAGAAAGCTGTAATTTTCAGGATAACATGTCGTTGACAGATTTATTAAACTTACCAAGTATCAATCATCTAGCATTCAGCTAAAAAAAATCAAAAAATCTAGGGCGCCTGCCAAAAATAAATGAAATCCCACCAAAAACATTTCATGTAAAATTGGTTGCCAAAGACTCACAAGTGCATAATGCTTTCACTGTTAAAAAGTTATGAGATCTCTAATTAGAGCCAAGCCCGAAGGTGAGCTCCTCTTTGTGCTGCGCATCATAACCCACGGAGTCTGTCTCAAGTTCAAAGTACATAGTTCTAAATGCTCTTTACTGTGTACCAAACTAATAATATTAAATAACATGTAAGTCTATATATAAAACTTGTCCCTAGAACCTCTACATCTTGGTAAAAAGGTACGGCTTGGCCGTTTCGTATATGTCGCCCTAACTATTCCTTAATGACTTAAATGTTATGTCAGGAAATGTTCGACGAATATTAAACGGCCAAGCCATACCTTTTTACCAAGATGTAGAGGTTCTAGGGACAAGTTTTTTATATAGACTTACATGTTATTTAATATTATTAGTTTGGTACACAGTAAAGAGCATTTAGAACTATGTACTTTGAACTTGAGACAGACTCCGTGGGTTATGATGCGCAGCACAAAGAGGAGCTCACCTTCGGGCTTGGCTCTAATTAGAGATCTCATAACTTTTTAACAGTGAAAGCATTATGCACTTGTGAGTCTTTGGCAACCAATTTTACATGAAATGTTTTTGGTGGGATATTATAGTCCCACAAACTTTGCTGGCCCGGTGACAGCGTCGCTAGGATACTTTAAAAAAAATAAAAACTAAACAGGCTTAAAAAATAGTACCAATTTTGGCCAACGAATCAGATAAGTATGTGGGACTATACTTACTAACACGGCTTTCCAAATTATTACAAGGCAATACCAGATTATGCCCGCGACTTCACCCGCGAGGGTACAAGTTTTTCCCCCCGCGGGAACTCCTAAATTTTTCGGGTAAAAACTTAATTATGTCCTTCACGGGACCCAACCTATCTCTATACCAAATTTCATCAAAATCGGTTGAAGACGAGCCGCGAAAGCGTAGCGGACAGCAGACATACCTACTTCGCATACATACTAATATTGTAAATGCGAAAGTGTGTCTGTTCGCTCCACTTTGATGGCTTTAGGTTGCATCCTGGGGAAGGAATACTTTGTAAGTACAAAGGTATGGGATAGAAAGAAAAAGTTTTTCCAAAAATTTATTTCTCACAACGAAACATACCGATACATTAGGGTTTTATACATTATTAATCTAGCCATTTACATAATAATATTAATCATTTAATGTTGATGCATTTAGAAAATATAAAAATAATGAGCCTAAAATTTAGGTCCTAAATCAATAATTTAGTAACTCGTAACATTATGAGCAATTTCATGTTAAAAAAATTATTTTCTGAAAGAACTGTTACAAAATTCAATTACAGAGAAAACAATTTTATTACAATATAAATATTTCGGCATTCAGATACAATTATACGTTGAAATTTACTATTAAATTCTGATAACATGATTTTAGACAATACTTTAGTAAAGATCTAGAACTGCAGTATGTATACAATTACGTTATACAATAAGTTGGTAATAATGGTATGAACTTCAATAAAATGTTTATGGAGACAATAAGAAATACTGATTAGTCAGACATCGCTTTGCATTATAAAGATATTTTTTGCTAAAGCTTTGGAACATTTAATGAACCCTTGAAAATTGATCACTCATAATCAACTGGTTAACACATAGATACTTTAATTATCATTTACTTTTGCGTAAGTTTTTTTAGTCTGATATGACTAGTTCGTGCGAAATTATTTACAGCGGTAACTTACTTTAACATTTTATTGAATTCTATAACATAATATTATCTTTTACTCTATATACAGTTAATTTGTTTATTTTTTAAAATATAAAAATGTAGCTATCGTTGGAATTTGAATTTCGTATTAAGGTAGGTAGGTAAGTATATTGTACACTTCGTATGGAGCTGTTTAAAAAGGCGTAAACTAATATTTAAAGAGCTACCAACCCCCTTGGGATTTGAAATTTAATATAGTGGCTTAGTGCTTACCAATTTTACTAAAACCATTCAATATTATTATGATCCTACTCGCTAGTTTCTCTGATCTGTCTGGACACAATTAAGCATCATAGTTTTAGATTTTTCAATCCAATTAGGCAAAAAACTAGGCGTATCAATTCCACTGTTGACATAAAATATTGGATTGCTGTAAATCATACAAGTCATTTGTAACTCAGCACTCGTCCAAAGTCTCAACAAGTTTAGTTTTCAACAAACAAGTCTCCAATTAATGGGCGATTCTCACTTCGCAGAGGCCGTAAGGTGCCGAGTTCAGGCGAGTTTTAACCTTGTCAGGGACTAATTTAATTATGTCTTAACTTCTGATGCTAAAAAGGTCTTGTTCGGTGTGTTTATCTTCATTAAAGTTGCGCTCAGTGTTTTTATCTGGCAGTAAAGTTTGTCAATTAAGTGTTTTTTAATGAGTTTTTCACTATTCTTTTTGATCAAGAATAATTCACTAAGGCTGTGTATTAGTAGATTCGTTTATATTTTGGCACTAGAACATTTTTTTAATTCTTTATGTCGCCTGTTTTGTAAGTAATGTTTAAAAAAAAATATTTTAAAAATGTTAACTTATTTTCTACTGTATTTTTAAAACAAAGAGACAAACTTTTGCACGCTCTTCTATAATATAATATTTCAACGGCTATCGCTTGCACACGTTCCCTCTTGTTTTATTTTTTAACGTCCATATTGTAGCCAATTCTGTATAACACAATCTTTAAACTAAACTAAAATGACAACTTTAAATCCTGTTCTGTCCCTTTCCGCAGGGAGTATTAAGAAAGGGTTCGCAATATTGTTGATGCTGTCATTTTAGTTTAGTTTAGAGAGTGTGCACTACAAGTACAGAATCAATCCGTGTTTTTATTTAAAAGCTAAGGTTCACAACGGACATTTAGAATGGGACTATCTTATTTGGAAGAAGTGAAACGATGAAATGCACCTCACTTAATGAGCAACGTATTTTATTGCTCACTGACAGAAAATATATTAAGCAGCATTTAGAGAGAAAAATAATTAATGTACCAGTATCATGCCCCTAGAAGCTTTCAGAGAATTAAAGCCGCGAACATCTATTTTATTATCCATTGAATACCTACGTCAGTCGCTCTAAATTTTTGATAGCTTCTGAGTTAGAAAATATGGGAGAATAGCCACTGAGAGATAGTGCTACTGATCAGGGAGAGTATCAGATTGTGTAATAATGTACTCCTATAATGCGTGGAACTCTTTTTGGTATCCCACAACACCACGTCAATCATCGTCAACTGGCAGACGTCCACTGTTGGATGTACAGTCCCACCAACTATTCTGGCCCGGTGGCCAAAATTGGAACTGAAGGAAAACTTCTTTAGAATCGTTGTGATTTGAAAATTCGATGAAACAAAAAAGCGAAACCAAAAAGAGACAAACATATTCATAATAGGATTTAGCGTGCGAGAGAATGAGATAGAATACAAGTTATATTAATCTCATTCTCTCGTAGGCTACTTTTACAGTTTCACTTCTGCCGTGTGTAAAATTTACTAGCGATGTTTTCACCGAGGAAGTTTGTGGGACTAAAGATCTCCTAATAAGGGGCCTTCCACACGCTGTGGTCTTGCGACGCTTAAATCATGCAGCTCGCAACAACTGGCTGTTATATTATTATCAGCTGTCATGTGTTGTACTTAAAGGGTATACATCTCACGACTCTTTCAAGGACGTTTCATACGCTATTATCATGTTTAACAGTGCAGGGTTGTCAATAATCTTTAAAACGTTTAAGCTATCGACTCACATTTTTTGTCGGATAATACCCGACTAATTTCAAACCCGTACTTCCTTAATCATGAGCCTACTCACGTGATGCGATATCCGTATCGGCTGATGCGCGAAGCCATGAGTTGAAATGGGAGAAGGAGTCACTTTTTTTTTGTAATTTTTATAGTAGTATTATTTTACCCACACTTAGAAAAGTTTCCTAACTATTCTTAAATACGTATCATAAACTGCGGAACCAGTGGGATTTGAACCTGCGTCTCTCTGGGAATCGCGCCTGGAAAGCCTTTTGACCGCTAGGCCACGGTTCCCTCGGCCGTCAGTGCCGAAATTTGAGTTTATTTTAATCCAGCCGACGCGGCTGATAGTGCCAACTAGTAGCGATATATTGCAGAATCTATTTCTAGTCGGGTATTCTCCAACAAAAACCGTGAGTTTACAAATTAAATAACATATTTGTTTTTAAAACACAAAGTCCCTAACTGAGCAAACAACGAAAGAACTTGAAGATTAATTTGCTATAATACGCCAAAGTTAAATTAAACTTCAAGTTCTTTCAACACACACACAAATAGGATTAGTTGTATGCTATTTTGTAATTTCATATAATTAATGTTAGTTACCTTTCTTCAGAGACCATACTGCCAACGCCTAAAGCCATATTGTTCCATTATTGTTGACTTTCGTGTTTTAGAATTATAATCCTTATTTTGGGAACGTCAAGGTACGTGACATCAAACTGTCATTTTGAGTAATATTGCTTAAGTATTACTTTAAGCGTTGGTAGTAGGCCCCTATTTCCTGTTTTTCTATTATATTATATATTGCACAATTTCTGGGAAGAGACTGACCGTGACCCCAAGATGCGGGCTGTCCTAGTCTGGGGGGCTATAGAGTAATTTAAAAAACACTGTACTACTTCTTTGGAACAAATAAAGATTTTATTTATTCATTTCACATGGACTTCAAAAAACGCCTGCTTATATCCAATATTCTCAGCACCCAACAACCTCAGTCACTCACAGTCCACGTCACATCACTGTCACGAGAAGGTCACGCGAGGAGCACTAGGGTCAGCAGCCACAGGCGACAGGCGAGGCGCGGGGCTCCGTCGGGCAGAGGCCAGCCCTCGCCCCAGGGGGACTCGCCGTGCCCCCGCGCTTCCGGTCACATCGTCGTCACCATTTCTGTACAAGAGATACAACTGTTAGTAATGTGTTTTGATGACTGCTTTAGGTCTTGCAGCATTTGAGATGCACGGAGCGGCAAATATTATTTGTATGAGTTTGTATGTCGCTTTAGGACCTAGCTCCATACAACCTCAAACATAGAATACTTGCCGCTACGTGCCGCGCCGCGCCGCACCATCAACATCAACCCAACGGCGCGCCGGCACACTAGTGTACTACACGAGTCTTGTCACAAAACGAAAGAATGAATGAATTATTAATTTGTCTGAATATGACGTGCTAAAACGATGATTACAGTATGAAAAGACGCAGCACCTACGCTGCCCAAGTTTGGAAGTGTGGCCCAATTTTACTTGGTGATCCTCCTAGGCCTTAAATATTATGTAAAAGCATTATTCAAAATAAATTATTTCTTGCTGATTATTAAAGAGTAGGCCGGGAGGCCTTAAATCCACGTTCTCAGTTATTTTTCACTATAATATCCCCTTTTTAAGTAAAGATGTAAAAGTCCATTTGAATTAATGAAATTTAAAATTGGAATTTCATTTATTTCAAAACCGTTTGCAGTTCTCGAAAGAACTTGGTTAACTTTAGTGACTTTTACTTACACACATTATACACTTCTGGCAAAACTTTGAATATCTCAGGATGTACAGTATTTCTACCGAAAGCTTTCAAAGTTTAGGACGAATATGCAGAAAGTTTTGTATGAATAGACCTCAGTAAAGTCAAAGAAACAAGAATTCCTTTTGGCTGGAAACCGAGTCTTACTTTAGTTAAACATTATTCTTAAAGCGTACAATGTAGAACTTTAAATAATATACATTTTTATTCTGCACATAATATAGATAAGACAGTACAATTTGGTAACAGCTCTTACATTATGTTACCGAAACTTTATAACCGTTTACCGACCGAATTACATCAAATAAATGATTTTTTTAAATTTATAAATAAGTTAAAAGACTATCTTATACAAAAATGCTACTACGCAATTAGTGAATATCTTAATTAAAATATTATATTAATTATTATATTAAACTTACCCATTTACACAATTTTTTGACATTATGATATATAAATTTGACATTGTGATAATTATTATGATGAATTTGATGATAAAGGAAAATAAATAATTTAATGTGTAAGGAAGGATAAATGACATCTTAAATTTATTTTATATGTATACTCAAATGAAAGGAATGTATTTTAATGTATTACTAAAATAATGATATAGATATTATATTTTTGGAAAACTGAAGAGTAACTCATGATCCGCCCATCATCTAAATATATTATCTAAATAATTAATACCGCTGCCCACTGGTAGCGGTCTTTTAGATTAAGTTTTTAGTTTTTAGTTTTAATTTTTTGTTGTCATATTATAATTACATTCTACAATAATATCCTATAAAATAATAAATACAATCTTAAAAAACAAAAAAAAAAAAAAAAAAAAAATAATTCATGCATATGAAGTCTTGACTACGCTGCAGTCTGTTTCTGAAGTTATTTATTTTGAATGACATCTGACATCTGACAAAATAACAAGCAATATTTTCTTGGAAAATTAAAATATATTTTTATTTAATATAAGTAAGGTCGCTGAAATGTGCCTTATTATAAGGAGTAAATTGTGATATTAAGTTTTTGATAAAAATTTCATGCTTAGTGGCTATTTTAAGTGCATTGGTTCGGAAGGTATGGGCCTCCACTGGGCCCTAGATTTCCTCCTACAGCTGCGAGGTTGTCTTCTGTTGTGTTTCTTGTGATTTGACTTCGATTCCGAAGTTGCAGCTTTATTCAGAATTTGAAAGGGTGCAGTCAACGCTTGTGGACTTTTATGCTTTTATTTTCACTTTGTTTGTTTTTATACCTGTTTATAATATGTTATTTTCTCTTAAAACTAATGCAGTCTAGTAATAAAAGGACGACATGGTATGCTCAAGTGGACGAAGCCAATCAAGCGATTATATCTCAGGAGGATAAAGTACGATGCTTAGAATGTTCTCAGGAACGCTTTTTTAAAAGTGAGAGAGGTTTAAATATACATAAAGGTAAATGCCATAAAACATTTCAAATTCCAAATACCTCTCCAGATCCTAATCCCGGTAAGGTATTGGATTCAGACGACGCACCCTTGCCTTCTCGTCTCTTCTGGGAGATATTAACGATACTGAAATCAACTAAGCCAGTCGTCAAGCGTATCCCCAGAGGTGCTCGCATTTCAGTTGCCGCAGCTTTGTCAAACGCCATCAAAGCTGTGGTAACAAATAACA
The DNA here is from genome assembly GCA_963932025.1 of Erebia epiphron. Lineage (NCBI taxonomy): Eukaryota > Metazoa > Arthropoda > Insecta > Lepidoptera > Nymphalidae > Erebia > Erebia epiphron. The sequence goes on from OZ009960.1 coordinate 18,419,196, forward strand.
CAAGGCGATCTTGGGAACATTTACTTTTCTTTCCGAGTGCCGTACTTCACGTTTACCCAGACAATAAAAAATCTTTAACAACTCTTATAAAAGAAAATTGTGTGAAGTACAGGGCACTAGAAGGTGTATCTTCTTTTTCGAATATTTTCTTGGATTACAAAAAAAATTCAAAATTTATTAATACAAGGCAATCTTCTGAGTCTGCTCTCTATAGGCTAGTGGAAAACAGACTCAGTGATGGTGACATAAAAGGTGCAGCACGTATCCTCTTTTCCAGTGATTCAATGGCGCCAGTGAGCCATGAAACTCTCTCGATCCTGGAGGAGAAGCATCCATCTGCAGCAACAGACCTAACATTGCCTGCAGCGCCATTGGATAGTGATGAAGTCATTAAGGTGATAACATTAGAGATTTCAGCGGCCGTCACGTCTTTCCAAAATGGGTCCGCGGGTGGTTTAGATGCCTTGACACCACAACATTTAAAAGATTTGTTGTCTGGTACAAGTGGCGAAGCCGGCGAGACTCTACTGAAGGATCTGACGGCTTTGATTAATTTAATGCTTTCTGGGCGGGTAAACATTGACATATTCTATATGGCGCTAAAAAAAAAGGACGGTGGTATAAGACCGATTGCCGTTGGAATGACATATCGGCGCCTTGCAGCTAAAATGTGTTGCAAGAAGGTTGCACCGGTTCTAACTAACCTGTTTCAACCATCGCAATTAGGTTTTGGTTCGCGAGGTGGCTGTGAAGCCGCTGTCCATTCAGTCAGATCTTTTTTGTCTCAAAATTCTAAAGATCTGTTGCTGAAGGTGGATGTTAAAAATGCTTTCAATTCAGTCGACAGGGGCGCCCTACTAACACAAGTCAAGAGCAAAATTCCAATTTTATTTAGCTACCTTTGGCAATGTTATGGTTCATCTTCTAAATTAACTTTTCGTGGCAATGAAATTATTTCCGCTGTAGGTTGTCAACAAGGTGACCCTCTTGGCCCAGCTCTATTTTCATTAGCAATTCACCCAATCATCGAACGCCTTAAATCAAAACTTAATGTTTGGTATTTGGATGATGGGACTTTAGGTGGTGACGCTAGTAGCTTATACAGTGACCTACAATTTTTGATATCTGAATTCAAAAAAATTGGTTTAGATTTAAATTTTTCAAAATGTGAACTTATGATTCCTGACATACACCCGGAAAAAGATTTAATCATACAAAAATTTAACACTTTAGCTCCTAATATAAAAATTATAAACAAAAGAACTCTCCAATTATTGGGTTCACCTGTCCTGGATGAATCATGCCCTCCTTTCATTGATGAAAAAATTCAAAACTTTCAAAAAGTTTCGGATCGCCTAGCCAAAATTAATATTCACATGGCGTTTACAATTGTTCGTTATTGTCTTTTTGTTCCAAAATTTACTCATTTAGTCAGATGCTGTCAGTTGTGGAAGCATACTGACTTATTACTTAATTTAGACAACATAATAAAAAACACGTTGGCTTTAATTTTAAATGTAAAATTAAGTGATCGAGAGTGGTTACAGGCTTCTTTACCTATACGTTTTGGAGGTTTAGGAATACGCTCCGCCTCTAGTGTTGCTCTACCTGCGTTTCTGTCTTCAATTCATAGCAACGAAGTCCTAATAAATAAAATTCTTTCGAATTGTCCAGAAATCTCAGAAATAAGCTATATGAACGAAGCCAGAGACGTTTGGAGAGTGGCATGCCCAAACTCAGACTTCCCAACAATTCCATCTTCTCAGCGGCTGTGGGATGGGCCGATCTGTGAGCAAGTACGGAACCGTCTCATTAATACGTGCTCAAACTCTGCAGATCGTGCTCGCCTCTTAGCCGTTGCCCAGTGGGAATCTGGTTTGTGGTTGCGGGCTCTCCCTTCTCCCAACACTGGCACGCTTATTGATTCGTCCACTTTCCGGATAGGCGTCGCCCTTCGTTTGGGAGCACCTTGTTGTGCACCACACCGCTGTCACTGTGGTGTTGTCGTCGACCAGCTCGGTCACCACGGTCTTTCCTGCGCGAGGAGCGCAGGTAGGATTCCCCGACATGCCAGCCTTAATGATATCATCCGCCGTGCCCTTACCACTGCTAATTGTGCGGCCGTTCTTGAACCGAACGGTCTAGTGCGTAGTGATGGTAAGAGACCGGACGGAATGACCCTGATTCCATGGAAGATGGGGAGGCCTTTAGTGTGGGATGTGACTTGTGTCGACACACTTGCACCGTCCCATCTTCCTGGAACCCAAATTAGAGCTGGTGCAGCGGCTGAATCCGGTGAAAACCTCAAAAGGCGAAAATATGTATCCCTGGACAGTGGTTACATATTTGAGCCTATTGGGGTCGAAACTATGGGACCGTGGGGACCAGAAGCAAAGAAAGTTTTTAAAGAAATTTCTCTACGCCTGGTCGATGCAACGTGTGACCAAAATGCTGGCCTCTACTTTGCCCAGAGAATTAGTATCGCGATACAACGAGGCAATGGGGCTAGCATTTTGGGAACAATTCCCTCTGACAGTGGTCTACTAGATTAATTGGTTTTAACATTTTATTTTAATTTTAATTTAATGTAATAGTTATTATCAACTAATTAGTTACTATAAATTATATATAATAATATATTAACATTATAATTTCCTTATTATGTTAAAGCTTGTTACCCATATTATTTGTACGCCACACTGTGGTAGGATACATGAAACTTTTATAATTGTAACACCTTTTGTACCAACTGTATTCACAAATAAATAAATGAAATGAATGAAATGAAATGAAAAAGAGACTCAGACCGGGTGGATTTAGGTTTTCCAAAAATACCTTAGGACCTTTTTGTTTATCCAGGATTAAAATTATCCCGCTCTTCCAACTTTTCGAAGTTAATGTTCGTTTATGAAATTACTAGCTGATGCCCGAGACTTCGTTCGCGTGATTAAAGTTTTTTTGATTTCCGCGGGAACTCCTTAATTTTGCGGGATAGCCTATGTCAATCTCCAGGTCCTCAGCTATACCCATGCCAAAAATCACGTCGATCTGTTGCTCCGTTGCGGCGTGATTGAAGGACAAACCAACAAAGAAACACACTTTCGCATTTATAATATTGGTATGAAATATCACTCGCTTGAAACGGTGAAGGAAAATATCGCAAGGGAACCTGCATACCCGAGAGTTCGTTATAGAATGTTCTCGAAGATGTGTGAAGTCTGCTAATCCGCACTTGCCTAGTTTGGTGGACTATGGCCTAACCCTTCTCATTTCGAGAGAGGAGACTCGTACTCCCGCAATGGGTTGAAATGACGAAAGGTGAACTACAGAATGATGATGTTAACATAAATTTTCAGCACATCTAAGTATCTCGTGCAACATCAACCAATAACAGTAACTTTTCATTAGTTCGGCCTTAGGCTTACGAAACTAAGTTACCAGTTCCAAATTAGCTTAGTCAACAAGATTATCTTATTGTAGTCGACTTTCAAATAATCCCTCCAGAGGTTGAAGGTTAAACACAATAAGCTTAAGTTAACACCCATTTAGAAGTATTCTGTTTCAGCAATAATACTATCAAAATTTAATCACAATTAACAGTGACGGTCGTAAAATAGAATTAAGGACTTTTCACACACACAAATATTCAAAAATGTTGTTTGTGTTTGTTGGATAATTATTGGATGGATGTTTGTTACTCAATCACGCCAGAACGGCTGAACGGATATGGATGAAATTTGACACAGAGACAGATTATAGTCTGGAATAACACGTAGGCTGCTTTATACCTCGGATTTATGAAAAACGAGCACGCGGATGAAGTCGCGGGCATCCGCTAGTTTTTCATAAATCATAAACAGTGTGAAAGGGCTTCTACATTTAAAAGATCGTTCCAATAATTATTCAATAATATCGAGGTAAGATATTACGCCAATTAGGTATTTGTAAGCTTTTCATGGCTTTCTAGATATTAAAGGCAAAGTTTGAGTAATGAAAGACGCTTTCCGAGGGAAATTGTGGGAATGTAGGCGCTTTTGGGTTTCGACATTTCTTAAAATTAGCGTTACAATCACTGAAAGGTGGTGCTTTGGGTTTTACGTTTAAGATTTTAATTATATCTGGAACTATGTAGATAATACCCGCGACTTCGTCCGGGTGGATTAAGGTTTTTGATTCCCGCGAAAACTCTTTATTAATTTAGAACTCATAATTTTCCGGGACTAAAAAGCAGCCTATGTGTTATTCCAGACTATATCTCTTTGCCAAATTTCATCTTCAAAAAAAAATTCCGGGATAGCCTATATCCTTCCCCGGGATACAACCTATCCCTGTATCAAATTTCATCAAAATTGGTTGAACAGATGGGCCGTGAAAGCGTAGCTGACAGACAGACAAACTTTCGCATTGATATTATTAGTTACAATACAGTTATTTCAGTAGGCAAGAAATATTTATTTCAGTGGGTCACAGACCCGGCTAGCACGACAGTTTTAGTGCCCTAGAGGTACAGTACTCTTACCTTTGGTTGAGAGAGGTAGCAAACAGCATACTAATTTGACATTAGAGTGACAATTTAAAATTCTGCCATTTTCTTCTGCCACATTTTGAGGAAATTAGGTTACATCCCATGGAAAGACATAGGCTACTTTTTATCCAGAAAAATTAAGGACTACCCCGGGAATTAAAGAAACTTAAACCACCGGAACATCATCTAGTTTTATACAACTAGCACGTCATGTTCTAAGATTTCATTCAACTTTCCATTCAAAATTAGAAAAACAGTAATACAAGTAGGTTATTTTAAAATATAATATAGGTACAAGTCCAGGTAATTTCGACTGCGAAAGGGTGCAGACCTTGTCGATGACTTGCAGTTTGATGATAAAAAGGTGACGCAGGAAGCAGATCGAATAATTTTTAGGTAATTACCTAGATTCTGCATTTGGTGCTGGCTGAGTACAATGTAGGAGTTTTCGAGCGCTGGGTCCTCCAACACTCCTCTGTGTAGTTGCTCCAAATGCATCTCGGCGTCATCTGGAAAATATCACAAGTCGATGACTCGTTAAACACAAAACACTGCTTTCGTTAGCTATTTTAAACTTGCCTCTACCCAAGTTCAAGGAATCCATTAAAAGTATGCTCCTGAAAAAAGCTTATTATACTGTTGAAGATTATGTAAATGATACAAGAATATGGATTCGACTCACTCCAGCAATGTACACATTGATGGTATTGTTAATTATTTTTTTCAAATGAGCATCCATCGAGTTAAAGAAGTGCAAACTCATATGAGTGCCTATATGAATTTGAAGAATCTTTTTTTAATTTCACTACAAGACTATCGCAGTCACCTGGCGGTAAGTGATGTAGACTACGGTGGTAGCTAACTAACCTGTTTGAGGTACGACAGTTAAAAAATCTTTTTAATCTATTATTTTCGACAACTACACAAGCAAGACACACGCTGTACCACATAGATTTGTCTGCTTTGGAGGATAACAGCGTATAGTTCCTTAAAAGGGAGGTTGTTAAGGCTCTCTCATATTTTAGTGGAACGTATAACATGAAAGGCGCTCAAGGTATTGCAACTAATCCTCAATTAGGAACCACATTATATTATTATCAAATACGAAACTTATAGTCCTGATGGAGTATGGCTGTGGCATAATATCAAATTTCTGTTTGATGGAAATTTGCTTTGAAATCAATATCGCTGTGCCAGCCAGCGTTACATGTATTCATCATTGTACGTGAACTAACATGCGGGTATCAGTATTTGATCGTCGCTCGCCAGTAGCTCGTAAATCTGTTGGACGTCAATTCGGTGCTCGACGGAAACCTGACGCGTGCAAGGGCCAATCTATACTAATATACAAAACTAATCCATAGTAATATTATAAATGCGAAAGTGTGTCTGTCTGTCTGTAATGCTTTCACGGCCCATCTGTTCAACCGATTTTGGTGAAATTTGGTCCAGGGATAGTTTGCATCCCGAGGAAGGACATCCTTTCTATCCCTTATATTTATCAATACTTTTTATCCCGGAAAATTCCCGCGGGAATTAAAAAATCTTTATCCACGGACGAAGTCACGGGCATCATCTAGTCATACTATAAATGCGAAAGTTTGGATTACTTAATGGATGTTTGTTTCTCAATCCTGCCAGAATGACTGAACGTATCTGGGTGAAATTTGGCACAGAGAAAGATTATAGTGTGGAATAAGGCAGGCTTCTTTTTATCCCGGAACATTAAATAGTTCCGGCAGGAACCAAAAATCCTAGTATCCAAAAGTCGCGAGCATCAGCTAGTGTCTTATAATCTAAACTAATATTATAAAGAGGAAAAATTTGTTTGTTTGTTTGTAATGGATACACTCAAAAACTACTCGATCGATTTTAAAAATTCTTTCACCTATAGAAAGCTACTTTATCAGCGAGTAACATAGGCTACATTTTATTTTAAAATAAATTAGAGATTCTTTCGAAAATTGCAATAATGTGAATTAAGTCGGAAAAATTCACCTAATTTAACTTTTTACGTTAAACCTCTATTCGTCTATTAATTCAGACTGTCTTTTATGTCATACTAGCCGATGCCCGCGACTCCGTACGCGTGGATTGAGGTTTTTTAGTAAAAGTAAAAAGTAGCCTATGTGCTTTTCCAGACTATAATCTATTTCCGTGCCAAATTTCATCCAGATCCGTTCAGCCTTTGGGGTGTGATTGAATAACAAACATCAATCCATACATCCATCCATCCAAACTTTCGCATTTATAATATTTATTTGATTTGTCACGACAAACATTACATATACAAGAAAACTTACCAACATTTTTTTTAAACATTTTATTATCTAACTGCTGTAGACAGACTGCGAAAAGCCTAAAAGATCAAGGTCTAAACTTTCTAAACATAGTTCCCAGGCGAGGGCAGTGAAAATACGTCGTATTGGAGAATCTTCATTTGAAAATGAAAATCGTCTTGCAAGTCAGAGAGACTACATGTCGCAATCGCGTGCCACCTGGGGATTACAAACGGATACCGACGGGTGCTGATAATATAACGGAAATTATTTAACATTACCTCATCTGTAAATTGTTTACCTACTTTGTTTTTTTTTTTCACGATAAAATTACAAATCTGAATTGCACCCGTGCGAAGCCTTGAATCGATACACTTGTAAAGTTTTTAAACAAAAAATTCTTTCCAAAAAACCGACTTCCAAAGCCACTGTAAAGTAAAAATAATTTTGATTTCTACACACTATGTTGAAGTCGGGCGAACCTGACGCGTCAACTATGCCTATCTTTGTTATACTCGCCCGACTTCAACATAGTGTGTAGAAATCAAAATTATTTTTACTTTACAGTGGCTTTGGAAGTCGGTTTTTTGGAAAGAATTTTTATTTTTAACTTTTTAGTGTACTCTAAATCCCTACGGCTTAGGAGTGCAGTACCATGCAGCATCAGAGTTGAGGAGTTGGAAATTGGGTTTAAGTATGAAGTCGTTGCTTGACACCTACAATATTAATTCACCATAAAAAATCCTAAACCACTATGTTTAAGGAGTTCTGTACCCTGCAGCATCAGGGTTGAGGAGTTGGGACTTGGGTTTAAGTATGAAGTCGTTGCTTGACACCTACAATATTAATTCATCATAAAAAAATCTTAAATCGTTATTTTTAAGGAGTTCTGTACCCTACAGCATCAGGGTTGAGGAGTTGGGACTCAGGGTTGAGGAGTTGGGACTCAGAGTTGTATCGTATACACGTGACTTGATACCTACTATACGAATTCACCATCAAAACTCCTAACTCCCTAGTTTTGAGACGTAGGTACACCTACAGCATCAGGATTGAGGATTTGGAGTCAGATTTTTTTATGGGACCACCTCGTGAGCTTCCTCTAACCAATGTAAAAAAAAATTTTCAAATCGGTTTAGAAACCACGGAGATATGGACCGACATACATTAAAAAAAAAAAAAAAAAAGATACGCGCCGAATTGAGACCCTCCTCCTTTTTTGGAAGTCGGTTAAAAATAACGATCTTGTAACATTATTCTCAACTAACGATTATACATAAATTCTATATTCGAAATACGTAGTTTGCCTTACTACTTCAATTATACCTACTAAGTATATTATAACGATTCATGTTATAAGACTCTTTAACTTTCTATGAAAAGTTCATTAGACTTTATAAACCATGCAATTGAATTAAAGCTCCGGTTATTGATAATATTACTGGGAACGAGTTTAAAGCTATACAATATTATTTATTGGAAATACGAGTAAGTAAAATTCATCCGCTGAAATATTATGGTCTTGAATTTCTATATTTCAAAATATAAAAGCTCCACTAACATCATTCATAATAATATTCTCCGAACGAATTGTATAAACTAATTTTACGCGTAAAAAATAAAGTGTATACTTTTGAAATTATACTTCTTTTGGCGCGTTAAGGAAAAATTATCATAGTAAATTTTTACGATGCGCACACCGACACCCAAATTCGACACCCTGATGTTAGTTGGTCAACTTATAACTCCTGCAGAAAAAGGCCTCCTATACCAACAAAATAAAAAATAATTACATTTACTGTATACTGGGACTTGGGTGAGAATTGATAACTATTTCAATAAAAAATTTATTTGCTACCAAATAGTAATAACTTCTTGCGTGCGTACATACACACTTTTTTCCAAATATTATTTCTTTATATTACGATTATAATCGATGACATAGATAAAAAGCAAAAACTTTTTCCCGCGACTTCACCCGCGTTGACTACCTATACAAACAAACCCTTATTTTATCCCCTTGGGGGTTGGATTTCAAAAGCGGAAACCTACCTACCTGCCTACGTCATAAAAGCTATTTGTGTGCCAAACAGCCCGATTCGTCCAGTAGTTTGAGCTGTGCGTTGATAGATCAGTCAGTCACCTTTTACCATCCAGGCTGTCTAATATAAGGCTACAATCATCGGTATATATGTAAGTACTAGATGGGCCCTTTGATAGAAAAAAGTTGGGGGTCGGACCTTGTCCCCGCCATAGCGCTGTCCCGCATTTCAGACTAGATGGTGTTACTAATATAAGTCCACATTCTTTGTTTAACAGGGCCCGTCTATGTAAATTGAGGTCGTTGGCTACAATGCATAATTTCAATTTCATTTTGGTGTGTGCGCCAGGAAACTCATCTCTTCCTTATGAGGGGGAGGTGTGGTAATGTTTTAGTTAACTCACATGACTGCGTTGTGGTTGTTGGAGCCGGCGTCGTGGTTGTGGTTGTGGTGGTTGTTGTGGTTGTCGTGGTCGTCGTGGTTGTCGTCAACACTGAAAATATATTAGAGGTTAACACTCTGTGGTATTATGATTGGGTATATAATACAGATGATGCCCACGAATTCCAGAAAACTCCCTAATTCCGGTACAAAAAGGTGTCGTACGTATCAGTATACCAAATCTCTTCAAAATTGCTTTAAAAGATAGGCTGTTAAAGCGCAGCAGACAGACAAACACACTTTCGCATTTATAATATTAGTATGGATTATGTTACAGTTTAAGTAGGTACCTATTTCTTATTAACTAAGTTTTCTTTAAAAACTTCCATGCGTCACGGTTTTGTAGTGCTTGTACTCGTAGTAAGATTAACAGTTAATTAAAAGCCTTCAAACGATATGAGTATTAAACTGGGGAAATAGTTTAATTTAACTTGATTTATAATTCAAATTAATACGTTTTACAAGTTTAATTCCCACGAACACTCTCATTTATTTAAAAAGCGTATAAATTCCAGTAACAATACATTTAGAACTCGTTTTATTTATACGAAAAGGTTTATTTTATTGACTCTTTCTTGACCGTTGTTATTCTGATTGAAAGGTTTTGCGAAGGTTCGCTCCATCCAGTGGACCCATGGCCGTCGTAAATAAATAGAATTACATCGATAGCTGTTAACGAAGTACGTTTTTGAAAATCAACATTCGATTGGCTTTCGGATTCATAGAAAAAAAGTCACTATTATTAATTTTTAATTTCAACTCCCTTTAGCGGTGTTTCACGGGTAATTTAAGAAGTATTTTAACGAATTCCTAGAAAGGCTGCAATACTTTGGTAGTTCATCTGATTTTGCAAATGTTCTTTGATGGTTTGAATGAGTTAATTGATATAAAAAAGTGTGTGTATGGATTTCACAAACGGCAGAAGTGAAACTTCAGAAAAGTAGCCTACGAGAGTATGAGATAAAATAATATTACTTTTATTCTATCTTATTCTCTCGCAGGCTAAATCCTATTATGAGTATGTTTATCTCTTTTTGGTGTCGTTTTTTCGTTTCATCGAATTTTCAAATCACAACGATTCTAATAAAGAAAATACACATCACTTGCTTTAATGGCTTAAAAAAATCATCAAGAAGAAACCTGAATGCCCAGAAGTTCTTGATAATATCCTCAAAGGTGTGTGAAGTCTACTATAGTGAGCTGGCGATGAGTTGAAATGATGAGGATGAAAGTAACTAACTAATTAATGTGCAGTATGTGTGCAAGATACTTACTATGTAAGAACAACTCTGCCTGCGCCTTGCCCAAGGTATTTTCAACATGACACCGATATGAACCTGCGTCTTCTCTGGACATGTCTGTAACTTGCAGTGTCAAAGTGTGCCGATATCCTCTTGAAATCGTGCTGAGTCTGTGTTTTGATCCTGGGAACAAACAGTGTGCAATAATAATTATTCATAGTTTCTTGCAGGCACTTCGCAGTAGAAGTTGCGGCTTTCCGAACCGGTGGTAGTCTTAACGTTGTGACACAAGTTGTCCTATGTGAAATAAATGTTTTTGTTTTCGATGAAAATAATATCAAAACTTCAGACAAATATTGCCTCGTTGGTCTAATGGTTAGCATGTTTGACTGCGTGTTTTTAAATTTTGCCCGGAAAACATCTAAAATATATAAATACACTATAAGCTTTTTCAAGGTTAGGCTTTTTTAGGTATCTGCAGGGCAATGGAGATAAGTCAAACGGGTCAATTGGTTTTTAAAGCATTTTCGTGTTTAATATTCAACAGCCAAACGAAATTTCTGGCTATTTTTCCAGAAAAAGAGAAAAAGTAAAGAATTCTTTGCTAAAGATCACAAACGAAAATTAAATTATATTCATTACGAGAATATTTGGCAAGCACTTAAAATTTATACCAACTACTTTTAAAGGCATTTTAATACTAAAATGGTCAATTTCATTTATAACTACTACAAGTTAGCCCTTGACAGCGATCTCACCTGATAGTAAGTGATGACACAGGTTTAGATGGTAGAGGGTTAACCTGTCACCCATACCTCTTATCGGTTTCTACACGGCATCGTACCGGAACGCTTAATGGCTTGGCGGCACGTCTGTCAGTATGGCGGTAACTAGCCACGGCCGCCCAATCTGAATCCAACAATTCAGAAATTATTAATTCCCAAATTGATTTGCCCGGGGATCGAACCCGGAACCTCCCACGTTAAGGCTCACTGTGCCAAGGAAGTCGTCAAATAACGAGCAGTCTCAGCTCTGTGGTATCAATCATTGGCGCAAAGCACTTGCGGACAAGTCAGGCTGGCGAGAGGCCAAGGAAATAGACTTGACGACTGGCAAAATTATATTAGCGAGCTGTGACCAAGGAAACGGAAACGGCGAATGATATTTTGAATTTAGCTGATCTCTCTCTCTTTGCGTCGTATTCCCCATTCAAAAATTAAACATTCAAATGTTTTTAGTTCAAAAAAACTTTTGCAAGTGCTTTTAAATCGTCGAAAGTATCTACCACTGGTTCGGAATTCCTATTCCATTCCTACCGAGAAAAACCAGCAAGAAACTCCAGCTGAGAGACAATTACTGAGGGTCGTGACCCCTTCCACCAATAATATAATGTTTCTGTGGACGATGTCGCGCCATGTTGCTCGGTTATTTGCAAATGCAGAGCTCCGTGGACCGTGCTATCGAGAGCGGTGTGGATCTGACCATCGCATGGGGCTACGTCACCGGGGTCTCTTTCCGTCCACTTTGCCAGTAATGAAAATATTTTTAATATTGTCCTCCTCGAAATAATCAAGGACTGGCGGAGCGCGCTTGCCTAGAAGATGCCTATTTATTCTTGCCGTGAAGGTACTCTGAGTTATACGTGACAGGAAATACATGCGCTGAATCCTTTTTTCCTATTAATAAAATCCTGGCGGTTCGTATCAGAAACGTAGAGCAGTTTGATTTATAAATGTTCAAAAAGTGATTTGAGCAAGCGATTGGATATTCATTGTTGGCAAAAACCACCCGCGGACTGTCTGGAGACTTGGCTTGATAAATGAGCTGCGATCAGATCAGGGTGATTAACGAGGGTGCGTCATTTTAAACTAACGCGGAAAACTATTCCGTTGATCCTGTTTCATCGAAAAAAAATATTCGTTTTTTTCTAAATATACAAAAGGAAAAGAAAAATATTTGTTTTTGTTTCCTATTATTGAGTACCAGTGAGGTACTCATTTAACTACGATCTAGCCTAACTAATTGGCTAATGAGTAGTTTAATTTTAACCTAAACTTATAATTTATCTTATGTTTAAATTGTCCATTGACGCATCTTAGTATTTCTTGACAAACTTAAACACTTTGTTCACGTGTTCTTTTAGCACTACACACTACACTGTCACTTATCACTATGCACTAACTCAAAAGGTTTAGTCCTTTTTAGTCTTCTCACTAGTTTCGAAAACAGAAAAATATGGTAGTATAAATACTAAGGATAAAGTCCTTGACTACTTGATAGAAGAAGGGTAGGAAGATTGACTAGCGGTACTTTAAAATATGTATAAATGGTCATATTTTAAAATTCTATTTCACGCCTTACACATTTGATGTTAAAATAAGAGAAGTAGCCTTTTCTCAAATTATTTTTAAATTATAATTTTCATAAAGGAGAATTTTACAACAGCCGCTGTGAATGAACTTAAAAATTATCAGTTCAATTTGCCTGGATTTATTTGAGGTTACTATCATAATGATGAGAGTAAATTTTGAGTTGAAAATAATTATTTAAATATAAGCGATCGTATTCATAGTCACGTTTGTTGGGGTGGGAAAATTTCATAAATGATATTATGCCAATGCAAGTGCAAGCAAGAACTCAGAAACAGCAGCTGCAAAATTCATCAGCTGATAATATGATAATGATACTAACAGTACTTCGATACTCTAAAGAAATTAAAAATAATATTATAGAAGGTGAAGGCCTTCACTGTCCGTGTTATGTAGAATCAGAATCAGTGATCCATGCAGGAAATCTTCACCTTCGTCTAATTATATTTTGACGTATCGACACAGTTGCGAATAGTTTGAGAAATAAAAATTTGAGAGGCTTTGACTTTAGGATAGTTTGACATTTTCAACAAATCCAGAACTCTCAATGCATTGTTAAGTAGTTACAAATGAAAGAATGGCGTAAAATTTAAGCAGGAACAAATAATTTAAATATTTGTTGGTGTAAATGCAAGTAAATTTGATACAAAAGCGAGCTCAACTGAACGTGTAAATAACGATCACTCTCATCAGGCGTATCAATCATAGGTGACACACAGCGCTCGAGTACCAGCTACTGGCGACTGGCCAACAACTTGACGTGGCGACTTGTTAACTGATGAATAAGCACTTAGTTCCTCTGAACGATGAAGTAGGGGATCCTTTTTACTGTTTTGATACGGAACCCTATAAACCACATTATCTATGTTGCTGCACTGTTAAAGTAACAGACAGTAATTTATGGATCTTATTCCAGTAGGTACATTATTTTTTGAAAATTTTTATTGGAGTTAGCATAATCTTCGACACAGAGCAAGTTGTTTGTAACGGCATAGCGCTGAATCAGCTGGACGGATTTGCAAATCAACTTAGCACATTTGAAGCTAACACTTTGGGCTATTTATAAGGGCAATTTTTTAATACGAAAATCTTTACACTATCTAGTAAGTGGTGTTAGTTGGGTATCAGACTAGCCAAATGAATTATTTTCATTTATTTTTATCTCCCAAATGTCGTAATATATGACTTTTGGAAGATCCTCTATTTATTATTCCACGTGTCCTGATAGTTTTATGGTTGGTTATTGGTAGAATAAATTGGTTATGGTTTGAATAACCGAATTTAAACAACCGATTAAAGTGAAAAAGTGCGTCGAACTTCGATGACGTCATAATTCAGTATTTCATACAAAATCCCATATCACGCGTTTTGACGTTTGAAAAAAGTTGCTGATTTGACGTGTTGTCAAATACCCAATTTCATGATGGATGAATAGTTCGAAGATGACGGGCGGGACTCATAAACGTGTAACAGCAAATCAATAATTGTGATCGGTGTAATAGCTTATGTAACGTTAATTGGCATGATGACTGATTTTGAAAAATGGTCAGATTATGTTCGGAAGTATCTACTATTTCGAAAAAATATCTTTAAATTTCAGCAAAAAAGTAAGGTTTGGTACATAAAATTGGCATTTGAAATTTAAATTTTAAAATTCACGCCAAAACGCTCGGCGGTGTCATGTCGTCGTTTGTGACGTCACTATTGTTTTTACCAATGTACTCTGTGCAGTGTGCAGTAAACAATAGTATGATTGTCAAAGCTCGAAAACAAACAATTGTGACGTCATTCGCTTCGTGGTGTTTCATCCAATATGGCGGATTGCTGTATTTTATATTTTTATTTTATCAAATTAAATAGCAATCTCACTCGAAATAGAATAATAAATACGTTTTATAGAATCGATGAATCCTATTTCATAAGATAAATTCATAATTGCATTGATTCTTGGTTAACATGCCTATTATTAAGTATATTCCGTATACTATTACTACAGCCCATTACGTCCCACAGCTGGGCACAGGCCTCCCACTCTCATAGGAGAGAGCGAGGCTTAGCTTAGACTCACCATGCTGCTCCAATGTGGGTTGGTAAGCTTTAACGACTATTATCATGTTAGTGATAATAACCGGGACCGACGGCTTAACGTGCTCTCCGAGGCACGGAGGTGAAACACCGCCAACTTTATATAACTCCGGGCTAGTAATGATAATTTCTAGTCAGGAAAACCCAATACTTCATTTTGGCCCGACCCGGGACTCGAACCCGGGACCTGGTCAGCCGCAGTCGAACATGCTAACCACTAGACCAGCGAGGCAGTCAATACTCATAGGTTAATAACTGTAGTTTGTAAAGCGTACGAAGCCAGGGCGGGCCAGCTAGTTAATTATATTAGTGTAGATAAGAAATAACATTCATTGAATAAAATAAATGAAAATTATTATCATAGAATGAAGAAGGTTTCAAATTTTCTTTTGAAAATTACTTATTACTCTGTAATTACATCGCCCCTCTTATACAAGATATTGAAGTTCTAATTATCTCCAAGGGGCGTATAATTTTGCGCTGAAAAAATAATATTTTATCTGTCTTAATTAAGAAAATTAGGTTTTTAAATTGTACGTATAATTTTGCATGTATTTAAATCATGAGAAATTGAGGAGCAGTGTCTTCGTTCCGGTACGATGCCGTGTAGAAACCGATTAGGGGTAACTATGGATTTAATATAACTGCCGTACCCCTAACAGGTTAGCCCGCTACAATCTTAGACTGCATCACCAGTTACTATCAAGTGAGATCGCAGTCAAGGGCTGACTTGTAGTGGAATAAAAAAAAACATCATTTATTGGATAGAAGTAGGCGTTACTTTGCGGAAGTCCATGATAATGAAAGAACTAGATACACACTGTACCACATAGATTTACCTGTTGTCGTGGATTATAGCGAATTAAACTTCTAGTTCCTTCATTAAAAACATCATCGATTATCTTTTTAATATTATGGACCGTGAAAACAAATAGGACAGACATAGTCACTTTCGCATTTATATTATAAGCACAGTTTCCTATTAACATCACTTATAAATAAAGAGATGTGTTCTCTCCTACAAATCGTTCGACGGAGGTGACAGGGACGTGACGGAGGAGGGACGAGCTTACCGTTGACTAGCCTCTGTTCGCCGTTGAGGATCCAGTAGGTCTGCGGCAGAGGGAACGCCTCGGCGGTGCACGTCAGCGTGACGGACGACCCGGACAAGGCACGGACGGCCACCCGCCCTGCCCACACCGATGGCGCGACTGCGTGGACAAAACAAACAATAAAATTATTGTGCAGTTTTTAATTAAAAAAAATGTGTGTGTGCTCACAGAAGTGAAACTTCAGAAAAGTAACATACGAGAGAATGAGATAAATATACCCTTTTGAGCACAATAGAGCAGTAGCGCAACTCAATTTCTTGCAGCGTCATCTATTGGTCGTAAACATACTCGTATAACTTGTAATCTATTTCATTCTCTCCTACTTATTTATGCATATTATGTTTGTCTCTTTTTAGTGTCGCTTTTTCGTTTCACCTTTTCGTTTCATCGAATTTTCAAATCACAACGATTCTACAGAAGTTTCACTTCACAAGTAACTGTAGATGAGAAATTAGTCCATGCTACTGGTGACCCGAAAGCTGACGCTTATTTAGCCCAACGGCTTAGCCTGGAAATTCAGAGTGGCAATAGTGCCAGTAGTCTTGGGCACCATTCCCATGAACGATCATTTGGACGGTTTATATAATATATTTTTTTGTAAAAATAAATGTTATAAGTAGGTACTTAGATTTTTGTAATATTTGTTGTAAATATTTTTGTAAGTACTAATATTATGTCCCACATTTATTGCATAATTTAGATAATGCCCGCAACTCTCTTATTTTCCGTGATAAAAAGTATATTCCGAAGCCTATGTCTATGTGTATGAAAGTCCTAATTCTCAAGTTATAGCCATGAAACTTAGCATTTGGGCTTTCAGTTAGATATGCAGAAGTACGTGTTTCACCATTTTTGAAAAGTCGACCCCCAAAAAGGGGTGAAATAGGGGATGAATGGCCTTCATTTATCAAGATATTTTTCAAGTCATTACAACGAACCCAGGTTTTTTGGCTTTCGGTATAATAATATAAAGAAGTACGTGTGTAACAGTTTTTCAAAATTCTACCTCCAAACGGGTAAAATAGGGGTTGTCAGTTGGTGTAAAAAGCCCGCGTTTTTCAAGTTATAGCAATGAAACTTGATATTTGGGCTACCGATTTAAATTATGAAATACATAATTCAGAGTATTTATAAATTCTATACCAAGGGAAGTTAAATAGTCCTTCAATCACGCTATAACAGAGCAACGGATCGACGTGTTTGTTTTCATGGGTTCTTTTTATCCCGGAAAATTAAGGAATGCCTATGGGAATTAAAAAACTTATGCTACGTGAACGAAGTCGCGGGCGTCCGCTAGTAAATAGATAATTGGAATTTAGATATCCTGTCCCAAACCAAAACCTATTAGAAATTTTAATCTGAAAGATAATTGAAAAACTTTCCACTGTTCCAACGAAGTCCCGACAGAACAAACAACAAAAAATTATTTATACTGCTACATTAAAAACACAACACACCGATGCACAACCCAAACAACCCGATCAAATTGAGCTTTAAAAACTTTTAATCCATACTAATATTATAAATGCGAAAGTGTGTATGTCTGTTTGTCTGATTTCACGGCCCACGATTTTGATTAATTTTGGTACAGGGATAGGTTGTATCCCGGGGAAGGACATAGGCTACTTTTTATCCCGGAAAATTAAAGAGTTCCCCAGGAAATAAAAAAATCGTAATCCACGCGAACGAAAACGCGTGCATCATCTAGTGGTGGGATATTCACATCATTGTAAGTAATACTTACTTATTTCAACTTGTAGGAACATTACAATGATTTTCCGCATCTCTACAGTTAGCCGGCGTAAAGTTTACATTTCCCGTAGCTCCATGATATGAGCTATATGTTAGCTATTCATTCAACGTGTCCGAGCCAACAAAGCGCGCTGCTGCCAACTTGTCAGTGGCCATTTCATTTCCGGCCTTCCCTCCAATTAAGGCTACCGGTTGTAAAGCATTTTTACGCAGGTTTCCCTTGGACGCTTAAAATTAAGCCTTATGTAAATTGATTTAAATGCTGATTTGACACGCTATTTTATTTTTTAAAGGAGTTTGTACGTATTTATCAAATTAATCGCAAGCGAATTTTCGAAAAACTTTTTAAGGGAGTCTTTAGAGAGATAATTTTGATGGCTAAACCTGATTACGCTATTCTACATCTATATCTATACTTTTATTATAAATGCGAAAGTTTGGAAAGATGTTTGTTACTCAATCACGTCACGCCTCAATGGCTGAACAGATCTGGATGAAATTTGTATGGAACACATAGGCTACTTTTTATCCCGGAAAATTAAAGAGTTCCCGCGGGAAACAAAAAACCTCAATTCAGGCGGACGAAGTCGCGGGCATCAGCTAGTAATATTATAATACGTATACTTGATAACGCCCCCGACTTCGGCCACGTGGATTAGGGTTAGCGAAAAACTTATTTTTTGCATTGAATTATGAAATAAAATAATGGATGACTTGTCTGGAGAAGATCATTTTTAGTTCAAAAGTTCGCAATGGCCGTCTTACTCGTAGTAAGACGGCCATTGCGAACTTTTATTTCGATATTTTTTTGTTTTATCTTTATGTTTGTTTGGCAATAAAGAATTTATCTATCTATCTAAAATAAAACGTATAGCTTTCCTCCAATCGCTCGATCCACTATACCATAAATGAAATATTATCAAAACAATTATTTGACACGCAACTCAACTTGATAAATAGTTTAAAACAAAGCTAGATATAAATCCACAAATCCCAAACCCCGAGTTTGATCCAATATTGGTCGGAGTTAAGCCGCACGATTTAATTTCGCGATGCGGCCACTGAATTGGTCTCACACGTCATGACGTTTATTTGTATTCCCTCGCTCACTGGCGGAGCGTTTATTTGACATGATATTCTACGCCGCGCGGCGACCGCGTCACCTGGATAGGCTACTTTTTAACCCGGAAAATTAATGGTCCCCCGGGAATAAAAAAAAAGTGTGTGTGCAATACACACGGCAGAAGTGAAACTTCAGAAAAGTAGCCTACGAGAGAAAGAGACAAATATATTATCTTGTATTCTACATATATCATTGGCTCGCAGTCTAAAGCCTATTACGATTATGTTTGTGTCTTTTTAGTGTCGCTTTTTCGTTTCATCGAATTTTTAAATTACAACGATTCTAAAGAAGTTTCACTTCAAAAAATTATTCCACGTGGACGAAATCGCGACCATCATATAGTTAAAATATGTTATGTTTATGGTTAGTATAGACTCACACATGACGTTGATCTGTATCCTCTTGCTGACGGAGGGCGGAACCCCGTTGGTCGCTATACAGAGGTACGCGCCCGACGTCGCTCGCTCCGCGCCCGTTATGTTGAGCCATTCGCCGCTGTGCTTCGACACTAGAACAAAGGTTTGCTTTTAGTTTTACTATGTTTTATACTGCCTTTCTATCAAATTGTTTTCTTAATTTGATAGAAAGACAGTATACAACTTAGTGAACACACTTTTGGTTGTACCGTATGGAGCGGTGGTAACCTTTTTTTTGTTGACGGAAGGGAAATCTCCTTGAGATACCCAATGTCCGGGGGAATAGATCAGGTTATGTGGGATTCCTACCCACTAAAACCCTCTTGGTGGCCACCCTCTGCACATAATGAGAAGCTCCGGGAACTTGCATGCGCGGTGTAGAGCGGTGGTAGCATAGTTGTTTAGACTCCCGACCTCCTAGGGGTCGCGGGTTCGACGCACCTCTATTTTCGGAGCTTTGAGAAATTAAATATCTTTTGCTTAGAACGGTGAAGGTAAACATCGTGAGGAAACCTGCAGGAGAGTTCTTTGCAATACTCTCGAAGGTGTGGGAAATGTGCCACATTTGACTAGCGTGGTGGTCTATGGCTAAAGCCTCTCATTCCGAGAGGAGATTCACAGTACAATAGTGCGCCGTCAATGGGTTAAAATGATGATACCTACTGATTTGGAGAAAAACCAACAGGATATTTTAAAAACCTCAGCCACCTAAATAGCTAAAGTAAGTAAATTATATAAGTTTCCAAAGTGCTGTAAATGATGTAGAAAAATCGGACAGCAAAAAATGTAATGTGTATTCCGTAACCATTAAGGAAACACGGTGAGATGTTCCCACGATGTGTTGGCACAGTTTTAACGTCGCTTCCAGCATCGTTGCCGGAATGGCGAGAAATAAAATCACACGATACAAATCCGGTCCGACGTTATTCTATTGATATTCCGTGGCGAAAATGTTGATTATATCACCAAAATAAGTGCGAAATTCTCAATGTCCAAATACATGTGTTTATAAATTAAAGTATACTTCTTATACTACATTTATGTGTTGTGTTCGTTAGTTAAATGTTGTTCCTATTCTGCGTATTTTGGAGTTCACCTCCTTAAGAATCGATTTTCATTTTATAAGCCCGGGGTATGAAACTTTATGAGGAGTAAAATCAAACTTTCTCCGTTACGTTATTTAGTTTATGTATCCATGGTAACGCATTGTTTATGTTTGCATGAATATTATAATGTATTTTGATGAATATAAATTATATATAGATACATATTTTATCTATCAAGCATGCTTTCAGTAATATAAAAAATGCGTTCATTTACCCTCATTTACTAATCTATATCCATATCCATACTAATATTTTAAATGCGAAAGTGTGTCTGTCTGTCTGTCCGTCTGTCTGTCTGTCTGTCTGTCTGTCTGTCTGTCTGCTACGCTTTCACGGCCCAACTACTCAACCGATTTTGATGAAATTTGGTACAGAGATAGGTTTCATCCCGGGGAAGGACATAGGCTACATTTTATCCCGGAAAATTGAAGACTTCCCGCGGGAATCAAAAAAATGTATCTGTTCAACCGATTTTGATGAAATTTGGTACAGCGAGAGGTTGTACCCCGGGGAAGGACATAGGTTGCTTTTTATCCCGGAAAATTGAAGAGTTCCCGCGGGAATAAAAAAAAACAATCCACGCGGACGAAGTCGCGGGTATCATCTAGTATTTTATAATAGTTCGTAAAAAGTAAACTCCAGTCGTGCGTTGGAGCTGACACACACTATTTTTTTATGCTTTTATTACCTCTCAAGCAACAGTGTCTGACAGTTTGATGTTACGTAATATATCGTTCCTAAAATAAGGATTATAATTCTAAAACACAAGTCAAGAATAATGAAACAATATGGCTAAGTGGCCCCTGTGGTTACAAAGAAGGTATCTATTATTTCGTCTTTAACTATGGTCTTTTTGATGGGGCGTCCCAGGGGTTTGATTAATTATTGGGATAATTTCTAATACTGAACCTTTTCTAATTTTTTTTATGGACGTCTCAGTGCAATTATACAAGATTCATTTTAAGACATTTCACGAAGAATTGAAGTCAATCTGTAAATACTTAAATAAATCCTAAATTGTAACATAAATTTCAAAAATACTCCAATAAAATAAAAATTAACATATTTTTACCAAACATGTTTTTTGTTTTAGTAGTTATTTTCATCAGTGTTTTTGGCAAGCTTTCGCAACGATTTTGGCGTTCTTTCTGTTTAGAGATGTAAAACTCCCCATTTGGAGAGAAATAAGATCTCACGCCACAAATCTGGTTTAACGTTTTAATTTAAACTTTTGCGTAGAAACGAGTTTTGCAGTTGCGTTTTTTTTTATCGAAAAATACGAGTAGGCGTAATTAGATTGCATTTCTTTTTTACTGACGAAAGAAAAGAAAGTTTATTAAATTCTGGTAAAAATTATAACAATAATGTCCTCCCAACCGAATTTCGACCACAGTGGCCTATCTCCTCTGGAGATCGGTCGAAAAGATTAGCCATCTGCACGGGAGATATTATTATAGTGCACAAGTATGTACTCTCTGTTCCTTTACACTCATAGCCCGAAGGGACGGAAAATCCGACACAACCGAAAAGAGATTATTCACAAGACCGACGGCTTAACGTGCTCTCCGAGACACGGGTGTAAAACACCGCCAAATGCCAACTCCGGGCTAGTACTGAGAAATTCTTGTGAGAAAAACCCAATACTTGTTGGCCAACCCGGGACATCGTCGGCCGCAGTCGACCATGCTAACCACTAGATCAACAAGGCAGTCATCGAGTTTTAATTATACCAATTTACAGAATTACTCTACAAAATCGGACGAAAAAACTGCTGCTTTAAAATAGTTTCGCTGAATAAGGAAGTAGTTTATCTGTGCCTAGTGGTTGTAACCAAGCTTTGACTAAAAGCTGGGGAAAATAGCTATTTTCAGTTATATAACACCTGAGATGCGGTTCGACGTATTTTCATCTTCGAGTAGTCCGATAGAATTGTGCTCAAAATAGAAAATAGGACTTTGGTAGCTTTATGAAATGTACCTATATCATTAATAATTCTACCACTAAGGATTAAGAATATTCTGGAAATAGTTGCGGAACAGTAGAAAACAGAAAATGGTTGCAGAACAGTAGATAACGTACTTTTTTACAATCGTAATGTACTATGAAACAGGAGTACCTACTTGAAGTACTATAATAAAATTGTAAAAACAATCTTATTTACTGATCTAATTTTTTCACTGCTGCTAAAAAATAATGTGACTGCATTCAATAGTGATTTAACAAATGTGATTATTTAAAACAAATTAGTGGACGAATTTTTGTGCCCTTTTCCTAAGACCTTTGCGCAAATGGAACCCTCGTAGCTTAGTTTTAGGATACCGTTATTTTAACTCATGCTAGTAAAGTAAGGTTCCACAAACTTGTCTGACCCGTTGACAGCGTCGTTGTTATCAGATTTAATGTTGCTGATAAATATTAAAAATAAAATAAAAACAAAAGCTAAACTAAGTCATAAAAATTTGTTCCAATTTTGGGTCATATTTAGTTGGTGGTACTAGTATACCTACCTAAAATAAATGTGATAATTATTATCAGCATTGCATTCTTGTTATTTGGCTGCACTCTTCTTGATTCTTAAAATTTCATATTCATACCAACACTTACGTCTAGACATGTTTATAAATGAAAAAGGAAGCAATATTAATAAATAATAAGTAACAAAAATTTAGCACAATGTTCTGAAAGCATTTCTTATATAATAAGTTGGCAAACTCTTTCCACTTAACGTTTCTTTTAAAAGAGTAAAACAGAATAAAAGCGATCTAAGGCTTTGCGCCAGCTTTGATAAAAACCCAAACAGCTAGAAATTATCTGTACGGAAAAGTCCAAATAGTTTTCATCTGTAAGTAACACTGATATAATATGAGCCAAGATACTCGTAAGACCTATGTTTTTTTATTTCCACTATAAGCTAGCCCTATACTGCAATTTCACCTGGTGGTTAGGTTAGATGATGCAGTCTTAGATAGTAGTGGCCTTACCTACCTGTTAGGCTTGTGGCAGTCATATTAAATCCATGCCCCTTAAAATTAACCGAAAAATTCAGAAATCATAATATATTCCACCATGGAATATACAATTTCTGAATTCGAACCAGGGGCCTCCCCATTATTTTGAGGGAAATTAGTTAAATAGTGGTGGCTTTAGTAGTAAAATAAAGAGTTTTTGGAGGGTTTTTAACCAAAAATATAGAACTCCCTTATCTCTAATTAGTATTTATTACTGCTTATAGCTTGCGAAAGCGCAGAAGTGTGTCCGTCTGTCTGTCTGTCTGCTACTCTTTTCAAATCCATCAACTTATTTTGATAAAATTAAGTACTGAGGTAGGTTACATCGCGGAGAAGGACATATGGATACTTTTATCCTGTAAAATTTAGGAATTCCCGTGATAATCAAAAAATCTTAGTCAACGCGGACGAATTCGTGGGCATCATCTAGTAGTAGATGACCTACATGCAAAAACTGAAGTTAATAAGATAACACATAGGGATAGGAAATTTCTATCTCTAATTGTTTTATATCAATGATAATAACAATAAGTTGAAGGCTCTTGATTGAAGGTAAACGGTTCGAGAAGAAACTTGTTCGACTCCAAGTTGCCGCGGAACTGTCAAAGTTGCTCGCAGCTCCGACAAAATTGTAATTGCTTGCTAACTCTACGCCAATATTATATTGTTTGGAAACTGATAATAATCATATTAATTAGAATTTCTGTTGCATAATAAACCAAGACTGTTATTAATATCACCGCCATTTGGCAAATCAATAGCTCATCATACTAATATTATGAATGCGAAAGTGTGTTTCTTTGTTCGTTTGTTCTTCAATTACACTGCAACGGAGCAACGGATCGACGTGATTTTTGGCATGGGTATAGTTGAGGACCTGGAGAGTGAAATAGGCTTTTTTATCGAGTGAAATAGGTACAAAGTCACGGGCATCACCTAGATACAATATAAATGATATTTTAATTTACTAATTAAATACTAATTTTTATTTCACGTAGGACAATTTATGATATGCTACCGGTCCGGAAAGCAGATTCTACATAGAGCCTAGCTCTAGACAATAGCTATACAGAGCCAGGCTACGCCAGCTCGTGGCGTCTGTCAAAATGGGTTCCGGTTCCTGGCAAACCACCATATCATGGCGTAACTGGCGAGCGACCCGTGTCTGGCCGTTAAATTGTTAGCTACATTTTTTTTATCGATATACACAATAAGCTTAATTTGTTCCCACCGTACACCGTTTGTTTCACACTCTGTCATACTCCAAAATGTATTATTCACTGTGGCTTAAAACTCACTAACAAAACCCGATATAATTCGATGCACCTACCTACACCTTCCCATCGCAAGAGAGCGTAAGGTATTACGCACACCTGCATAGCAGAGTGAAGTCGAGGCGCCGAGATTCTGATAGCAACTCGAACTAAGCTGGTTTTACCTCGACATACAAGTAGGGTTTATGAAAACGAACTTAGCATGCTTGATCGAATCCTTTTATATCCAATTTCCGCGGAGCATCTTATAGTTAGGAGTTTTATTAAACCTACGACAAGTTAAGTGGAGCAGAATCTTACTGATAACAAACAAAAATCAACTTATCTTCTCTTGGAAGTTGGAACTCATTTCCGTATCTATAATACACATCTATGACAGCACTAGTTTTCGCGCTGGAGTGCGTTTTGTTTCTGAATGTAGATTATTATTTATTTATGAAGTGAAAACTTCTTCAGCCGCGTTGAGCACTTTTTGGTAGGGGGTAAAATTGTGGATTCGTGGCGTCATCGACATGCTGGCGTTGTTACGAAGACAAAAGGTCTTAAATATAAATATACTACATTCTTAATTAAACTTTAAAGCCTTATTGTCAAGGTTCATATTATAATTACTATTTTTTATTAAAAAAAAAAAGAAAAAAATAAGTTTAAATATTTGTTTTCACTTCTATCGGTAGTTACTATTTCCTATGACTGCTAATTTTTTTAATTGTAACAATCGTTACTAATGGAAACAAAACATGGAGGAGAATCATAGGGAGCTCGTCCTGGCCTTATGTTAAAGTTAAGTAGATTAACTATTCATCAAAAAGAGACTGCCTTTCCACTCTAGCGGTGTGCGATGCACCTTAATGACATAGTCCAAAGCACATTATTTCCACATGCAAATAACTCCCGCAGCAAAACAATGTTATTATGAGCTGTTTTAATGAAAACAATGTTTTGCTACCACAATGCTCTCAGATAGGTGTTGTAGGTACAGTTTCATCCGCAAACTTTGCTTGGAAATCCTAGTTATCTGTAATGCGCTGGTCTCCGAGCATTCAATTGTGACCTTTGTTTTCAATGGGACAAAGGTGAAAGTGCTATGAATTGCTAACGATAATATAATGTGATACAACAGAAAACATTCTCATTGTTGCCTTAAGTAGAAATACTAGTGATAGGTAGAATTATAGAAATAGTAGTAACTAGAAAGACTTGCAGTTAGTTTTGATAAGCAAATAAAATAACGAATATTTTAAATTAAAAAAAAAACCAGTGTTATGGTACAAACTAAAGTACCTCTACTCTCAAACTTCTCCGCTGTACGACGTTATCCGGCTTATCACCTTATATCGAACACGAGTTTGAAAAGAGAGTCAGCACATCAAACCCGTTCGAGTTTAGGTACGTTGGTGGTTTCGAGGCGGTATTGCCTTCTATTGAACTACGTGACCCGGCGCATTGTAGGTAAAGTGGTAGGTAAATTAGGCTCTTGGCTGGGTCAAAGCCAGGTCAAAGTTTGGATACATACCAAGTGTCTGGTTGTCAGTTTTGAAATGCCTCGAGTCCTCCCTCCTCCAGGTGACGGCGGGCGGCGGCACGCCGGACGCCACGCAGCGCAGGGCGGCGCTCTGCCCCTCCTTCACTAGCACCTCGCCGCTGCTCGCCTCGTCGTCGATGTCCGGAGGTACTGCGGGAAAACTTACATCTGTAGGTACTAATCTATGCTTATATTATAAATGGATGGATGGATGGATGTGTGTTGGTTACTCAATCACGCCAGAACGGCTGAACGGATCTGGATGAAATTTGGCACAGAGATACATTATAGTCTTGAATAACATAGGCTACTTTTTATCCCGCAAAATTAAAGAGTTCTTGCGGGAACCAAAAAACCTCAATCCACGCGGACGAAGTCGCGGGCATCAGCTAGTATTAAAAAAAAAACAGGCACACAAATTAGTTCCAATTTTGGCCACCGGGCCAGAGTTGGTGGGACTGTATAAAAGTATCTAAGTTCGAATGAAAAACTACCTTCATCAAATGTTTACCTATCCTTTCATGAACAAAATACATATATACCTATAGTTTAACTCTATGCATATATTATGTATATATATGTCACCGTAAAATTGCTAAAACCGTTATATTGTAATCTAACTAGCGACATTGGAAACTGTCGACAGATTACAATTGCACGCATTATTTTTCGGTAGATTGTAATCTGTTAGGTATATAAACCCGATACAGCCTTATTTATTATTATTTATGTCGAACCCCTAACCTAACCTAACCTACAAGAAAGAGACAAGAAAACGTAAATAGGTACAACGATTATTTCAAAAATTTACATTCAGAACATTGAACGGTTCACAATCCGTCGACAGTTTACAATTTCGCTAGTAAGATTACAATCTAACGGTTTTTGCAATTTTACGGTGACATATTATATATTCAAACTATTCAAACTATTACGTCATACTTCGGTTATACATAAAACCTTACTAAAATAAAGTTTTAAGAAACATTTTATTTTTCGATCATAAAGTAATTTTGGCTAAATTTTAATTATGTATATTTTTTATATTTTGTATTATTAATTATAATATTTTTTTATTTATCCAAAAAGGAGTCAAATTATCTAAGTCGGTGGTTGTCGGGATTAGTTGAGTCATCCAACCCGAACATTTAAGAAATCATTGAACTAGAGTAGACATGCTTTGGTATGGATCGTCCTCCGATACAAAGTATGTTACTGGTTCGATCAGCCTGTACTGAGTTAATCCTTTATATCTCAGCACAGTCATGGGACCCCGGAAGATTGCCTGCAACGCCCGGACCGCAGAGGCATCCGACCGGGGTCCTTCTTACCGCTTAGATACGGACTCCCCGGTTAAAACATTAATAGCAATTTATATATACTCAAATGAACAAAAATCTCCAATAGCGCGATATAGGCTCTACGCTGTCATTGGTCAGTTTGGATGCAATTTGTGTTAATGAGTCGATTACAGACTGTGGTTTCGTAAGATAATGAAGTTTTTAGAAGCAATTATCGTTATGAGTGAATTTTATGATCAACTTTAATAAAATATTGCTCTAACCGTGCATTAGGAAGATTGTGTCTTTAGAATAATTACACTAGCGGCACGCTATGATGGCCGGTTTGACACCCGGTTTAATAAATAAATTTTGAGTCCTAAACCTAAAACTACATTCGATAAAATTTATGAATCTCTGCACATCACTATCGTCAATAAAGTAATACAATTATTTCCTTCAAAGTCGTTAGTCGTTATCAAATAATACGGAACTTCATGAGCGGACAGACGACAAACCGGCCATCATAGCGTGCCGCTAGTGTAATGAGTATAATATACATTTTGTACGTTCAATGGATTTCAAAGTACCTATATAGCATACTTATCTCATATATATATATATATATATATACATATATATAAATATATATAAAATCGTTATCTAATCAACGCACCGCTTAAACCGCTTGGGTTAGAAACTTGAAATTTCGAAAGTAGGTTCCTTTTGTGACGTAGGCGCTCATTAAGGAAGGATTTTTCAAAATTCCACCCCTAAGGGGGTGAAATAGGAGTGAAAGTTTGTATGAAAGTCCGTTATTTCTCAAGTTACATCCATGTAACTTGGTATATGAGCTACTGGTTGAAAATGAAGAAATATGTGTTTTACAGTTTTTAAAAATTCTACTCCCGAAGGGGTGAAATAGGGGATGCGAGTTTGCATGAAAGTCCTTCATTTCTCAAGATGTTCTCAAGTTATATAAATGAAACTTGGTATTTTGACTTTCGTTAAAAAATAAAGAATTGCGTGTGTCACAGTTTTTCAGAATTCAACCCCTAAAGTGGTAAAATAGGGGTTGAAAATTTGTATGAAAGGTATAGCCATGAAACTTGGTATATGAGCTGCGAGTTGAAAATTAAGAAAAATGTATTTCGCAGTTTTTGAAAATTCGACCCCCAAAGGGGTGAAATAGGGGATGAAAGTTGGTATGATAGGCCTTTATTTCTCAAGATATTTTACAAGTAATATCAACGAAACTTGGTGTTTTGGCTAACGGTAAAAAATAAAGAAGTACGTGTGTCACCGTTTGCAAAATTTCACCCTGGAAGGGATAAAATAGGGGTTGGAAGTTTGTATGAAAGTCCTTCATTTCTCAAGTTATAGCCATGAAACTTGGTATGTGAGCTACCGGTTAAAAACAAATAAATGCGTGTTTCACAATTTTTGAAAATTCCTCCACCAAAGGGGTGAAATAGAGAGTTGGTCCTTCAATCACGCCGCAACAGAGTAACGGGTATTTTGCACGGGTAGTTGAGGACCTGGAGAGTTGTATAGGCTACTTTTTATCCCGGAAAATTAAGGAGTGCCTGTGGGAAAACAAACTTATACCACGCGAACGAAGTCGCGAGCATCCGCTTGTTCTGTATATATTTTTTTTTTCTACTAAAATCGGATTATTATTTTTATAATTTCTGTGAGAATGCAAATTTTGTTGTGATTTATTTATGTTATACTAGCTCTGACCCAGACCGTATTTCAAAAATTCAACAATTAAAAAAATGTTTTGGGCTCCACCGAAAAAACTTTCAAAACTTCCTGCTAAAAAAGAAAAACAATAATTGAGACATAGTGTAAATTCATTTCATTTCATTTAAACCGTAAAAATTTCAAAAGGTGTGAAAAAGATGTACTGGTTGTCTTTGCTAAAATAAACTAAGACAAAATGTTGGGTGGAGATTTCCTAAGTTTATTTGATATGGCCTGGTACTCCGTAGTTGCTCCTCGAAGTGAATAGTTTGGAAATGTTTATCATGGCGCATCGACGTCACAAGTTAGTTGAGAGTAAGTTGACAAACTTTCCTGACACAGCTATGAGCGCCATCAGTTAAAATCGGATGTTCCGGGTTCGATTTCGATTCAAGGGGAAATGTGGGAAATTATCTATGCTAATATTATAAATGCGAAAGTGTGTCTGTCTGTGTGTCTGCAACGCTTTCACGGCCCATCTGTTCAACCGATTTTGATGAAATTTGGTACAGGGATAGGTTGTATCCCGGGGAAGGACATAGGCTACATTTTATCCCGGAGAATTCAAGAGTACCCGCGGGAATCAAAAAAATTTATCTATTTAACCGATTTTGATGAAATTTGGTATAGGGATCGTTTGTATGCAGGGGAAGAACATAGGCTACTTTTTATCTCGGAATATCAAAGAGTTCCTGAAGTCGCGGGCATCATCTAGTAATTTTATAATTTCCAAATGGTGTCGCGTTAGGTCTGGTGGGAACTTTCATCCGTTACTACTTACCGGTAGTGCCGTGGTCCAAGCGTTTCTTGGTTCTTGTATGGTCCTTAAAATGTATCTTATCTTATTTATCACATCATACACATACGAGTCATCATCATTTAAAATCGCAGCCTGAAAAGGGCTGTATGTCATGGAAATAAGAGAAAAGTTTCCTAAATTGGATTTATTTGTCAGTCAAACATCTCCAAGGGATCAGGCTCAAGGCGTTTGATCTCTTTTGAAGAAGCCTTTTGTTGAATCTTATCTGAGTCAATAAACAGGCTAGTTCTTTGTACACGACTCTCCAAAAAAGGATTGTAATGTTTTCAGGGTTCATGTAATGTATTGAGTTTTTTATTTCACTTTAACTTCCAAATGCCTGAACGGATTTGGATACATGGGTTAACGTTAGAATCCTTACGTCATGCCGAGGCTATAAATTTTGAAAAAAAAATCATTGAAGCAAGGTATTTTTAACCGACTTCCAAAAAAGGAGGAGGTTCTCAATTCGGCGCGTATCTTTTTTTTTTTTTTTTGTATTTTAATTTTGTTTTCTATCTTTTGATTTATACCGGCTCATTATTCATATAATTTAGCCGCTGTAACAATTCATTGCCATGCTTTATTTTCATATAAATAATTCTTTACTATTGGTTTTTGCTCACATTAAAAAATTTCAAATATTTAATTAATTTAATTTTCTTATTTCAAATCACAAAAACTCAACCATTTTTTTTAAATGGCGCGTTTTTGTAATTGAGTTTTTATTAAATTGGTTATAAGGCTATACGTACTAGCTCATAATTTTTAGCCTCGACTATTTAGCCTTTACATTTTTATCTAGAAAAGTTGAAATAATTTTATTTAATTATATTAAATACTTACATTTTTTAATTTCATCAATTCACATCGAAATGTGTCATTTTTAAGTTTTCTTTATACAAATTCAATATCATTACGAACCTTCTAGTAAAGTGGACTTTCAAAAATTAAAAAAGAAACCGGCCAAGTGCGAGTCGGACTCGCGCACCGAGGGTTCCGTACAAACATGTAGTAAGTTTTAAATTATTAAAAAAATACGAAAAAAACACGATTATTGTATGGGTATGACCCCCCTTAATATATATATTTTTTTAATTTTTAGTAATTGTTGTTATAGCGGCAACGGAAATACATCATTTGTGAAAATTTCAGCTTTCTAGCTATCACGGTCTATGAGATACAGCCTGGAGACAGACAGACAGACAGACAGACAGACAGACAGCGGAGTCTTAGTAATAGGGTCCCGTTTTTACCCTTTGGGTACGGAACCCTAAAAAACAAAAAAAAAATAGCACGAGGCATGTTTAGTGCCTCTGTAAGTGCATTTTTCGACTGTATAGAAAAAGTCTCACCAACAACCTGCAGCAGATGCGTCTGGCTCATCATCGGCTCGGTGTTGACCTGGCACATGTAGCGGCCGCCATCGGTCGCGCTGACGTCACGCAGCCCCAGCGTCCACGCGCCGTCGCCGTGCTGCACGCTGATGCGGTGGTTCTTGGTGATCACGTGGCCGGCTATCGTCAGTATTGTCTTACCAACAACCTGCAGCAGATGCGTCTGGCTCATCATCGGCTCGGTGTTGACCTGGCACATGTAGCGGCCGCCATCGGTCGCGCTGACGTCACGCAGCCCCAGCGTCCACGCGCCGTCGCCGTGCTGCACGCTGATGCGGTGGTTCTTGGTGATCACGTGGCCGGCTATCGTCAGTATTGTCTTACCAACAACCTGCAGCAGATGCGTCTGGCTCATCATCGGCTCGGTGTTGACCTGGTTCATGTAGCGGCCGCCATTGGTCGCGCTGACGTCACGCAGCCCCAGCGTCCACGCGCCGTTGCCGTGCTGCACGCTGATGCGGTGGTTCTTGGTGATCACGTGGCTGGCTATCGTCAGTATTGTCTTACCAACAACCTGCAGCTGATGCGTCTGGCTCATCATAGGCTCGGTGTTGACCTGGCACATGTAGCGGCCGCCATCGGTCGCGCTGACGTCACGCAGCCCCAGCGTCCACGCGCCGTCGCCGTGCTGCACGCTGATGCGGTGGTTCTTGGTGATCAAGTGGCTGGCTATCGTCAGTATTGTCTTACCAACAACCTGCAGCAGATGCGTCTGGCTCATCATCGGCTCGGTGTTGACCTGGCACATGTAGCGGCCGCCATCGGTCGCGCTGACGTCACGCAGCCCCAGCGTCCACGCGCCGTCGCCGTGCTGCACGCTGATGCGGTGGTTCTTGGTGATCACGTGGCTGGCTATCGTCAGTTTTGTCTTACCAACAACCTGCAGCAGATGCGTCTGGCTCATCATCGGCTCGGTGTTGACCTGGCACATGTAGCGGCCGCCATCGGTCGCGCTGACGTCACGCAGCCCCAGCGTCCACGCGCCGTCGCCGTGCTGCACGCTGATGCGGTGGTTCTTGGTGATCACGTGGCCGGCTATCGTCAGTATTGTCTTACCAACAACCTGCAGCAGATGCGTCTGGCTCATCATCGGCTCGGTGTTGACCTGGCACATGTAGCGGCCGCCATCGGTCGCGCTGACGTCACGCAGCCCCAGCGTCCACGCGCCGTCGCCGTGCTGCACGCTGATGCGGTGGTTCTTGGTGATCACGTGGCTGGCTATCGTCAGTATTGTCTTACCAACAACCTGCAGCAGATGCGTCTGGCTCATCATCGGCTCGGTGTTGACCTGGCACATGTAGCGGCCGCCATCGGTCGCGCTGACGTCACGCAGCCCCAGCGTCCACGCGCCGTCGCCGTGCTGCACGCTGATGCGGTGGTTCTTGGTGATCACGTGGCTGGCTATCGTCAGTATTGTCTTACCAACAACCTGCAGCAGATGCGTCTGGCTCATCATCGGCTCGGTGTTGACCTGGCACATGTAGCGGCCGCCATCGGTCGCGCTGACGTCACGCAGCCCCAGCGTCCACGCGCCGTCGCCGTGCTGCACGCTGATGCGGTGGTTCTTGGTGATCACGTGGCCGGCTATCGTCAGTATTGTTTGCGTGTCCACGCGCAGCCACGCTACCTGGTGACATAATAAAGCCTTTTAATAAGAAGAGAGAGAAGTGTTGAACTGAGAAGAGAAGTGTCCCTGGCTACTTATTTATTTAAGGTACTAAGGGGGAAGGTTCATAACCCCACTATCTTGCAGGAGTTACGATTGTGCGTGCCGAACGATAGCTTTTCGCGCAGGCGTAGGCCACCGCTGCTGGCGCAACCGTGCGCTCGCACGTGCTTGTTGCAGAGAGCGCCACTGGTACGTGCGACTCGCACGCTCAACGCAGTGGCTGAACATAAGGACCTGTTCAGCTGCTCACTGAGCGAGTTCACAAAAGCCGCTTCATTTGTATTAAGTTAGTTAGGTTTTAAGTAGGTATGATATTGTAGTTAATTAAGTATATTTTTATAATTCGTTTATTTCAATTGTAAATAATGTAAGGCTTATTCTATCGCATTAGGTGACCTGTAAGGATAGAATTAAGTTGGGTGAAATAAATTAATTAATTAATTAATAAATAAATAAAAAATATTTCATTGAAGGAGACAGGGAGCTTACTACCATCGCTAGAAACAGGATTATTCTACTATAGTTGAGGCTCTTAGTTCAGAACTATAATCCTTATTTTAGGGACATCAAGCTTCCTCATATAAAACTGTAATTTTAAAATAATACCGCTCTAAGCGATAGTAATAATCCCCCTGAAATGTTGGAGATTTAGCCAGTTTACATTAGAACGATTATCTTATATTATTATTCAAAAACTTGAATAATCTACGACTACCCGTAGTATACGTATACTGCGAGTAGTCAGTCGTATAACATAATCGCTTAGTCAGCGAATTAAATCCTGTAAGAAACGATTATCCATGCAAACTGAGTTAATTCCACTCTTGATTTAAAATCTAAAGTCACGCTAAAGATGAGGAGGCTCGCATTTATCAACATCAGTTGAATGGGAACATGATCAAGTAAAAATTAAAAAAGCGTCTCCGTTCCGTTTCACCCATTAATCATTTGCAGACAATCGCTGAAACTTGGACTACGTAATTTATAACGAAAATTGGCCTTTGTCACCGTGAGGCCTCTGTGACATTGTGATTAATGTAATGCTATAAATTGTAGATTATTTTAATTATGTGTCATCAACGTATAGTTCGCGTCATTGCTGCCGTAACCATAGATTAAAAAATAGTTTTTCATCCACTACAGCCTATTAACGTCCCACAGCTGGGCACAGGCCTCCACTCTCATAGGAAAAAGGGAATTACAACTTAGACCCACCACGCTGCTCCAATGCGAGTTGGCGGGCTTTAACGACTATTATCATGTTAGTGATAATAACCGGGACGGCGGCTTAACGTACTTTCCGAGGCACGGGGGTGAAACATCCTAACTCCGGGATAGTACTGATAATTTATAGTCAGAAAAACCACTTCATTACGGCCAGACCTCAACGGCTGAGGACAAGGTGTGGTAATCTGAAGGATATTATGATGCAAAGACGTACCGCCAACTGATTTAGCGTTCCGGTACGATGCCGCGTTGGAAGTTAGAAAACGACTAGGGGTATGGGTTTAAAATAACTGCCTTAAAAAAACCCGCTACCATCTTAGATTGCATCATCACTTACCGTCAGGTGAGATCGCAATCAAGGGCTAACTTGTACTAACTACTACTACTAGCTAACTAAAGGGAATAAAATAAAAAAGGTCTACCTTAAAGCTCTGTAAGTTGTCAACTCGGCAAGTCAAGGCTGCTTCTCTGCCCACCGCTACTGTCACGTTGGACCCCGGGCCCACGAACCGGGGTAAATCTGAAACAAGGACAATACATTGACATTTGACACCACTGAACCATTAGGTAGAACCATGAAGATAAACTGGTATTTTTGCATAATATAGTGGCATTACGATACTACATACTATGAACTAATGGTAAAAATAGTATAATTATTATACAACGAAATTCAACCCTGGAGGTGAAGGACTAGAGTCATAACGACGTGTCACACCACACGCGCGTTAAATAATATTACTTACCAATAATAGCAAAAAATCATAGAAAACAAAATAAAATATGTTTTTTTGCAGTTTTACAGTGAATAAGAGGTACAAAGATAAAACGTTTAGTTAAATACATTTGTAGAAAAGCAACTCTCGCAGCGCATAAATCTTTTTTGTTGTCTAAGTTTGTAATGACGTTACATGTCATATCTATTGTCAAACGTCGAGACAACATAAACGAGAATACATAAACCTATCTCATTATTATCTATTCCGTCAACTTATAAAATAAAATCTTTCGATCGACTCGCTGACTGCTGTTGGATATTTTAAGGCTAATTCTCTTTTCTCAGGTTATTTCTATGTCAAATGTCATCATGACACGTGTAATATACGTCAATGTCAAAATGAACGCATGTTATTGCGCTTTCATTTTGCAAAATAATTTTGCATTGTACCTGCCTCGTAAATTGAACTTTTTAGTAAGAAATAAAGAAATAGTAGATTATTCACCACGGGGGTAATGCGATGTATTATGTCACGGGCGCCGGGATAAATCCCAAGCGGAACGAGGGATTTTAGAGTAACTCCCGAGCGTAGCGAGGGTGTTGCATCTAGAATCCTGAGAGTAGCGCGGGAATTACGGGCGCCCAAGATTAATACAGCATTACCCCTACGGTGAATACTCTACTTTTCACACCTCGCGATACAACCACTTCTTTCAGCTGGCGTGGGCCGTGGCCTACTCGATTTGACAAACAAATTTCGTCAGTGCGAATCTAGTGGGCCACGGCTTTGATTTTCGAAAATCGAGCTGGCCGCGCCTGCTGGGAACACATTATGTTTACCGAAATTTGACTTTATGGATATAGCAATAAGAATTATGAATAAAACCTCTTTGGAATGAATAGAATTTCCTTCAGATCTTGCTTCAGATGCGCGATGATTCTAAATTCAAATCACATTATAACCCTAGGGAATAATGGATTTCAGTACAACATTATAACCCTAGGGATTTAATGCCTTACTTTAACCTTAGATAACAGGCCATGTAATAAGGCGTTGTTGAGCAAGTGGTGTGAAAAAAATGTTACTATTTTATGACCCCGAACATTTTAAAATACCGTACAAATACCTGGCACAGGCTCCATATAAATTTGAAAGAATCGCTTTACGGCAAGGAAAGAAGGAGACGGCGCGGTACGCTACCAAACCAAACTAGCTAGCAAACGGTATTTTCCGTTTTGAAAATCGATAACTTTTTTGTTTCTTGACATTTTGGATTAAAAGTTTGACCAAGTATTTTTGAATGTGTATACTACTATTTAGAAAAATGAAACGCCAGCATTTTAAAATCAAAGATAAGTTAATTTAAATTGCTCGGCACTTTCAAAATTAGCCCAAAAATGCATGGAGGCTGGATGATCTCCTCCTGCCTGTATGAGACTTAGGTACATAGATCACCAGTCACCACTGCGCCAGGGATGCTGTCCTTACCATATTGCATATTGGATTTCTCTCTTCTTTTTCGCGTAGGTATAAAATATCGCATTGATCACCAGTCACCACTGCGCCAGGGATGCTGTCCTTACCATATTGCATATTGGATTTCTCTCTTCTTTTTCGCGTAGGTATAAAATATCGCATTGATCACCAGTCACCACTGTGCCAGGGATGCTGTCCTTACCATATTGCATGTTGGATTTTTCCCTCCTTTTTCGCGTAGGTATAAAATATCGCATTGATCACCAGTCACCACTGCACCAGGGATGCTGTCCTTACCATATTGCATATTGGATGTCTCTCTTCTTTTTCGCGTTGGTATAAAATATCGCATTGATCACCAGTCACCACTGCGCCAGGGATGCTGTCCTAACCATATTGCATATTGGATTTTTCCCTCCTTTTTCGCGTAGGTATAAAATATCGCATTGATCACCAGTCACCACTGTGCCAGGGATGCTGTCCTTACCATATTGCATGTTAGATTTTTCCCTCCTTTTTCGCGTAGGTATAAAATATCGCATTGATCACCAGTCACCACTGCGCCAGGGATGCTGTCCTTACCATATTACATATTGGATTTTTCCCTCCTTTTTCGCGTAGGTATAAAATATCGCATTGATCACCAGTCACCACTGTGCCAGGGATGCTGTCCTTACCATATTGCATGTTGGATTTTTCCCTCCTTTTTCGCGTAGGTATAAAATATCGCATTGATCACCAGTCACCACTGCGCCAGGGATGCTGTCCTTACCATATTGCATATTGGATTTTTCCCTCCTTTTTCGCGTAGGTATAAAATATCGCATTGATCACCAGTCACCACTGTGCCAGGGATGCTGTCCTTACCATATTGCATGTTGGATTTTTCCCTCCTTTTTCGCGTAGGTATAAAATATCGCATTGATCACCAGTCACCACTGCGCCAGGGATGCTGTCCTTACCATATTGCATATTGGATTTTTCCCTCCTTTTTCGCGTAGGTATAAAATATCGCATTGATCACCAGTCACCACTGTGCCAGGGATGCTGTCCTTACCATATTGCATGTTGGATTTTTGCCTCCTTTTTCGCGTAGGTATAAAATATCGCATTGATCACCAGTCACCACTGCACCAGGGATGCTGTCCTTACCATATTGCATATTGGATTTTTCTCTCCTTTTTCGCGTAGGTATAAAATATCGCATTGATCACCAGTCACCACTGCGCTAGGGATGCTGTCCTTACCATATTGCATATTGGATTTCTCTCTCCTTTTTCGCGTAGGTATAAAATATCGCTCAACTTTGTTCTCAGCGCCGTGGAACTGTCCCGGGCATACAAAAATATAATTTATTCCCGCTAATATTTAATGGCTGTTATTTAAAAGTTATAACTGGCGAAGTTCCTTTTAGAATGATCTGCTTCTCGTATAGGTAAAGTCTTGGCGTAGAATCGTCGTGCTACAATTAAATAGTATAGGTTTTTGTACTAGGACTAGCTTTTGCCTGCAGTTTCGCTCACATAAAGTTTGATTTTCATACAAATTTTAAACCCCAATTGTACACTTTTAGGGCATAATTTTCATAAATCCTTTCTTTGTGGATGCCGTCATAATGCAGATAGGTAAGTATATCTGTAAACCTCAGCCCGATCCATCTAATGGTTTAAGTTGTGCGTTGATAGATCAGTTAGTCAGTCAGCTTTTCCTTTTATATATTTAGTTAGATAATTACAACTTTAACAATACCATGGGGACTTTTTGATTTGACTGGGTAATAAGTATCCTATGTAAGTAAGTTTTTTCAGAGTGTTAGCTATAACTTCACGAAGTTGCATTCAATACCGTCCAGTAGTTTTGGCGTGATGCCCGAACAGGCAGATAGACAGACATACCGATTTAAAATCCAAAGTAATTATAATGATGGAACTAGAAGTTATAACGGATAGCGAGTTATATTTGCAGTGTGTATCTTACACTCGTAGCTTGCGATATTCACCACACCACACAAATCTTCCAAATTATTCTCAACGTACGTTTCACTCCGACACCGGAGCATCTTCAGGAGATGTTGACTCTACAATGCACTAAGTAATTAGATGTGCACTGTGACCGGGTAGGCCGTCACAGGATAGGTAGTCTTTCTAGGTAGGTGGTCGATGGCAAAGAAAACCCGGGGCGTAGGTTCAGAAGCCGTATATTTTTCTCCTCCACCTATTCACACCGCAGTTAGAGACTAGTACAGGGAAGCGGCACTGGCCTGAACGAAAGGCTGAAGCTCCAGGGTCCAGATCCAGGGCTTCTGATGCAGCAACGGCCACAGATCTCCGCCAACGTTGTAGGGCGTCGCTGGTCGAGCGGCGCAAGGATACGAAGCCTCCGCCTCCGTAGGAAGCCTCACGAGGCACGATGGACGAGCGTTCACCAAGACTCCTCGCAACGGACGATCCAGGCCCCAAGGGTAGGTAGCCCGTCCTTGAAAACCTGGAACCCCAGAGCGGTAGGCGTTAGGGGCGTGGGATAGAACCCCGTCCGCCGTAGAAGCCCTTGTCCAGCCCAGCGACCGAGAACAAGCACTACAGCGGCACAGGACAGCCTACATTTATTTAAGCTAGCACAATATAAATAGCAAATAATAAGTTAGTCTAGTTATTATGACAACTCACCCCAGCGGGTTAATTAGGCCGCCAAATAAGACCAGGACGGATGTCCACGTATGACGTAGTAGAATAGGAGATCCAGTGATACACCGTCCGCTAGCAAACGCAAATATCGAATGATCTAGGCGGCGCGCGAACATCGGAACTTCGCGACAGCAGCGAGCGGCCGAGCTCGCTAACCGGTTTTATACTTAGGGTTGCGTGAAGGCGCTTGTATGCAAAATGCAATGGTCATCGAATTCGCTTAGCCGCAAGGAATGCGCGCGGTTCCGTAGCATTTATTTTAATAGGTTAGGTTAGGTAACGGTATAGGTTTTTAAGTTTTAGAGGTTTTAATTAGTTTTATTTAAGTATTTTTTTCTAATCTTTATATAGACCGTAGCCAGATAGTTACAACGTTACAGCACCAAAATGTTATACGTTGATCGAGGTAGTCAAATTAACTAAATCTAGACTAGATTTTCACTGCAACGGTAGTTTAGCGTAGACATAATTCAAAATCCAAAATTAATGCTGTCATCTAACATCGTAAATTCAGTTCACCAAAGCTCTAGGGGTATACCTATCTAAATTCAGACAATATTTTAGGTCAAATTCACTTCAGTAGTATTATTTACTTCTTGATGGTAATATGATGGAATTAATATGGAAATGGGCTTTCTTGGTAGGATAGTTTTTATTAAACCTATATTGGATTGTCCTTCAATGATGCTGCAAAAAATCGGCGATGGATATAAAATGGAATGATTGACGTCCTTTTTGCATGGATATAGTAAAAAGCCTGGAAAGTGACATAAGCTACTTTTACCGTGACAAAGATTTTCCACGTCATTTTTAAAAACAAACCACGCGAACAAAGCTGCACCAACTATAGTGTTATTATATGCATAATACAAACTTTCACCCTTTATAAACCTTCTCGCAATACGCCTTTATGAAGTAAGTAAGTACACGTATGCTGCATTGTTGAACCTTATCAAAATATCCGCCCAGCATAAAGCCCACCGCACACAAAGGAGTAATCCACCCGTACATAAATTATACACACGCGTACGAGAAAACTCAGGTATGAAATATTACCGTACCCGAGTCCGGACCCATTTGGTTGGTAAGGAAATCGACCTCGAGGTGCGCCCTCACAATGATCTACCATTTTTCAGACTCTCCCAAAAAGCACCCAAGAGACTACCGACCATATTTTCGGTAACGGACAGTTGAAGTGGGATCAGGGTTGCCACATTCTTAAAAAAAAAAGTTTTCTAAATTTTCCGGGATAAAAAGTAGCCTATGTCCTTCCCCGGGATAGAACCTATCCCTATACCAAATTTCATCCAAATCAGTTGAACAGATGGGCCGTGAAAGCGTAGCAGACAGACAGATTTTACAGACAGACGGAAACACTTTCAAATTTATAATATTAGTATGGATATGAATATTTGTATGGATCTGCATAGATAAAGTTCATTCATGGAGTATATGTATAATCCAAGCAACGCGACATTGGCGAAGTAAATTGGCACAAACAAAAGCCACACATCGAACAACAACAACGAGCTCATTGAAATGAAATTACATCGAAAATGTGCAGATTAATTGCGTAATTTTCACAGATTTTGCTCTTGGACACTACATTTTACGAGCTTTAATTTTACTATGCCGATCTATGCTTCTTTCGTCTAATAAAAGGCCAAAGATTACTAATCATCAACCACTGACTTATTACTTTCATCAAGCTAAAATCCATACTTCCATATCCATCCTTCCATACTAATATTATAAATGCGAAAATGTTTCTGTCTGTCTGTCTGCTACGCTTTCACCGCCCATCTGTTCAACCGATTTGGATGAAATTCGGTATAGGTTATATCCCGGGGAAGGACATAGGCTACTTTTTATCCTGAAAAATTAAAGAGTTCCCGCAGGAATTAAAAAAACCTTTATCCACGCGGATGAAGTCGCGGGCATCAATCTTGTTTTATAATAAACCTACTTATTAAAAATATTAACTAAAATAAAAGTGAAAACGTACTTT
This sequence comes from Erebia epiphron, assembly GCA_963932025.1. Classification (NCBI taxonomy): domain Eukaryota; kingdom Metazoa; phylum Arthropoda; class Insecta; order Lepidoptera; family Nymphalidae; genus Erebia; species Erebia epiphron. The sequence continues at coordinate 18,460,499 of OZ009960.1, forward strand.
TTTCAATACTCACATGAAGTAAGTATGTGGTACGATTGTCCCAAATAATGTACAAAACTTTAAAGAATAGAACTGTTGACAACCCTAAACCTAGACCTAGAGAACTCAAAACGACGATCGCTCCCTAGACAGATGAGTGACTTGAAAAAACATACATGGGTCATCACCCTTATGGGCTAGAACTTAGGGTCCATTATAAACCTTTCGTCAACAATGTATTTCAGTTTCTGTTGTTTTTGCCGTAGCTGTTATAATGAAATTATATACTGGTATAGCAGTTCGTATACTCAGTGAGAATAATTCTAGTTTTTGTAAGCTAAATTCAATTTAAAGCAAAACGGAATAGGTTCATTTTGGGTTTAATCTTGTACACATTTATCATGAATAGAGGAAAATACATAGATTTTAATAAAAATAAAATAATTTGCAAAAAATAAGAAATTATGTAAAGTTTTTCGATGTTTTCAAGATGGCGCCTCTCAGGCATAAATAAGAAGTACTTAGGCGTTAATTTTTTTTTAAATATTTTTTTATTCTCACAGGATCTCCTTAATTTTCCGGGATAAAAAGTAGCCAAAGCTACTCTCTAGGTATTAAACTGTACCCGTGCAAAAAATACGTCGATCCGTTGCTTTGCTGCGGCTTGATTGAAGGACAAACAAACATTCTCGCATTTATATTATTAAGTTAGTATGATAGACAGATAACGTTTTAACGAGAAGATAATTGCCATCGGTCTTTTATCGCGGGCGCCCTGTACACAGTAATTAGTTGTGAATCGCCGAATATACGCCATTCGGCGTTATCTTGCAGCGCCACGCGAGCAAATGATGACACCAGAGTAACACGATGTTAATGAACGGGTATATCGAAACGTATGCAAAATTATCACAAAAATTAAAAACTGCTAGATAGTGTCTATGACGTAGATTGGGGTTTTTTACTCCCGCAGCTTCACTCACATTGAATTTTTAAATGATAAGCCCTATTTCATCCCCATAGGGGTAAAGTTTTTACAAATACTTGCTAAACGGATGCCTACGTAATTAAAGTAAGTACTATATCTGTATTTCAAAAATCCTTAGCGGACGTCATATTAGTAGGTAGCTATTCTATATGCTAAACAGCCCGATCCGTCCAGGTGGTTTGAGCTGTGCATTGATAGATCTATCAGTCAGTCAGCCAGTCACCTTTACTTTTTACATAATATTTATATTCATACACCTTAAATATTATTAGACTAAAAAATCAACGACCACAAAAAATATAATATTTTGTCAGCAAAGTTCTTCATGTGAAAAGTGAATTTATTCCCCGTGACGCTATAGTGCATGGCTCATAAAGTTTGGTTTTCATAACTTTTATGAGTGTAGCTGGTTAGTTTTACAAAATTTTAATTATCAAGTGAAACATGCAACTATTTTATAATTATGTATGTTTTCAAAGTATTTTTATTTTCGAATTTGGGTTTACAGTTATTATCACTAACATCTGATAATAATCATTAGCAACCGTTTTCTTTCTTTCTTTCTTTCTTTCTTTCAACCAAAGACTTTAAATAGTACTCTTAGTCGAGTCATAATTATGTGGAAGGACCTGGGAACCCACCGCATTATAATCCCAAGAAACCCCTGCAATTATATTGTGATTAATGGAAAGGGGTAACGACGAGAGATTGCAAAGGACAACGGATATTGTATCACCTTTCAGTGATAGCAGTCAAAGCATTGGAAAATTATTTTCAGGGAGAGATCAGAGCCAACTTGGAAATGACCAATTATTCCAGAACATCGCTGATCGGTCATTTGAATTCAGTCAGCCCTAACTCACCATCTGCAATATTATAAATCATTGGACGACTCAAATACACGGGCAGATGGTTAATTGGAAATTGGCATGTATTAATCGGCATGCCTCAATTAACGAAATTCCACAATTTCTGTGTTAGACTCGTATTGCTATTGCCAATAATAATAACTAGGCCCCAGTTCAGTCGATGAATAATAACAATCCGAAATTCAAAATTACAGCGAATGCTAAGCATTTATCATCCGGGTTGTTTTGATTCAAATTTGGTTTAATTAATAGTTGTGTGATGGTTTAATTACCTGCGATTAATTTTAGTTGCGATGCGGTGGACATAGGTACACAATAATATGATTTTGCTGTAGAGTATGACTCGTAACACATTGAGTTTTAACAATGAACTGCACCAGGTGTTTTTTAACTCCCGAAGCAAAAGTTTATATTAACACTAGATGATGCCCACCTACTTCGTCGGCGTGGATTTAGCTTTTTTGATATTTGCGGGAACTCTTTAAATTTTCTCAACGACTAATGCCCATACAAAAATCACGTCAATCCGTTACTCTGTTGCTGCGTGATTGAAGGACACACCAACATACAAACACACTTACCTATATAAATATAAATATAAATAAGAAAGTGTCTGTCTGGTCTGGGACTATACTCGTTTACTAAACAAGTGCACGAGTATAGTTCAAAGTTTGACAACCGGAGTTCACGTGATTCCTCCTACACAAACAAACAAACAAAGCTCCTCACAGCAACGATCAGCTTAGAGCCTTAGAATCCAGCGCAAGTGCCTCTCGACCCTGATGGCGGAGGGGTTTGAGCCGGGACATAATGTGGCTTGGAACTTGGAAAGTATGGGTGAGTGGCTAACGACGAATATTCGCTTTTCATGTGTTTTTTTCGATTTACCTTTTACAGTCTTATTCGTCGAGTTTGTATCCTTACTTCTTTGTTTCGGTTCAAATCGGCCCTGTCGCACTATCGTCTAACACACTATTAAAGACTTAAGTTTGTATGTGTTTGTGTATGTTTGTTACTCTTTCATGCAAAAACTACAGGACGGATTTGGCTGAAATTTGAATAGGAGACAGATTATACCCTGGATTAACACATATAGGCTACTTTTTATCCCGGACACTTAGTTAGCCTTTACCAGACTCAACTACTATACTATGGTAAGTACAAACTGAGACCGCTTTTGCTTCTCAAAGTTTATATAAAACGCTTGATAAAAAAGTTTAAAAAGCTCGCTATTGTGTTGAAGCGTCAAAGATTTTTGCAGCGTTACAAAAGAATAGTAAATTATCATCTGGGTGTAGTTCGTCGTATAAACGGGGACATTCCACCCGGGTTCACTAACCCTTCACTGAATTAATTACCCCTTACTTTATATTCAAGCAAAACATCGTGATAAATTTTCAAGTGATGATTTATTATGTAAATTTTGGATTTAGGTCTTTGGCCACGATTACACTTGCCAGTTTAACTCACGTAATTATTCACGTAAATTTATACGAGTAACATTGATACGTAAACAGTCAACGACCTCAATTTACACAGACGGACCCTGTCAAACAAAGAATGTGGACTTATTTTACTAACGCCATCTACTCTGAAAAGCGGGACAGCGCTATGGCGGGGACAAAGACAGGCTTTATGACATGCTTTATTTTTAAGACATGTGTGGAGCGCGCTCTACAGGTCGGACGCCCGATTTTTTTCTATGAAAGGGCCCATCTAGTGCCTACATATATATATCGATCTAAACAGTCTTGTAAGTCGCATATCGCATGAAATGTTAGTATACGTAATACGTATGCTACTAAGTAGGTATATGTATATTAAGATAATAAGCATGGAGGAATGTGCAGTGCTCAGACAAGTCGTCAAGCGCTTACGTGCACGTATAAACCAATTAATAAATTGAACATTTTATTTGTGAAATAAAATAAATATTTCGTTTAAAATTTACAAGAGTAATTGCGATTTGCGGTCTTAGTCTAATTTATTGTGAAATTAGCTGAAGCCCGCGACTACGTACGCGTGGATTGAGGTTTTTTGGTTTCCGCGAGAACTCTTTAATTTTCCGGGAAAAAAGTAACATAATTATATGTTATTGCAGACTATCTATCTCTGTGCCATATATCATCCAGATACGTTCAGCCGTTCTGGCGTGATGGAGTAACAAACATCCATCCAGACATCCATCCAAACTTTCGCATTTAATCAAATAAATATTATAAATGCGAAAGTTTGGATGGATGGATGTATGGATGGATGTATGGATGGATATTAAACGGTAGAATAAAACAGGACGTAAATATGTATAGGCCGTCGGATTTGCCCGGCTACACGTGTCGCCAGCCCAGACCTAACTTCGTAGGTAGGTTGAGGTACTTGCCTACTATAATTTTATAATTCCTAAATTATGTGATTCCTAGGACGATAATAGTATATTACTGCAGCGGCCAGCAAAACAGGCATTGAAGGACGAACGTATAAATTCCATCAATGCCTAGTTGTGGCCAAGGCTTGTATAGTACTTTTCTCAAATAATGCGCGGAAATTAAAACTAAGTAGTACCTAGACATAACTTCGATTTTGATTTTCTTTCATTCTTCCTTTGAACAAAATTTTCATAGGTTTTCAAACATTTTTCTTTCGATTTTGGCGGTAATAAGTTTTCTATTACGGCTCTTGCCGCCTCTTGAATTTCAGGTGGCGTTTTAAAGTACGTTCATCACACTCATTGTCTTTACTTGAACTCATTTTGTCACATTTCAAAATCAATGACGAACAACGAACAACAATATTTTTTCCCGCGTTAAAGTGTTCATTTGTTTTTTTTTTCAATAAACAGCATTTTGTTTGCAAGCTAGTTCGAAATTTAAATAAAACCTTCGATAAGTTACCTCCTTGGTTGCCATGTTTCGGAGTAAAAGATCGTTCCATTTATAAATTACACGACAGTTAAGAATTTACTATGTAATTTATTTGGCCGCTAAACCACGACAGATACGGATTTTCATACCATTTTAGCAGGCTGCTGCTCGCATGTATTTGGCCAGTACAGCAATTTTGATTTCGAAGAAGGTTGTCAAAATAATGCTAAAATTTCCAAGCATGTTTGAGAAAAAAGAGGTTATCTTATCGTTATTGCCAGTATTAAAAAATCTAATTTTTTATTATGATGTTTCGGTGGTAACAGGACTTATACTGGTAGAACTAGAAGACGATCTATTAGATGATGAATTATGTTTTACGCCCGCTTGCGGCAGGCAGGCTTTATTAGACTCGCTTCAAATTATGTCTCAAGGAAGAACAATAAATCAACAAAGACAATAACAACCCACTTTATACCCAGGTAATTCCTGCAACCGTAACTCACTTGTACAATAATCTTACATTACATATTAAGAGACAGGTGATATACGATCGGCATAAGCTGGAAAATTTCACTGACTCAAGGCTTATGAAATATTCGTGCAAATATATTATTAGGGATGTAGGCTCGCCTGACACACGGCCTCATTTGCAGGACTAATGCTCCCTTCACTCTGCTGATATTCCATGTCTAATTATCTTTTATAAATAATACTAGAATCTAGATCTAATGTAACATGTTGATTTTGTCCTAGAGCAGCTATTTCTGTTATAATATTTCGAAACAGAATTTCACTAATAATTTTAGGAATATTGGCTTTAACCAATTTATTATTTTACTAAATGAAATTTTATTTACTCAAAATTACCACCAGACATCAAAAAATTAGAAAGAATAGATCTTCGCTATTGGAACAGAATAGGTATATTATATGCATTACGATTACATTCTAGGAACACCAAAATTATTCCTAAAAATAATGTAATGCCATACCATCAAAATTAAATGAAAACAAAAAAGGTACGGGGCCGTACAGCCTATTTTCAATGTACAGTCGTAAATAAAAAGGTTTACATTTTAAGCCCCTCGGCGGATTAATTAAGCCTTCCATACACACTCCTTTGACGGATTGAATGAAAGCTAGGGAAGTACGGTTCGTCAAATTGAACCAATTACACGCCAGAGTGGTTTGCGAACATGCGTGCCTCAGGTACATACGAATAAAAAAAAATCCATGTAAATGAACGGGAACTTTTAGGAGAACTTTTACTGCTATTTTATTAATGTTTCGATCACGTTTCTGGTATAGTCAAAGTCAAAAGTTTATGTAAAACTGGCAAAGAAGTTCCCGCCAAGCGATTGTTTCCAGTATGAAGCCGTGTAGAAACCGATTAGGAGTTTGGATTTAATAATATCATCATGCGTTAACAATAATATCCATAAAAAAACCAAAGGATGTGTCTGCTAATAACAGTAATAATTATGCCGCTTAATTCGTTGTATCTACATTTTTAATGTATCTACGTCAAAAATGAGACGTAAGAAACACGTATTTGTCACAGATAGTCAGTTGGAAGTCAAAAGGCAGACAAACATACACATTTCGCATTTATATAGGAGTATTCAAACGAGAAACGTTTATATTATGAAACCAAAAATAATTCACGAATATGTACCGGGATTGAGCGCTTTAAATTCTATTAAAAGCGATGAACAAATGAATTGAAATACACAAATACAATGAATTCCTTCCCCCCGTTCATCCTGGGTCATAATATTTCCAAATTCAAAAACCTTTTCTATTACTTTCCGTAGGGTTGCCAATCGTATTCATATTTTTTATTAAAATTATTTATGGATAAATGAAGATAAAATTCAAACTAATACTGAATTTTTCAAAAAAAAAGCACTGAATTGAGAACCTTGAAAAGTTGGAAGACGGCGGTAAAATAATCATATTATTTTCAATTCATTATCTCTTACCTATAACCTACTACATACTACCCTACCACTAAACACGGGTCTTCTCTTAAAATGCACATCACATAGGGTGCATCACTCGGGGATTGCCAAACTTCGTACATCTTTAAAAATAATTATTAATGTAATTTCAACATTTAAAAGCATGACAAGTGACACCCCTATTTAGGAGCCGTATAACATCCAATTTAATTAAGCTCAGAGAAGGTTACAGTGAACCGGTCAAGTGGGCACGCATTGATGTCGGAACTCAAAGTGGCTCAAATGGCCTTCAAAACCAGATGTGGAAAATTTTGCTTGGAAAACGTCAATTGGACTGAAATTATCGTAAATTTTTTCAATACATTTCTACTACTGACGCAAGGGAATGTGGAATTTCGCTATGGAACAATTCATGGAAGAATTCGATCATAAAAATAAAATCCATACTAATAAATGCGAAAGTGTGTCTGTACTTTTTATCCCGGAAAATTAAAGAATTCCCGCGGAATCGAAAAAACTTAGTCCACGCCGACGAAGTCGCGGGCATCATCTAGTATAATGTAATAATTATTATTATTACTCTTTATTTTGTACACCACTACACAAAATAACAAAAAAAAATACATTAGAAAAATACAAAGTACTAAGTAGAATACAAAAAGGCGGCCTTATCGCTTAGCAGCGATCTGTGCCAACCTCAGGTTTTGGAGAAGTTGAGGAGATTAACTTGCTGGTGGTGTTTTAATAAACATACAAACAAATACCTACATACTAAGGCTTATACAGTTACACAAAACTATCTGTCTGTCTGTCTGTCTGTCTGCTACGCTTTCACGGCCCATCTGTTCAACCGATTTTGATGAAATTTGGTACAGGGATAGATTGTATCCCGGGGAAGGACGTAGGCTACTTTTTATCCGCGGGAATAAAAAAAAATTATCTCTTCAACCAATTTTGATGAAATTTGGTATAGGGATAGGTTGTATCCCAGGGAAGGACATATAGGCTACATTTTATCCCGGAAAATTCAAGAGTTCCCGCGGGAATCAAAAAAACTTAATCCACGCGGATGAAGTCATCATCAGAAGGGAATCATCTAGTAATATAATACTTACTTATAATAAACGTATAAAAATAAACTAATATATATTATGAATTTTATATTACATATACAAAATTCAAAATTAAAACTAGTCGTCTGTATTATGGTGATAAATAGAAATTCTTAACAGGTTTTTTAAATATAATAATAACATGTGTCTTAAAAATGAACGACCCTCTCAAAACTTTGGTTTGTTGTGGTCTTTTCAGACCAGAGCGCGTTTGGAAAACTCGTAGCTTTAGTTTAAAGATACCGTCGTTAATTATCACCATCACGTGATACTTTTTTTTTCTATACTTGATATTCTTAAGTTTTTTTTTTTATATGTAGGCTAGCGCTTGGCTGCAATCAGACTTGCTTGCAAGTGGTGATGCAGCCTAAGGTAAAGCGCGCTTGCCTAGAAGATGCCTATTCACTCTTGATTTGAAGGTACCTATATTAAAAGAGGAGGGGAAAACGGAAGCCGAGAGGGCATTCATATCCTAGCGGTTCGAATTAGAAACGAGGAAGCAAATCGCTTCGTACGAGCCCGAGGAATTTCGACTGCGTAAGGGTGCAGCCCTTGTCGATGCCTTGCGGTTCTATAATAAAAAGGTGACGTAGGAATAAACATAATATTTGACTTTGACTTTAACAAGTATCGTTGGTAGACCCCACTCGGTGAACTCGAAGACTCACTTGGTGAATGGATAACATCAAGCAAGTTGTAGGACCTTGACGATGTCCAACAGTAGGTATAAGTCTATGGGTTGAGGATGACGATGAAAGCCGAGAGCCGAGTTAATAATTTGCCTAAGTGCTTGGCCAATTATTAATTCGGTCAATGTGTACTGAAACCTTAAAGAGGATGATATAAAGGTACGTTAAATTAATGTTCAAAGCGTACAAAGTCGAGGGCAACCGCTAGTTAACTAACAAGCAAAAAGTTTAACTTTGGTATGAAAATAGACACTTTTACGCGGGCCCTTTGAAGAGTTTAGTCAGCTTATTAACTTGTTCTCTGGGCTTTGACCTCAAACAAAAATTAAAAAGCATAACGAGGTTGATTTTTCCTTGTACTTTTTCATAACTTAAACATTCCATTCCGTGCCGCTTTGGTCTAGAGGTGAATTTATTTGAGTAGGTACTTCGGGTGGGTTTGAATCCCCGGCAGAATCATTGTTTTTGGGTCTGCCAATGAATTCTCAGTAGCAGCCATAAATCGGCAAGTTTACAGTAAACCTGAGTCGCTAGCCCCAAAGAGCAAATAAAAGCAAAGTTGTCTGATCCCTCTCCCGTCATGTTGGATTGCGATCTCGTTTTGTTTCTTGAAAATATACGAAGAAGGCAGGTAGTAAACAAAGGAAGGATGTAGTAAAAGAATAAGGACGGCTATTTCTAAATTAAAATTTGACGAACTCCCTGGCGCAGTGTTCAGCGCTGTTATCTTAACGTGCGGAGGTCCAGGGTTCAATCCCCGGCAGGCTCAATTTAGGAATTTTAAATATTTTTTAATAACTGCCATGCCCTTAACAGGTTAACTAACTACCGTAATATAAGATTGCATCATCACTTGCTAACTTTAAGTGGAAAAAAAAGATAAGCCACCGTGGCCTGAATTCGGTCAAACTTTACAAAGTAGTTACCATATTAAAATCCCTGCACATTTTCAAACGTCTTCTGAAAAATTACTATTTATCTATGTAGTGGAGTAGAATGTAGTATATTTTAATATTATGTAAATAGTTATTTATATGGTAGATATCTATATGTGTAATATTTTTATGTACTAAATATTACACATATAGATATCGAGTAGGACTTAAACTGCTTGCCACACAACCCGTGATTTCGCAACTCCTATCACCAAAGGTTGTCTGGGAGAGATCGCTTTATCGATAAGACGCTGCTATTAGATTAAGCTTCTTTAATATGTACTTTCTGTATGTATGTTTCTTTTGTATTTAGTTGTGTGCAATAAAGAATTAAAATAAATAAATAAATAAATTCCACTTTGTTTCAAAATATCCAATATTTAAACAGCTATTAGCGTTCGGGACCACCACAATTGAATTGTGCCAGCTCATTAGCTCTTGGAGGCTGGAGCGAGGTTATCCGACGAGATGGGAACCTGAGGTCGATGCTGCTCTCTCATAGATTACAATTTAAATGTAATGAAGCTTGCATTGCTTTTAGATGTATCTATACTAGCTGATGTCCGCGACTTCGTACGCGTGGAATAAGTTTTATTATTGCCACGGGAACTCCTTTATTTTCCGGGATAAAGACAGGCCTATGTCACTCACCCGGTCATAAGCTTTACCCATGAAAAAATTCATGTCTATCATGCAGTCCCCTTTTATTTCATGCAGTAACTATTAGAAACAAAATCAGCTGCTTTTTATATCATTCAGTATTCAAAAAATACAGATTGAAAGCATCCTGTACATTAATTAATCACGCGCGCATCCCGAGTCCCGGCCATTCGAATGGAAGGCCAGGTTTTTTGGTACACCAATTAAATAAACTGGGTAACGCCGTAACGGGATAGGATAGACTGGGCCGTGAAAATGAAATACCTACTGTTTTAAAAAAATATATAAATATGAAATAAAAAAAAATAATTGAGTAACTATTGAGCATTGAGGATTTTATTTACTACAAGTTATCTCTTGACTGCGAATCAAAACCTGACCATTTCTCACAATAATTATGTATGTAGGGTAGGTATGGTTGAAAGGTTGTTCAATGACTGTGCGCCTTGAACTTCTAAAATAATTTGGAAAACCATATTTCTTGAATTATCTGATCGTCTAAGAAACCAATTTCGTTAATAACACAATAAAGTATCTCCTTCTATAAATAATAATAAAACACGCTGCAAACGTCTCGTATCAATTTGTTTCCAACAACAACTAAGCTGAGTTGAAAATACTTACCTTTCACGTTACCAGAATCTGAGGGTATCGTAATTGCTTTCATCGGAACGAATAAAGTTTAAAGTTCGCAAAGCTTAGATACCAAGGCTTGAAACTGGTTCCAATTAACCGGAAATTTTCGTTTAATGACCGGGTTAAATATTCCTAAACCATTCAAGATAGTTCAAATCATGTTCAAAGTCAAAAAGGTGTTTGGTCAAATTTGGTACCTACACTGTTAACGTAAATAAGACGTGATGTCGTTACCACCACCACCACCACTACAGCCTATTAACGTCCCACTGCTGGGCACAGGCCTCCACTCTCATAGGAGAGAGGGAATTAGAGCTTAGACCTACCACGCTGCTCCAATGCGGGTTGGCGGGCTTTAACAACTATTATCATGTTAGTGATAATAACCGGGACCGACTCCTTAACGTGCTCTCCGAGGCACGGGGGTGAAACACCGCCAACTTCCAACTCCGGGCTGGCACTGAGAATTTCTTAATTGAAAAACCCAATACCTAACAATTTTTATGCCCGACCGGGAATCGAACCCAGGACCTCGTGATCCGCAGTCGACTACGCTAACCGCTAGACCAACGAGGCAGCATAATGTCGTTAAATATATAATTATTACAAATAACTACGATACCTTTAAATTAAAGACACGAATTCGAATTGGGTTTGATAATTAATTTCCTGCCCCTGTTATAAGTACAGCATGTACGAAAATAACAAAATTTAAAAATAAATGTATCACTTTGAGTTTATTTCGCAGTCGATTAAAATAAAGAATACGTAGCTAAGTGCTTAAAAATTGCATTGTATAACTTTTCTTATTTAAAAAAAAAGATAAGTGCCGTATTGGGAACCTCCTCCATTTTTGGAAGTCAGTTAAAAATGTTGATAAAATATAGATTAAAATAAGTAAGTTACTTCGCAGCTGATACGCCCGATCTTGGGTGAGCTGATAAATATTCTTCACTTTCATGAAATTTATCTTTATTTATCCACAAAATAACTACTTAACTAAATTTAGCATATTAACTTAAATAGTACCTACATATGTATTAAAAAAATCTTTGAAGCTCAAACAAGGCACAAAAAAGAGAAGTTTTTCGGATGGTGACCGCCAAACTTCATTTTGAAGAAGGCACGTGATAATGATGTAGATATGTATTCAACTTTATTTAAAACAGTTGTCAATGGTCCCATCTCCCATTAAGACCCTGTGCAGCGTCAAAGGGGGTTTTTAAAAGCAGTGTATCCATCAAATGGTGACATAATGTATGCTTGTAAAAATAATTTGCTGTTTTCAAGACCTTTAAGCAGCCGTTGACGCATCTCAAAACACAATTTTAAAAAAGTCTCTGCATTGAAATTTATTTTAAACATACCTCTAAATTTACCTTTTAAAGCAATAATTAGCTCTAGAAATATAAGATAAAATTCATGTTTCTATATCAAACACATTGTCGGATTCATTTGTATTGAAAAGTTAATATTTTTTTTATAAATGATTGCATGCATTTTTTGCCTTCCGCTCCTGTGTTTTTCGTCTCGTGAGCTCACAGCGCCTGAAATACCTACCTAGTCATAAGTAAAAATAACTCAGATTATTTTAAAGACAAAGTACATTTACTGACGTTATCGCTCCTAGAGCGTTCTTCCTGACGAATAAAAATAGCTTCAGGATGGCAAAATAAAGGAAATCTTATACTCGTGATTTCCTTAGAGACACAAAATATTTATGATACTAGAAAACGTTTTTCCCGTGTATCCTGTCTCGTCCTAAAATGCGATAATAATATATATTGTTTCATCTTTTTTTGGTACTACACCACAAAAGAAAATTCTGCCGTTTTTTCTTTGCTACGGAAGTTTCTTTATAAGACTTTTAACATACTTTTCATACTCGATAAAAACACGATAAAAATGTCTATTTTATCAAACACATTTTTGCCCCTGTGCCCCTGCTCGAATTTTTAAATATTCACTATTCATAAATGGTAGGTATATAAGCATTTTGACTATGATGTGATTTATCTACTTAAATGTCATATTATATTATTTCAGCAAACATAAACTTAGTGCTTTTAAAGATTTTGAGCATTAACAGTGGCGCATGCGACAAAAGCCTTAATTTCATTCCCGCTGGAACCGTTTAATTTTCCGGGATAAAAAGCATGTCTTATGTTGCAACCCCAGGATGCAACCTGTCCTTTTATCCCGAAAAATTCAAGAGTTCCCGCGGCAATCAAAAAATCTTAATGAACGCGGACGAAGTCGCGGGCATCATCTAGTTTTAATATGAAACAAAGACGTCGTTGTTCCTTTTGTGTGGAAATATTCGCTGTTTAAATATCAGTTAGCCGAGATATTATCAGATCTGTCTTGCGATATTACCCGCTGGAGATTGCAGTCCGCATCTCGGCTGCTTTACGGATTAATATATTAAAATAAGGAAGGGGTATGATGGATCTTATGAGATTATGTTCTTCAAATTGCTTAAGTTGTGTATAATAATTTTGCTGATATAGAGGAAAAGGGAAAAGGAAAAAGCTTTCTTACTTACTACTTTTTAGGGTTGCCCTAATAAAATAAAAAACCGTTTTATTTTTGTGTAGTCCGTCTGTCTGTCAGTAAGTGTAACCTATAATATGTTTCACAACCACAACTGTATTGGTTGTAACGTGAATTTCATATATTTATACTAACTTGTTGCCTTCTATTTGAAACTTGGGGCTCTTCTCGTAACAATATTACAATAGGGGGTAGAAGCAAAAAATAAGTAAGTATAATTAACGAGTTGCTCATGGTTGTGTCAAAGTCCTATGTGTATGCCTTAACGTGTAAATGTGTGCGTATAATATGTGATTGCGCGTACGACTGACCGCTCCGAGTGGCACGCACACTTACGAAATGCGCATAACTACAAGAAAAGTGCACGCGCGCTCGGGAATTGCAAGAACTATAATATATTTATTAAGTACATTAGTGATACAGCTGTATAGGATGGTGAGAGTTGGCTTCTCAAATGACACAAGTTGTCCTACGTGAATTAAATAAATCATTTCAAAGGATCACCGTTTTTTACCGCATATTTACATAAACTAACAATAAGTACCTACTATATAGGCACCACCCTACCAATGTAGGCACTAAGCTCTAATACAAAACTTTTAAACAAAATGATTTCGTAGAAAATAACATCTATTTCCAGTCGGATCACACCAGCGACTGCAAACTACGAAGCTATCAACCGATAGGCCCCGCTTCATAAGCTCGATCTACATAACGAAATTGTCTGTATAGCGGGTTATTCTTGCGGCGTCCGCGAATTTTATCTGTATAAGGGTATAAATTAACCATTTAATTCTTCGGCGAAGAATATTTTTCAGTCCCTAACTTTCTTCCGTGACTTCTTTCGAGAAGTATTAAAGATTGGAACGGAGTAATTAATTACTACATGCAAAACTTTGAACGTCTAGACTCTAGATCTCGCGGTTTAACACTTTAATACAATACTAAGCTTAAGTAGTTGTTGTTTCAAGATTCAAGAAAATAATATCTATAATATTATTACTAGATGATGCTCGCGACTTTTTTATCCCTCCAAGAACTCCTCAATTTTCCTCAATTGTCCTTTCCGGGACGCAATCTACCCCAGGACCCCTATATCAAATTTCATCAATGCGTATTGGTTTAAAAGATGGGCCGTTAAAGCGTAGCAGACAGACAGAAACATTTTCACATTTATAACATTAGTATGCATTAATATGGTTTAAAGACAACCCGTGTGGTGTCGTTGCAAAATTTGTTTTTGCATTTTATTTTCGAATAATTTCACGAGTAAGTACTATAGTAGGTACCTACTACGACATTTTGCTTTACACGCGCCCATCAGACTAAGCCAAAACAACTTTTTAGAAGTCTTACAAATGTGTTAAAAACGTTCAACAATATCCAAAATATTACTTATATTAATGTTACGACTTTTGTAAATAGTCGTGCAGAAATGTTACCAATAGGCCCTGTCAACGTTCCGTACTCGTTCCGTTCCGAATCATTGCTCAGGATAAAAATATGAAGAAAAATCAATTTATAATATAAAAAAGAAAAATAATTTTATAATATTTACTTATATGGTGTAGGTACCTGTAGAGAAAATAGAATTAGGCATTTTATACGTGTGTCTTTATTTTTATAAAAGCTATTGCTTTCTTTGTAATTTTTCCTTTCATTGGATTCTTTGAAGGAATTATTTCAATTACTACTACTATTGTTACTTTTTAGGGTTCCGTACCTCAAAAGGAAAAAAACGGAACCCTTATAGGATCACTTTGTTGTCCGTCCGTCTGTGTGTCAAGACCCTTTTTCTCAGGAACGCATGGTGGTATCGAGCTGAAATTCATATCAATACTCAAGTCTACTGTCCCTTGGAGCTGTGAAAAAATAAAACTTCTAAGCCAACGCAATCAAAAGATACGACTTTATGCTGCAAATTGTCGACACTCGCAAGGGAATCAAAACCTACAGGGTACTTCCCGTGAACGCAGAATCTTGAAATTTGGTACGAAGCAACGTCTTATAGCACCACCGAGTAGTAAACCTATTGAGAGCTAATAGCCACATTTTTGCTTTGAAACACATCTCACCACTTTCAGGTAGGGGACGAGGTAATAATAGCATTTCTTATTGGCTGGCTCAAGGTCAACTTTACACAGTTATAAGTACAAAGTATAATATGTTACCGCGGCACTTGGGCTGCCCGCTGCGCGACAAAAATATATCGATAAAAATTACCATTGGAAAATCAATACAAATAATTTTATTCAAACAGCAAAAGACAACCATATGTATGATTATAGATAATTATCTGATATATAATTTTTTTTTAATTGCCCAAGTGCCCAAGTTCTATACTAAAGAACAAGTTTTCAACAACAACTTTTAATCAAATAAAGAATAGACATCTAACCTGTTCTTCTACTTCAGAATTATTTGGAATTTAATGAAATATAAGTTTTTACTCAGTAAATTAATTTATTGGCATTCAAGTAGTCTAAGGCTATCGATATAATTTATCGATAGTTACACGGGCTACACTGGGCTATGCGTGGAAGAGACGGAGATAATATGTAGAACTACATGTGAAAGACAAAGAAAAACTGAAAGACATCAACGGGTTCCTTTTCAATATGGTAAATATTTTTATGTTTTTTATTTTTTTGCGTATTGATCATTTTCATTTATTATTACAAAACTACTCTTACTTAAGTAATGTTATCCCATCCTTTACATAGCTGGAAGTATTGCTTCTCTTTGCACGTCATTTAATGCTACAGAGAGGCCTATTTTTCGTTTTTTACTCGATCAATTTCCGAGCACGGTCGAATACGGACTGAGGGCGGCTATAGGCACAAAACGTAGCGTTAGTACTGATAGTGCTAACGTTTGGCTGGTGAGGGGGCACGCTATGCTCAGTCAATTGGTTGTATGGTCTGTGTATAGCACAGATAAAGGAAAAATTGCGAAAATTATAAATTTTTTGTTACTCATGAAAAATTGGAACTCATGAAAAATGATGGTAGCGGTCTTACATGTGAGTGGTACGGCAGTTATTTAAACCCATACCCGTGATCGGTTCCTGCACGGTATTGTAAAGGAATGCTAGATCGCTTGGCATCTTTGCAGACAGGGTGGTCACTAGCCACGGCTGAAGTCTCCCTCCAGACCAGACCAGAGAAAATTCGAGCCCGGGACCTGCCACTATAAGACTACAGCGCTCATCACTGCACCAGGGAGGTCGTCAAAAGGTAAAGTTAAGTTCACACACGCAATGAGTTGGAATGGAAAGCGAGGCGGCGCGGCGCGTCGACACGGCGCGTCTTATCGCTTATCTTTATACACGACCAAAGGCGGCTCGCTCAAAGGAGCGCTGGTGCAGTGAACTCCCACAAAATTTTAAAAAATACATAGGTACTAGGTAAGTATAATAATCAAATAAACTTTGTTATAAACGTTATAAATATTTTTATATAAATCTATTCCCATTGTCATTTTAATCATGAATATCCATAAGTCCCTACCTACCTACTTTACTACTTATTTCATCAATCAACACAAATTTAATACTTGGTATTTTTGTTAAAGTGGAGCGCTTAGAACAGCGCTCCTATAGACGAAAGTTTAGTACAACGCTCTTATTGAAATGTAATGAGAGTAAAAGAGAGCATTCGATGCGAGCGGCGCGTGAGACAAAAGATTTGTATGAGACATTTGGTAAATATGGAGCGGCGCTCCTGACACGAAGTACGCATGCGCGATATTACCCGACTAAATGACATGGCCTGTTGTCACGAAGAAAGAGTTAAAACTCGCGAGTATTTTTTTTATTCGTATTATGCCGGTAAGATGTAAACAAAACACAAAATACGAAAGTAAATTTATTTTGATTTCTTCGCGAGTGCGTCGGATCATTGTACAGTGGCTGGAAAATCTGTATTGTTGTTTTAAATAGTGTACATATTGTGTTGTGTATTTATGTGAAAAAGACTGTGATTTATGTAAATAGTGTAGGCGATTAAAATGGAACAACATAACGTAATGACCGCCGATCATTTACAAATAATTGGTATGCATTTTCTTTTTTTTTAGTGAACTCCCAATATGATCTTTCACGAGCCGCCTCTGTACACGACTGCTTATAGTTGAAACTATGTGACACTAGACTAGATCTTACCCGCGACTTCGTGCGCGTGTATAAAGTTTTTATTCCCCCGGGAACTTTATATTTTTTCGGGTTGAATAGTAGGTACCTACCTAGCCTATGCCCTTCCTCGAGGGAACCTATCCCTATACCAAATGACATGTCCCAGTTCAGTATGGAGGGTGGTTTTTTATTCTGAGTGTTAATGAACCAGAACCAAACTGCCATCATGTGATAGAGAAAAAAATATAACATTAAACTCCATTTAAATAATAATTTTAAAAAACCCCGTTTTTAGGGTTCCGTAGCCAAATTTGGCAAAAACGGAACCCTTATAGATTCGTCATGTCTGTCTGTCTGTCTGTCTGTCTGTCTGTCTGTCTGTCCGTCCGTATGTCACAGCCACTTTTTTCCGAAACTATAAGAGCTATACTGTTGAAACTTGGTAAGTAGATGTATTCTGTAAACCGCATTAAGATTTTCTTACAAAAATAGAAAAAAAACAATAAATTTTGGGGTTCCCCATACTTAGAACTGAAACTCAAAAATTTTTTTTTCATCTAACCCATAGGTGTGGGGTATCTATGGATAGGTCTTCAAAAATGATATTGAGGTTTGTAATATCATTTTTTTCTAAACTGAATAGTTTGCGCGAGAGACACTTCCAAAGTGGTAAAATGTGTGTCCCCCTCCCCGTAACTTCTAAAATAAGAGAATGATAAAACTAAAAAAAATATATGTTGTACATTACCATGCAAACTACCACCGAAAATTGGTTTGAACGAGATCAAGTAAGTAGTTTTTTTTTAATACGTCAGTAATCGTAAATCGCAATTTACCTTTCATTCAATCAACTCAAATATTTAAAAAAAAACATTTAATTTAAAACTTACGGGTTTGTACGGAACCCTCGGTGCGCGAGTCCGACTCGCACTTGGCCGGTTTTTTTTTTAAAATTAATTATGAAAAATATCGTTTGTAGAAAATATTTTTCGATGGATGGCAACACTAACACTTTTTCTACAGTGCGTTCCACTAAGCGCCCACAGCGATCAAAATGCTCCTTTAGTCGTTCCACATAACGACCGTGGTCGTTGTTTATATTATTAGCAATCAATGTGTTGATTGCCAATAATATAAACTAACTTTAGTAATGAAAATTAAATTAGCCTTCTTTATGTTAGTTTTCTTATTGAAAATATTATAATTTAATTTTTTCAATAAGAAAACTTAAAAAAAATAAAAATAAATTATAATATTTTCAATATAAATCGATTTAAACAATAATTATTTCAGTTTATTTTCAAGGCTTATACAGATTATAACCTAACCTCTTATATAAATATTTTGCTTTCTTTTTCCTAAATTGCCGTTTGTATTATTTACCTCTACGCTCAAAACGCTCTCTTATCCATACCACTTGAGTTTACGACGGTAACGAAAAAATAACGGGAAAAACTGCGGTCGTGAGCGTGATCGTTGTGAACGCTTAGTGGAACGCACCCTAGATGTATAGGGGTATGTTCCGAAATACACTTCTTGCACTGTAAGGTGTGACGTCAATTTAGTACACTGCGAAACCGTTCCTTTATAGTTAGCTATACTGGTCACTGTTTAAAACGGAACGCAGTCAGCACTGAGAGCACCTTACGTCGAAAACTCCAGTGGTCACAGTACAAAAATGGCGACGATTTATGACGTCATATGTTTCCCTAGGAAACTGCGGCAGTATACTGTCAATCCATAATGGGACGAATTTCTCCCCAGTAAGAGCACAGAACAGTGCTCTCAGTGTATATCTGAACATACCCTAGAATTAGATCTATCAAATCTGGCACCTGTTACTGTCACTTAAATGTCATAAAAAACTGACATTGACATTTGACAATCATTCTATGACATAAGTGACAAAGACAATCAAGTTTTTTTTTTTTATTGTTGATAAGATTCAGGCCAAGATCTAAAAAAGCCACAAAATAAAACAATATTTTTCTCCAAAATGGGGTCCTATAAAAATGTGTAAATTATGCTATAAGCCATATTTTAGGATCTCTATTCACGTGTATTAAAATCATCTTGGTTCATGTTCAAGGCCCAATCTTGGACACGTCAAAATCGGTTGAAAAGAAGGGCCATGAAAGCGTAGCAGATATATAGACAGATAGACGGACATACACTATTCATAATATTACTAGATGATGCCCGCAACTTCGCCTGCGTGGATTAAGTTTTTGATTTCCGTGGGAACTATTTAATTTTCAGGGTAGCCTATGTCGGTTAAGATCGATTGAAAAGAATGCTCGTGAAAGCAGATAAACAGACAGACTCACTTTCGCATTTATAATATTAGTATACAAGTATGGATTAATATGATGAAGCCACCCACCAAATTAAGCCCATTGCTCTCCGCAATCACAGAATTTGAACATCACGAAGGCTGTAAGTGTACAGTGTACGTGACATCAGTGAAAATTGCTCTTTATTGCTGTTATTGCTCGGAATGATCCGGAGTTGAAATTATAATAGCCATTAATTCCGCAGGTACGCGCCATGGAACCGATACGAGACTTATTTGACTTATCAGTTGCTACGTGATTAGGTTTTGGCTCAAGTTATAGGAAACTAGTTGATGCCCGCGACTTCGTCCGCGTGGATTGAGTTTTTTTGGGTTCCCACGGGTTTTCCAGGATAAAGAGTAGCCTGTGTGTTATTATAGTCTATAATCTATCTCTGTGCCAAATTTCATCCAGATCCATTCTGCAGTTCTGGCGTGATTGATTGAGTAACAAACATCCATCCGTCCATCCCTCCATAGTCATAGTAAGATTTTTACAAATTCCGTGGGAACTATTGGTTTTCTAATTTTCCGAAATAGAAAGTGGTTTTGAATAAGTTTTTTGAGTTAAGATTTTATTTTCATCATGTCTTTCAACCATAACTAATAAACACTATGTTGAACTAAAAAGTTTTAACTAGCGTTCAAAATATAAATATACGAAGGTGTTTCTGTCTGTCTATCAGATTGTGTTATTTTCAAAACTTAAATCCTCGACGCGGCCGCGGGCATCACCTAGTCTTCAATCATTTCTAAACACTTAAATCAATTTTTAACAAGAATCAGCCCCTAATTGGGCCATCGGGTAAGAGTGATCGCCCGTCACAGGCCGGCTCGCCTGCTGTCAATGTATCGCTGCCATTTAGCTATTGATGTGCTCGCCGCCGCGCCGCCGCTCCATAATACTCATTCCCAAATTAATTTAGATGCTCACAACCTAATTTACATAAGGGCAGAAACACAAGAAGGGTAAGGAAAAGAAAGGGAAATACATTTCGTCCTATCACGCTAAGATGTGCAGCTTCATATAAACGAAACGGCGCTTCTGACATGCATGCTGTTTGATTATTTTGCTGAATAATAAAGTTCACTTAAGTTGAGTAAAGTTAAGTCTTTAGTATAGGTATTTATACCTTAACAAAAGACTAAATGAAATTAATTGGGTCGCATAAAGTTAGGTATCATCACAAAACAATTGGCAAAACTCAATCCCAAAAGCTCAAAAATCAAACCCTAAAATACCTACATTCTAAAATAGAGTTCCATCGAGCTCTATTCATCTCAATTCCCAACATTACTAACAACGTCTAAAGCAGTAGATATTGTTTTAATATTGTAATTTATGTTACGACGATACCTGACGTCCCTAAAATCTAAACTAATATTATAATGAGGAAAGATTTGTTTGTTTATTTGTTTGTTTGTAATGGATAAACTAAAAAACTACTCGACCGATTTTAAAAATTCTGTCACCTATAGAAAGCTACTTTATCAGCGAGTAACATAGGGTACATGTTATTTTAAAATAAATTAGAGATCCCTTCGAAAATTGCAATAATGTGAATTAAGTCGGAAAAATTCACCTAATTTAACTTTTTACGTTAAACCTCTATTAGTCTATTAATTCAGACTGTCTTTTATGTCATATTTGTCAAGACAAACATAATAAATACAAGAGAACTTACTAACATTTTTTTAAACATTTTAATATCTAACTGTTGTAGACAGACTGCGAAATGCCTAAAAGAGCCAGGTCTCAATTTAGTTGTTAGTTCTAAACATAGTTCCCAGGCGAGGGCAGCGAAAATACGTCGTATTGGAGACTCAAGTGCCAAGCGATCACAGCAGTTTGCTGAACAAAATTCGAGAACGTATGGTGGAGTTGTTCGTCTCAGTGCCGACTGACCATGATTGGGTATGGACTATTTTAATCAAGTGCTACCCGTGCGAAGTCGGGGCGGACCGCTAGTATAGAATATAATTCTGTCAACAATATAAAAATAATACTGCGTTAAGCGATGGTAGTAAAGCCCTACATGTAGACAATTTTTCCCACAAATACGACCATCCGTCATACGTCAGCCCCAACGTATGAAGTCAGCGGCAAATAAACACTGGCAATATTTATCAAGGGCCCGCATTGCTATTGTACACGGCACATTCATAAAGGGAGACGAAGGGAACCCATTTACCAAAACACACACAAAAATAATATGATTTCGGGCTATATTAAAGGCACTTTGGCCTTTATTTTGGTTATGAAGTGGACTTCTTATATTTGGGTAACTGAATGACCGTTATTTCAAAAGGCACTTAGAGATATTGTGTTCTGTGATAGGAAACTTAACTGAGTGGGTAGGTGTGAGTTAAATAATTTTTCATATTAGTTTTTTCCTTGATTTGAACTTTTTTATCTTTGTTAAGCTTATTTTGAATAATGTGTTGAACATTTGAATATTGAATTTTATAGGCTAGGTACTAGCTGATGCTCGCGACTACGTCCGTCTGGATTGAGGTTTTTTGGTTCTCGCGGGAACTCCTTAATTTTCCGGGATAAATAGTAGCCTATGTGCTATTCCAGACTATAATCTATCTCTGTGCCAAATGTCAGTCGGCTCCGTTCAGCCGTTGGCGCGTGATTGAGTAATAAACATCCATACCATCATCCATACATCCATCCAAACTTTCGCATTTATAATATTAGTAAGATTTCAATGATATTTTTTCCATGGCATTTTCCATTAAACTGGGATTTAAAATCTAATTAGGTACTCTTAAGTTTTATAAAAGAGAGAGTGACCTGTTTGCCAAGTTTTTAAGATTATATTATTATATCGGAACATACACCCTTAAATTGTAGAGCCTGAAGAAAGAGCTTAATAAATTGGTTCTCAATAAGTCGGGCAGAAGCCAATTGAGTCGAAATAGATCATCAGATTAGGTCAAATTAGACTCATATAGAAAACTCTAATTATAGAATATTCTATGTAACACCAGGCGTTTTCCTTCTTTGAACGTTTTCCTTACATAAACAAAACTAGCTCATTACAAAATACTTAGGTAAAACTGGTAGTTTTCCGGGGTTTCCCGCAACTTTAGGCATCCCCAGAGCTTGGCGATGAAAGATGGCGAAAGTTTTCCCACTTTGAACGATCACCTGTCAATTATTATTGACTCTGAGCGCACTGAACTTCTTATTATTAACTTCATCTTTACACTTAACCTCGATCGAATTGATTTCGTTCATTGCGATAAATGTTTCTATAGTGTTAAAGATTTTTTTAAATGAATAGACCCAACAACATGAACTATTACTCGTAAATAAAATATAAAAATATGTAAATTATAATCACATGTTTTAAGTACTATATTCTTATGTAGATATATTGTATATTACATCTATTATGTGCTAAATAAATCACTAAAAATTAGATATTACTAATAATAATGTTAACATTTAGCAACGCCCTGACAGAGCCTCATGTCCATGCATGCTAACTGCTAATTATATTAAGTAATATTGTATTAGTATCTAAGATATTTTGAGCGATCACTTGTCTGCACAAGCACTGAACTTCTTATTGACTTCATCTTTTGCAGTCAAATTAAGTTCCACCGAACAGATTTCCCATTGCGATAGTATTCACTAGGCTAGATGACCCGACCCAATTTTATACACTTATTATTATTAAAGCCTACCTCTAAAGCTATAACATTTTTTTTTTTATATTTCTATGCATATTTTTTTTCTTTTGTTATTTTCTGGTATTAAATTTTTTTTTTTTATTTATATTTTTAACAATTTTATACACTAGTGGGCTTTTAATTATTTACGGCCTTTACTTATAACTTTACAGAGCTAATAATTTCTGGGTGAGGTGGTGGCCTAGTTGTAGACTCATATCAGTCGTCAACGTTGACCGAAGTCGATAACTGGATGAGAGACGGATTTTGGTAGTCTGAATTTGACCTACTTATTATACTGAAAAAACCCCTACCATTATGTAATTAATGGAAAGGGATCCCGACCCTCAACAATAAGGAATACGACGCAGAGAGAGAATAATTTAGGCAGGTATAACATAAAGCCACAAAATACTAAGTAGGTACATAATAAAAAATTAAACCAAAAATATTAAAAATGGATTACTTGAAAGAGCTCATTTTACAGAGTAGCCATCTAATATTTATTTTATTTTTGCACAAAATAACTAATTGAAAAAAGTGGACAAAGATAACAACATTTACTGTTACTTAATTGTAAAAAAAGAACCATTAAGTAAGTACAAGCAGCTCTTCGTAAGCCAAAGCAAATCCCTTTTGTTTGAAGTAAAAAGCCGCGGGCATACACAGTGTCACGTAATTCGGCTTGTATCCTCGCTCAACCCTAAAAAGTCCTTCGTCAAAGCGTTTGTGACCGACCCTCTCTCTGTTCACTAAATCACCAGTCATTTCGCGGCGGTTTATGGAAAAATCGCTGTCTCTCGAATGCTAACTGTGTTTGCGACGTGACGCTGTGACCCGTTGTCCTACGGCGACCAACGCGACACCGCGACTTGATACGACGCGACGCGACAGTATCAAACTGTAGCTGCCCTTCACGTAGCCTACGTTGTCGCGTAGACAAGTTTTTCATTTTCTATGGCGTTGTATCGCGTC
Source organism: Erebia epiphron (assembly GCA_963932025.1). Lineage (NCBI taxonomy): Eukaryota > Metazoa > Arthropoda > Insecta > Lepidoptera > Nymphalidae > Erebia > Erebia epiphron. The sequence continues at coordinate 18,484,868 of OZ009960.1, forward strand.
GTATCGCGTCGGAAGAATCTAACTATCTCCACAAGAGTCTAAAATATTTAAAACTTATTCGACTACTGATTTAAAATAGTAGTTTATGAAACGGTTGCATAATAGGGGTCATTAAAATATGAGTGTGTTTAAAAACTTAGCGTAGCGAAGTTTTTAATAGTATCACTATTCACTTGAATGTTTTAATACCTAGTTATTTAGTCTCATACATTATTATATCTTTATCTTAAATCTTTATATCTAATCTATAAAATATTAGTAACTTACACATTATGTCTTCAGCTTTTCTTGATATTGTTGCTCACGTTTCGATGCTGTTCCAAATTGCCGGATGAAGTAAAAAATTCAGTTTTTACTTTACTTAAGTTCACATTTTCCCGTTCATATGACCAACCCTTTCTCTGTTTGCTAAATCACCAGTCGTTTTGCAACGGTTTATGGAAAAATCGTCGCCCATCGCCGTCTCCCGAATGCTAACTGGGGGGTTACTACCAGCAGTTGGTCTAGTGGTTCGCATGTTCGACTGCGGCCGACGAGGACCCGGGTTCGAGTCCCGGGTCCAGCCATAACAAGTGATGGGTTTTTCTGATAAGAAATCTCAGTACTAGCAATAGGAAGTTGGCGGTGTGGAACCCCCGTGCTTCGGTGAGCACGTAAAGCCGTCGGTCCTGCGCCTGATTTATCTCCGGTCGTGTTGGATTTTCCGTCCCGTCAGGCTATGAGAGTGAGGGAACAGAGAGTGCACCTGTGTTTGCCGCACACACTTGAGCATTGTAATATACCCCGCGCAGATAACTATTCTCTCTGGAGATAGGCCGCCGTGGCCGAAATTCGGTCGGGAGGACGTTATCATTTTTATTATTAAAGCAGTATGTATTATCTTACTAATATTATAAATGCGAAAGTTTGGATGGATGATGTATGGATGTTTGTTATTCAATCACGCTCCCACGGCTGAACTAATATGGATGAAATTTGGCATTTTCAGGGTGGAATAATACAATATAGGCTATTTTTTATCCCGGATAATTAAAGAGTTCCCGCGGAACCGAAAAGCCTCAATCACCGCGGACGAAGTCGCGGGCATTAGCTAGTATTTTCTAAATGACAGTTTAATGTCACGTACATTGACGTCGCTAAAATAAGTATTATAATATTGTAAAACACGAACGTCAACAATATTAAAACAATACGGATTTAAACGACGGTAGTATGCCTTAGGTCCGTGTCCGCGACGTGACTATTTGAGCAGAGCCGTTACTGCAAAGAGCAGCTCGCGTTCTCGGTCCGCATTCCAGCGGGGGTTTCCGCAATTTGCCACCTTTACGACAATGTTTTATTCTTCGGCGGAATTGCTTTCGTTTCGCAGCGTTATGCCCGTTTGATTCTAAAATTTTCTGCAAGTGTTACAGGAAAATAAATGTGTATTATTTTTGCTGAAGGATTCAAAATCGAGGAAATAGTCTTAGGATTGTGTCCCGTATAAATTTTATAGATTTTGCTGTATAGGACAATTTCCTTTTATAGTTTACTGGATTTCGCCGGGAGCTAGTTATTTGCCGAGATAAAAAGTAGCCTTATTCTGTTTTCCCTGGGATGACACCTATCTGTATCTGTGCCAAATTAGTCAAAATCGCTTGAACATTTAGACCGTGGATCAGTCATATACAAAGACTAGCGGACGCCTGCGACTTCGTTCGCGTGGCATAAGTTTTTTAATTCCCATAGGCATTCCTTAATTTTCCGGGATAAAAAGAACCCATGAAAAAAAAACCGTTGATCCGTTGCTCTGTTGCGGCGTGATTGAAGGACTATTTAACGTCCTTTGGGATAGGATTTTAAAAACTGTAATTATGTATTTCATTATTTAAACCGGTAGACCAAATATCAAGTTTCACGGCTATTTAACTTGAAAAACGCCCGCCTTTTACACCAACTTACAACCCCAATTTTACCCGTTTGGGGGTGGAATTTTGATAACTGTTACACACGTACTTCTTTATATTATACCGAAAGCCAAAATACCAAGTTTCGTTGTTTTTATAACTTGAAAAATATGTTGATAAATGTAGAACATTCATCCCCTATTTCACCCCTATGGGGGTAGAATTTTCAAAAACTGTGAATCACGTTTTTCTTTATTTTTTACCGATAACTCATATACTAAGTTTCATGGATATAACTTGAGAAATGACGGACTTTCATACAAACTTGCAACCCCTATTTCACCCCCTTAGGGGTGGAATAGGGGTTGCAAGTTCCTTAATGAGCGCCTACGTTACAAAAGAAAGCTACTGTCAAAATTTCAAGTCTCTAACCCTAGCGGTTTAGGCTGTGCGTTGATATATAAGTCAGTCAGTCAGGACTTTGAATTTTATTATATATATAGATAGATGACTGATTGTTGCGGGCTCTTCTGAGGCCTGGGCGCGTTTGAACCCCCTGTAGCTTTAGATTTGCCGTAAACAATTATCACCATCACGTCTTACACTGTGTATTTATGACGTTCAAAAATTTTACAGTCTACCAAAATTTTTATAAAGTATAAAATCTGATTCTGATAGATAGCCAATCTGTCTGTCTGTTTGTCTGCCTGTTAAGCATCACGCTAAAACTACTGGATTTAAATGAAACTGGACTTGAAAAAATTATTTTCCCACTTACCTACTACCTTTTTCCCCAATCAAGGTGCAAACCGGGCAATATCATAAATATAAAAAGTTAACGTTCCGCCCCAGCTAAATTAGATGCCAAAAAGATTGATTGATAAAATAAAAAAGGAACGTTAATATTGTTACGTCATAACTCAGTAGCAAAATGGGAGATATCCGGTAGCTAAATTAAACATGGCTCCGCCATAAATCACTGGGGCGGTTTTAAGAGGCGGACTTCCGGTAGGTTTCACCTGCTTGTTCACTCTAAAGTGGCTTTAGAGCGGACTTAACTGTAAATACAGACTTTTATGTTTAAACTAGCTGATGCCCACGACTTCGTCCGCGTGAAATAAGTTTTCCTTAATTTCCACGGGAAATCCGTAATTTTCCGGGATTAAAAGTAGCCTATGCCTTTCTCCAGGTCCTCAACTATACCCATACAAAAATCAAGTTGATCCGTTGCTCTGTTCCGGCGTGATTGAAAGACAAAACAACAAACAAACACACTTTCGCATTTATAATGTTAGTATGTTTAGTTTTGTAAGTTTTTGATTAAAAAACTCAAAGTAAATATGTAAAACTGAGTAATTCAGTATTCACGTATCTCATTAGTTAACTACACAGTATAATAAGAAGCTAATGTCTTGTTCAGGTATCTAATATCTATAGTCTAGATACGTCCATACTTTTATTATGAAGCGAAAGTCTGTCTGTCTGCTACGCTTTAACGGCTCATCTTTCCAACCGATTTCGACGAGATTTGGTACAAATAAAGTTGGCATTCCAGGAAATCAAAGAGTTCTCCAGGGAATCAAAGCTAGTACTAAATACTTAAACGTTACAACCTACTTCAGCAATATTCCAGCCGTTCTAACATTAAAGTAGGTAAAACTCTGTGCAAATAGGAAATGCATGAACACGAGCTTCGCGCTTAGCTGGAGAGGTAAGTAGAATATTAGTCACGTTAGAAAATTTGCATTTTAACATACCCAACCTCACAAATTGCACCAAATTAATATACCGACTTATTTAACTCAATTTTATTTTACTACAAGTTAGCCCTTGACTGCGAACTCACAAATTTTAACAAAATGCATATTTAACTTTTTTCATTCTACTACTAGTTAGCTATTAACTGGCATCTCACTTGATGGTAAGTGAGTCTAAGATGGTAGCGGACTTTGGGGTACGGCAGTTAAACAACAAGATCTGTTTCTACACGGCATCGTACTGGAACGCTAAATTGCTTGGCGGTACGTTTTTGCCGGTAGTAGTAACTATAGCCACGACCGGAGTCTCCCACCAGATCAGACTAGAGGAAGTTCGGAATTTATCAATTCCCAAAATGACCCTGCCGGGAATCGAACACGGGACTTGCCACGATAAGACACAGCACTAACTACTACTGCGCCAGGGAGGTCGTCAATTTAATTATTTTTAAAGATTTTGTATTAATATGTAAGTGATAGCCGGATTTTAGATTGTTACATTGATCATTATTATTTCAAACGAAAGGCAATTCGACAAAAGTTTTCTTTAATATTTTAAAGTTTCTTTCAATCGCACTTAATAAATCACTTTTGTTAATTGCATTCAATCACCGAGTAGCATTCAATCGATTCCCGTACAATATTAAAAGAGTCAGCATTTTTTTATTATTTTTCTACAATGGAGGGCAAAAAAGGTCGTTGAAAAAATGTTTTGTCAATAATTCTTGCGCCGAGTTTTCTTTAGCTCGCTTATTGAAAGCAATTCTTTATTCCGCTTCTTTAATACTACGAGTGGAAGGCTCTTTTGCTAATATTTTGTTTATTGTTAAAATTACCTCTACCTTTTGAATTACATTTTTAGATATATTTTTTTCTTTTTAAAAAGTTTTTTAAGTAGCCTATGTTCGACCTATCTCTGTACCATGAAAATCATCAAAATCGGTTGAACAGATGGGCCGTCAAAGCATAGCAAACAACAAATAGACACACTTTGGCATTTATAATATTAGTATTTTGATTTATAAAATTTACATCAATAATTTATTAATTTTACATTAACTAGTTTAACTTCAAACAGCAGCATTTGCATTCGCCAGTCCTGTCTGTCTTCTTTTTGTTACATTACGTATGTAATGTACCTATTGTGATAAGTTACTTAATTGTAACATTCTTCTTTCTTTTAAAAATAAAAGCGCCTGCTGAGTTTCTTGCCGGTTCTTCACAGTAGAATCATTTTCCGAATCGGTGGTAGAAAAATTGTGCAGTTCTCTCATTAAGAATGAATAACTTCTTAAGAAAGAAGAAGAAGAGAAGAAGAATAAGAAAGCAGCTAAGCTAAGAAGCTAGAAGAGATCGCTGCTTAGCGATAAGACCGCCTTATTGTACTACTTATTGTTGATTTGTTGTTTGTAAAATGTTGTTTTTGTATTTTCGTGGTGTACAATAAAGTATATACATACATACATACATACTTCTAACTTGCTCGACATGACTTTGAACTCTAGAGAACAAATTTTGCTACTGTATCTTACATCAAATATAATAAATATTATAAATGCGAAAGTTTGGATGGATATCTGGATGGATGTATTGATGTATGGATGTTTGTTACTCAATCACGCCCCAACGTCTGAACAGATCTGGCTGAAATTTGGCATAGGGATAGATTATAGTCTGGAATAGCACACAGGCTACTTTTTATCCCGGAAAATTAAAGAGTTCCCGCGGGAACCAAAAAAACCTCAAATGGATGTTTGTTACTCAATCACGCCAGAACGGCTGAAGGGATCTGGATGAAATTTGGCACAGAGATAGATTATAGTCTGGAATAGCACATAGGCTACTTTTTAACCCGGAAAATGGAAGAGTTCCCGCGGGAATCAAACAAATGTATTTGTTCAACTGATTTTGATAAAATTTGGTACAGGGATAGGTTGTATCCCGGGGAAGGACGTAGGCTACTTTTTATCCCGGAAAATTAAGGAGTTCCCGCGGGAACCAAAAAACCTCAAACCACGCGGACGAAGTCGCGGGCATTCGCTATAGTTACACATAATTACACTATTGTGCCATGCTCAGTTCCACGAACAAATACTAAAAGCCCATCATATAATATGAAATATGAGAAGGGCGAAGCGTATTGTCATGCCGGAGTAGGTACGTCTTAAGCCTCGCGGATCATTGAACGCGTTCGTCTGATGTCGCATTATCCTGAAGCCTTTGAAACAGATGACAGCGGCTTTCATCTTTCATTATGATCCGGTCAGATTTGGAGTCTCTATAGTCTATACCTACTTCTGGTATACATTTTCGTGTTTTATTATAAGCGGGTGAGTCCTCCCGATCTAATTTCAGACTCAATATACCAGACTTTCCCTGCTGGATATCTAAGGTGTCTTGTAGGGCCTTCCACAAGCCACGTTTTTGCGCCGCCTGTGTACAGCGACCAGTGGCGTGCAATTCATAGAGGCATAAAGGCACTGCTCATCTAAATGGAAATACGTCAATGCTCATTTTGAAACAATTCAGCTAGTAAATAGGTATTCTGACTAACTAATGGCTACTTTAGCTTCAAATCCTGTGCATGCCACTGACAGCGACCCCGCACAGGAAATCGTAGCGTTGTCAGACCCCTAGGGGGACGGGAAACATCATTTAGTACGAGTTATCTTATCTTGCTTAATATTACAAATGCGAAAGTTTGGATGGATGTATGAATGTTTGTTACTCAATCACGACCTAACGACTGAACAGATCTGACTGAAATTTGGCACAGAGATAGACTATAGTCTGGAATAGCACATGGGCTACTTTTTATCCCGGAAGAATAAAAAGTTCCCGCGGGAACCAAAAAACCTCAAACCACGCAGACGAAGTCGCGGGCATTCGCTAGTATTTGTATAAAAGATTTATGAAAGCAACAAAGGTCAGTTTCGGATAACGGGTCCGTGATGTAATCAGAAGTCGCGTGACCAAAGTTATTGAATTCGTGGGCTCGGGGCAATGGCACGAATTGTATATATTTCACCCGAAAGGGACATTTCAAAACCTTTTGCGAAGAAATTCCTATAACAGAAACAAATAAGTTTTCTGAACGTTGATTAAATTTCAACGCGGACTGTTTTTGTGGTTTTACCTGAAGAAAAGAAAAAGCTATTTCGCCGATCATGAAGACAGGCTTATTTAAATCAAACAGTTTGCTTTCTCATCTTTCAATGAAAACCACGAAAAACTACTGACAATAATTACCATTTATTCAAGTTTGAAGTTAGACATCTCGAAATAGCTTTTGACAATTTAATAATTGTAAAATCTTAACTTGCCTGGAGCTGTTTGTTTGAATTTTCGTCAAAAATCAACAATCTCGATTTGCTCTGTCTATAGTAAACAGGTGTAGAACGACCTTTTGAAGGTGGTTTCCAACGAGGTACCTATTTATATCAATCCTAATCTTATGATTGAGGATTAAATAAGCGTTTAATATTGTAATTCATTATACAAAACAGACAAAGTTAGGTCTACGACTATTTTAAGTTTTGGGTAGCTAAGCCCTGTCCACCCTTATCGTTTAAACACGTGCACCTTTGGCGACCTGGAGCTAAAAGATGCGGCATACATATTGGCGTGATTACTGTCAAACTTAGTTTTGAAGACGGCACACGGTGACGATGATTTTAAGTTTATTAATGCATTCAAATATATACTGTAATACTGTTACCAAAGCAGACAAATCTATGTGGTACAGCGTGTATCTTGCATGTGTAGCTTTGGCGGATTATAGCTATTTAAGCTCCTTGTTCCTGGTTTATCATGGACCTCCGCAAAGTAACGCCTACTTCTATACAATATTTCTATCTTCTATTACATTATCGACTCAAATCAAGTCGTTATACTTAGGTAACTTGAAAACTGTTCAAAATATGAAGCTATAAATTTCAGCTTAACGATGGTGTAATGCGTATATTTACACTCATGTTCACCACGATATATCGGGACTAGATCGAAAACAGGCCGTTATTTATCTCCACCCTAATCGAACAAAATGGCCCCCGCCAATATGCCCGCCTACTCGGATAACCACATCAATTGTTCACTCCGGTGCTTCGTTAACCGAATTAATACCTACCCAATTGCTTGTTCACACTCATCTAAGTATTCCTTTCTTAATTAACTGTAGGCGTATTTAATTTTGGGTCTTTTGTTAAATTTTCTGACGCCATTGTGTGCTCACCATTTGCAATCAAGACACGCGGAAGCGTGTCCAGCCAAAGTCCACAAAAGAAAGAACTGGCAGCACCGTGTGTAATATTACACGAACCATTTGGAGCCACTTTTGACCCCCTCATAACTCAAAAACTATTACACTTAAACATGTCAAATTTGGCTCATATATTGAGACCCGCGAGATACGTATGTGCTCCAAATTTCATAAGCACACCTCAAATGGTTATTTAGATATAAACGTCCAAAAATCGTCATTTTTATGATCTACCTACGGATAGATCAAAACTCTGACACGGGGCATACTACCATCGCTTAAAGCCGTATTATTTTAATATTGTTGACGTTCATGTTGTAGTGTTATAATCATTATTTTTAAGGACGTCAAAGTACGTGACATTCAACCGTTACTTTGAAATAATACTGCTTTAAGCGGTGGTAGTAACTCCCTCGTCCACTTCCTGCGGCAACTTGCATTACATTCTACGCATAGTGCATGCACAACTAAATAAAACAAGAGTTGTTAAGTAAAAAAAAAAACTCCTATTACATAAATCATACTGCAGGTCTTTGTTTAAATTCGTTATTTTGTGTTGTTAACTATTGAAAATGACACATAATTATTATTTTAATGTAAATAATAATGAATAATAATATAGTTGCATTAAAACCTTACCTTCGTATTCACGCATTTTGTGCAACGAAACGTCATTGACAGAAAAGAAGAAGAAACGTATTTGAAGTCGTCAGTTCAAGTTGTCAGTCATTGTGATTTTTAATCATTGTTTATAGTGGTTTTAGTGATATCGACTGTTTACCGTGCTTGTTTTCAATGTTTCACTAAAAACTTTTGCTATACTATAATATGGATTCGATCTCGCCGACTTCGCGCTATATTCCATGGATGACCATTGTTTGCAATTTGGGTACGTTACGTTGAGGTGCATAAATTGTCACCTGAGTGTAAACAGGATGCTAGACCTGTTGTTACCATGGGTGGGCTCACCATCGAAATGATATTGTTGCACCGGCAGCATTCTTGATAATGTAACGACAGTGATTACCTATTTAATATGAAGATGAATAAATCAATGAACTAATAGAAAAGTCCTATTACAGTGTAAAGGATTATTTGAATGATAGCAAGGCATGGGTATGAATTGTTACAGCGGCTGATTATGTAACTGTTATATTGTATATATAATTTCAAATATTTGTGAGATGGTGATAATAAAACAAACACAGTTGAGTTTGTTGCGGGCTCTTCTCAGACCAGGGTACGTTTGGAACCCTCGTAGCTTTAGTTTTAAGATACTGTAGTTAGTTATCACCATCACGTCTTATGCTCTGTAAGCATGACGTTCAGAAGGTGTACTTTGTAGGTACCTATTTTGAATAAATATGTTTTGAGTTTGAGATTGTGTTCAATAATTTCTGTACAAAAAGAAATGATATCCCATCAAAAACATAAATGTAAAATGAGAGCCAAAATCCAAAATTGTTATATGTATATAATATATGCATTGGTTGTTGACTTCAGCGACAAAAGAAGTGAGATCTAAATGGGTGCCAAAGTTCAATGGTCAGTCCTGCAATTTATTTATAACAACATAAAATATTTTATAACAACTTAAAATATCATTTCTTCTTATGACTTAGGATAATATGTTGAAGACTAAGGCTTTGGCTTGGCTAGTTTTCATATACGAATTATAGCCTTCGCAAGTTGTAAAGCTGTAAGTTCTTATTTTATTCTTCCGAAAATTTGGCTTGCTAGTAGAAACTGTACTTTTAGGTACCTACTTAATAATAATTCGTATATGGAAACTAGCCAAGCCAAAGCCTTAGTCTTCAACATATTATCCTAAGTTATAAGAAGAAATGATATTTTAAGTTGTTATAAAATATTTTATGTTGTTATAAATAAATTGCAGGACTGACCATTGAACTTTGGCACCCATTTAGATCTCACTTCTTTTGTCGCTGAAGTCAACAACCAATGCATATATTATATACATATAACAATTTTGGATTTTGGCTCTCATTTTACATTTATGTTTTTGATGGGATACAACTTAAGCGAAAAGATTTATAAAAGATAGACCTAAGAAAAATGACTTACGCCAAAAAATATTGCTCACTTACGGCATCAGTCCAAATGACATTCGAATTTCGAATTTTCCTAAATACTACGCAAGGCTTGATGCCATTACGCTCACGGTCTTAATGTCATGACGCTAAATGAATAAGATTATGGTTTAAACATCCTTCCGAATATATAATACAGCTCGATATAACGATTTAGTTCGTCGGTTTCCAAATTTATTTATATTTTTAATCATCAACATAAAAAAATCGACACAGCTTTGGTGGGTAGCACTGCAAAAACCCCGTAGGTAACAATAAAAAGCACCAAACGACGTCCGGTACACAACCAATCTGGATCGCTATTGACTACAAAAATCAATGATCGCGATTCAAATTGATCGTGTACGCGGAGACGGTGGACTCTACGACAAAGAAAATGACAGACGTTGTTAAAAACGTCTGTGTCCATGGCGTCGCGTCGCGTCGCGTCGCGTCGTGTGACGTCGCTTGTGTCGCTCACCAGGGACATCGGCAGGGCGACTGCGTAACTTTTGCATCAATCATTGATATATCGCGATCACCTCTGATTGGCTAACACTCTTTCACTATTGGACGAAATCCATTGACGCAGCAATAATACCATAAATTCAGCCAATCGGAGGTGATTGCGATGTATCAATGATTGATACAAAAGTTACGCGGTCGCCCTGCAGGTCAGCTACTGTGTGATACAGTCGCGTCGTATCGCGTTGCGTGTAATTAGCGCTTAGGTCTCCAACATACAAGCTATTTTTCGTTAAATTATATGTTAAGATTATTTAAGCAGATGACATGTATATAAAGATGTAGGTAAGTAAGAGACAGACACTTGACCTTCGATTTGCTGACAATAACAATATTATCTGTACTTTCGAATTTATTATAGTATATTTTTTTCATTTTCTTTATCTTGTTTTAGTTGGGAACATTAGGTACATAAAATTTGATACAAAAATATTTCTTGTCAAATATTGTTTTATTCCTCTTTTGTAGTAATTCAGCCATAAAATTACATTTCATTATAACTTGTTATAACTCTTTTCAAAATATACATATTATTTTATAGCGTACAACTTTTGATCTGATAAGTGCCCTTTCGTAAAGAACAATATTGAATAATGAATGCCTATGGCAAAAGTCAATACGCCTACTCGAACTTGAAAAATAAATTATATTCTACGGTTTACCAGATAGTACTCAATATTATGTACTTAATTTATTGCTTTCATACTTGCTGATGCCCGCGACTTCTTCTGCGTGAATTGAGGTCTTTTGGTTCCCGCGGGAACTCTTCAAATCAAATTCAAATCAAATTAGTTTATTTGCAGAAACATGTTTTATACTAATTTCTTTAATTTTCCGTGATTAAAAGTAGCATATGTGTTATTCCAGACTATTATCAGTGCCAAATTTCATCTAAATTTGTTCAGCCGTTCTGGCGTGATTGAGTAACAAACATCCAAACTTTCGCATTTAGAATATTAATAAAGAAGTATAGCTAGGTACTTAATTTTTTAACTATAGTGCGGTAATAATAATGGCCGCCATACATTGCATCATCTGGTTCGATGCCTACATAATATTTGTGCAGACATTTAATAGTACCAAATAGTTAGTAGTCCTACTACCTATCTACCAGTCAAACCTACCTACCTACCTACCTACCTACTAAAATATAAAATAATTAAATTAAATACAGCCAAAAATAATATCCACTGTATTTCTAATAGTGATATGCCGGATCGTTAAAAATGTATATCCGCGGATACGGATCCGGATACGGATCCGGATGCGGATATTTGGTGTCAAAATCCGCGGATACGGATAGGAATACGAATTTTAACTTTTTTATTCAATCGGTGTCGGTGCGCGTGACCTTGAAACTCACTACGATAAATGTTTGCAATATAAAGGTGCCAAATATTTGATTTTAAGACATAAAAAAATTATCTTAATAGAATTTAATAGTTTTTCATTGCTAACTAATCACCTAAATATAGAATTTCATCTTTGTTTTGAAAATTAATAAGATCCGTAAAAAGATCCGTTAAAAAAGTAACGGATACGGATACGGATATCCGGCACATCACTAATTTCTAATATAGCGAGACACTCGTATTAAAACTACATGCTCTAAATCATTGCCCTCCCCTTAGCAATCAGCTATGAAATAGTCCCCGTTATCTCATATTCACAAATAATATCGAAGAGTTATATCCCGATGGATATTGAACTTAATCCAATCTAGACGAGCTCGGTGATATCAAAGGCGAATAAAAGGATTCGTGGGAAATTCCACTTTTTTTTTCTTTTTGTCTGATATAGATTGAAAGAGTGATCTCGTTCAAGAAGAATGAGGTACTTGGTGGATTAAATAACTTACAAATATCTATATTTATTTTGAAAAGGTAAATGGAACATAGTTCTCTTTTGGGACATAGTTCTTTTTGGCATGAAAAAACGCGGGGATCTGTGCTATAAAATTGTACCTGACAAAAATATTACTTTCTCTCTCCTTCTAGATAAAGATAGCTAGAGAAAGTAGAGTATAGCTTCAGATATTAAGATTTCCTACAAAAACAGTATGTCTTAGTACTGAAAATAATACTATTCCACGATCACAAATGTATCCGCAAATCTGTGTGAAGTCGCCCTTAGAGACCAATTACTCACGCGGCCTAATTTATGAGTTTAATTAGCGAGATAAAGCACTATAGCTTAGTTCGAACCAACGCTAGGTACAACCCTTAAATAAGCTAGTATTATTTGGCTAGACACAAATACAAAAGAAAATTTATATTCCTCGAATTGTTCAGTTATTCGTAGTAAGAAAATTGCATTATTATCTAATGACTAGACGATGTCCCCGACTTCGTCCGCGTGGATTGATGTTTTTTGATTCCCGCGGGAACTCTTAACTTTTCTGGATAAAAAGTAGCCTATGTCCTTCCCCGGGATACAAACTATCCCCCTACCAAATTTCATCAAAATCGATTCCACAGATATATTTTTTTTTATTCCCGCGGAAACTCTTCAATTTTCCGGGATAAAAAGTAGCCTATGTCCTTCCCCGGGATGTAACCTATCTCTGTACCAAATTTTATCAAAATCAGTTGAGTAGTTGGGCCGTGAAAGCGTAGCAGACAGACAGACAGACAGACACACTTTCGCATTTATAATATTAGTATGGATGGATATTATCATCATCATTATCTTCAAACTAAGGAAGTTTACTGTGTGGTATTAGCATAGCATAAATTATATCTAAAATACTAGATGATGCCCGCGACTTCGTCCAGGTGGACTGTTTTTCTATTCCCGTGGGAACCCCTTAATTTTCCGGGACAAAAAGTAGCCTATGAAAAACCTATCCCTAGTACAGAACCTATCTCAAGTACAGTCCCTGAAGTAGGGATAAAACCTATCCCTGTGCCAAATTTCATCGAAATCACTTTGCATCAGGTGACTCGGCAGCTCGGTTGCTCGCTAAACATATTTAAATACATATACTTAATGAAGCACAGTAAAATAATTCCTCTATTCAAATCAGGTAGTACCAATGACCCCGCTAACTTTAGACCTATATCTGTACTACCCACTTTTAGTAAAATATTTGAAAAATTAATATTAATTCAATTGCTTAAACATTTTTGTAATAATGACTTATTACATAGTAAACAGTTTGGATTTACACGGGGTCGCTCAACAATCGATGCTGGTGTTGAGTTAATTCAAAATATATTCGAAGCCTGGGAGGAGTCACGTGATGCACTTAGCGTTTTCTGTGATTTATCCAAGGCTTTTGATTGTGTTGATCACGAAACATTAGTCAGAAAACTGCACCATTATGGAATTAGGGGTGTAGCACTGGATATGATGAATTCCTACTTAAAAAATAGGATGCAAAAGGTAGACGTCAATGGAAAGCGGTCTTCCGGATCGATTGTAAAAATGGGGGTTCCACAAGGTTCAATTTTAGGGCCTTTTCTATTCCTCATTTATATTAACGATCTTCCTTACCTTGCCAAGGATAATCATGGGATAGTATTGTTTGCTGATGATACATCACTTTTGTTTAAAATAAACCGTTACGAAACTACTCTTGACGAAGTAAACAATTCTCTCACTAAAGTGGTACAGTGGTTTGAAGCTAATAACCTACTACTCAATGGTAAGAAGACAAAGTGTATCAAATTTACATTACCTAATGTCAAACAGGTAAAAACCACTGTACAGCTTGATCATGAGGAATTAGATTTAGTGGATACCGCTGTTTTTCTCGGAATAACGTTAGATGCTAAACTCCAATGGGGCCATCATATAGATGACTTATCGAACAGACTTAGTTCTGCTGCATACGCGGTTAAAAAGATCCGCCAGTTGACAGATATAGAAACGGCGAGATTAGTTTATTTTGGTTACTTTCACAGCATTATGTCATATGGTATATTATTATGGGGTAATGCTGCTGATATTAATTCTGTTTTTGTACTGCAGAAAAGGGCTGTTCGAGCCATATATAATATGGGACCACGAGAGTCACTAAGAGATAAATTTAAAGAAATCAATATTATGACAGTGCACAACCAATATATATTTGAAAATTTAGTATACGTGCATAATTCAAGAAGAAAAGTGATTGTCATAATGTCAATACTAGAAATAAAAATAAACTTGTAATGCCTGCTTCTAGGCTTTGTAAAACTAGCAATTCGTTTGTGGGAAGCAGTGTCCGCTTCTACAATAAGCTCCCAGAAGACATGTTGAAGATGTCTCTGAATAAGTTCAAAGTTAATGTAAAACGTAAACTCATTGAAAAATCTTATTACCATGTGAAGGATTACTTGAATGACAAGGAAGCTTGGCAATAATTTGCTCTAATGGCTCTGATAGTTCCTTAGTTAAGATTATTTGTGAGATGGTGATAATGAAAAAAAATAAAACCCCGGCTGAGTTTGTTGTGGGCTCTTCTCAGACCAGGGCGCGTTTGGAACCCTCGTAGCTTTAGTTTTAAGATACCGTAACCGATTATCACCATCGTGTTTTTTTAAAGTAAGTAATTTTTAACGTCAATAAGTGTACCTACAGTGTACCTATATTGAATAAATGATATTGAATTGAATTGAATTGAATAAAAAAAACGGTTAAATTGGTGGGCCGTGAAAGCGTAGCAGACAGACACACTTTTGCATTTATAATATTTGTATGGATTAATATCTATTATCCATTTAGTCGTCGTCGTCATCAACCGATAGACGTCCACAGCTGAACATAGGTCTCTTGCAAGGATTTGCACAGGCCGCAGTTTTGCGGCACCTGGATCCAGCGGCTCTCATAATATCGTTTGATGTCGTCCATCCAACAAGTGGGGGCTCTGCCAACGCTGCACTTTTCAGTGCGAAGTCACAACTCCAGCACTTAAGAACCCCAACGCCTATCGGTTCTTCGAATAATGTGCCTCGCGCATTGCAACTTCAGTTTCGCAAAACTTAGAGCAATGTCAGTTACTTTATTTCTGCTGCAGGTCTCCTCATTTCTGATTTTACCTCGCAGAGAAACTCCAAGCGTATAGCTCGTATAGCCATCGCGTATAGCCATCTTCTCAACCTTCGTTCAAAGAACGAGAGCAAATTAGCGATGCCAAGCAGTCGCTCGCAATGCTACGGCGACTCCTTCACTGTCAAAGCTGTGATCCTCTGGAATGCGCTACCGAGGGATATCCGACACTCTGTGTCGGTGTCAACCTTTAAACGTCGTCTTAAAAATTACTATTTATCGCTATGAAAGTATAAATATCTATGTAAAGCTCGTGTAAGTTTATGTTATTGTATCTATTATATGAGTATATATTATGTTTTATTTTATTTTTAGATTTATATTGTCATATAAGTAGAATAGTATGTAACTATAGTATGTACTGTTATGTAAGTTTATTATATTGTAATAGATAAGTAGTAGATTGTTATTATTTCTCTCTTTGAAATGTACACGTGTGCACCGCCCTGACATCATACAACCAATCTCCGATCATAAAAAGGTTGCCTGGAAGAGATCACTCATAGTGATAAGGCCGCCTTTACACCGTAACAAGTTGTAAATTGTGTTATGATTCTTTTTACCTCTGTTTTATTATTTGTTTGTGTGTAATAAAGTGTTTTTACTTACTTACTTACTTACTCTCTCCATCGCTCGTTGAGTGACTCCAGAACTTTAGAACAATATCCATCTCGCGGTTTAGAAACAAAATTGATTTTTTATTGCAAAATAGGCTTACGCTTGTCGACTTTCCTTCCTTAAGCAATTATGAAGACTCGGTAAAAGCGAGCTTGCCTATAAGACGCCTATTCGCTCTAACCTTGAAGGTAGGTACTTAATTTTACATAGCAGGATTTTCATAGATGTGAGATGCGCGTTCCATAATATTATCTTAGTGGTTTGTATCAGACACTTTCAATAAAAATGTACAGGTTATATTTTAACCTCAATACCGAACTCAATTTCTTGGAATCCGTTTCCCCGCGCTACACCGTTGCTGCATAGTACACAGTTTCCGTCAAAGGTTTTCCTGAAGATTTCCTTTCGCAATTACAATTTAATCCCCTTACTGCTGCAAATAATTTAAAGAGTATAACTCAATTATTAATATGAGTGGGCTACCATTAAGCTTCTTATCTTGCGGTAGGAAAAAACTAGATTCCAGATTCATTCATTTGCATGTAACATGAACAATTGTACATTAGCTGACATGTCACTCCATTAAGGCATATGCAATTTGAGTCTAGATAAATTTTTTTTTTATTTATTTTATTTATTTTTTGAAAAACATACAGTAACATAATATACAATAGGTAAACTAAATATAACATTGCACTTAAACCAAAACAGTTTTCAAAGATTCTCAGCACATATTGTCTAAACATTTTCCAAAAGAATAGTTGGGTATAGCCGCTAGACAAAACAAAATTATTTTTTATACTTGCATTAAATTAGAACAAAGAAACAAAATAAAAAAAAAAACACATAGGTACTAAGATATAATGATCAAAAAAAGAAAAGAAAAAATGTTGAGCTAGTTGGTTTGTGCCAAACAATCTTTAATAGCCAATCTATACTTGGGGAGAGAGAGCTGAAATAAGTCGTTATTGAAAAACAATTCATTATACTGCTTGCAACATCTTTTTATAAATGTATTTTCTGCATAATTTGTCTTGCTTGGTGCAATGCGAAACAGTTTTGGATGTCGAGAGTTAATCCGTGGACATCTTAAAGTTATTTTAGAAATTAGATATGGAGAGTCAACCCCATTATTTAATATTATAATGTCGAATAAAATAATGTTTGTCAGTATGCGAGAGAGAAGTAAGACATAGGTACTAAAATTCTACATCAATGAGTAACACGGTTAAATTCATTGAATGTGGGACAGTATTCATCTATACTTATAATGAAACTGTAACAGGTCCAATTCTGTACATTGAAGATATTTTGAAATTTTTTTTTTGGAGGGCACTCATTATTCGATACTGAAGCCAAATCTGTAATTTTTCCATTCTTGTCTGTCTGTTTGTCTGTGTCTGTCTGTATCTTGGCCGCGCATCACGCCGAAACTTCTGAATGAATTCAAACGAAACTTGGCACGGTTTGAGCCCATACTACGAGGTAGGACATAGGATACTTTTTATCCCGAAATTCAACCCCCGAAGGGGTAAAATAGGAGTTGAAAGTTTGTATGAAAGTCCTTAATTTCTCAAGTTATAGCCATGAAACTTGATATATGAGCTGCGGGTTGAAAATGAAAACATATGTGTTTCACAGTTTTTTAAAATTCCACCCCCGAATGGGTGAAATAGGGATTGAGAGTTTGTATGAAAATCCTTAATTTCTCAAGTTATAGCCATGAAACAGCATTTGGGCTTTCGTAAAAATATGAAGAAGTACGTGTTTCACCATTATAGGGGGATTATACCGTGGGATAGTAATATAGGCTACTTTTTATCCCGGAAAATAAAGGAGTGCCTGTGGGAATTGAAAAAAACTTATGCCACGCGAATGAGTGATGCTCAATCACACCAGAACGGTTGAACGGATTTTAGATTACAGTCTGGAATAACACAAAGGCTACTTATTATCCCGGAAAATGGAGGTTTTTCGGTTCCCGCGGGAACTCCTTAATTTTCCGGGATAAAAAAGAGCCTATGTGTTATTCCAGACTATAATCTATCTCTGTCCTAAATTTCATCCAGATCCGTTCAGCCGTTGGGGCGTGATTGACAAACATCCATATCCATACATCCATCCAAACTTTCGTATTTATATTATTTCTGTTTGATGCAGTTAAAAAAACTTATTCCAGGCAGACGAAGTCGCGGGCATCAGCTGTATATCTATACTTATATTATCTACTAGTTGATGCCCGCGACTCCGTCCGCATGTTTTAAGTTTTTTTGATTCCCTCGGGAACTCCTTAATTTTCCGGGATAAAAAGTATGCCACTCTCCATGTCCTCAACTATACCCCTACCAAAAATCGCGTCGATCCGTTGCTCCGTTGCGGCGTCATTAAAGGACAAACCAACAACCAACAAACAAACACACTTTCGCATTTATAATATTAGTATGATATAAAGATGACGTAAACTTTGACGTTGACGTTGGTTGGCAGTCCCAATATTAATGTGTTAAGAGTGTGAGATAAATAATATAATAGCCTATGTGCTATCCCAGACTATAATATATCTCTGTGCCAAATTTCAGCCAGATCCGTTCAGCCGTTGGGGCGTGATTGAGTAACAAACATCCATACATCCATCCAAACTTTCGCATTTATAATATTAGTAAGATAAGATTATTCTCGAATTACCCTTTCTGAGCTTATACGTGGGAATTAAAAAAAAACCGGCCAAGTGCGAGTCGGACTCGCGCACCGAGGGTTCCGTACTCAAGAAGTAGGTATACCTAATTACCTTTGTTAATGAACCGCAAAACTAACTATGTTTGTAGAGGTTTACTGTTAATATCAAAAAATGACGTTTGTTGTATGGGGACCCCCCTTAATATATATATTTTTTTAATTTTTAGTATTTGTTGTTATAGCGGCAACGGAAATACATCATTTGTGAAAATTTCAGCTTTCTAGCTATCACGGTCTATGAGATACAGCCTGGAGACAGACAGACAGACAGACAGCGGACTCTTAGTATTAGGGTCCCGTTTTTACCCTTGGGGTACGGAACCCTAAAAACATATTCCACGCTGACGAAGTCGCGGGTATCAGCTATATTAAATAATTTACATAGAGTATCATATCATATCATACTAATATTATAATTAATGCGAAAATGTGTTTGTTGGTTTGTTCTTCAATCACGCAGCAACAGAGCAACGGATTGCCGTAATTTTTTGCATGAGTATATTTGTGGACTTGGAGAGTAACATAAGCTACTTTTTATCCTGGAAAATTAACTGAAAAACTTATTCCACGCGGACGAAGTCGCGGGCATCAGCTATAAAGAATATACATACATACATACATAGGCTACTTTTTATAACGGAAAATTTATGAGTTCCCGCGGGAATCGAAAAAACTTAGTCCACGCGGATGAAGTCGCGGGGATCAGCTAGTATATTATATAGCTGTCATTTTCAATTTATTCATCCAATGAAGTGGATGAACCTACGATATCGATCGTCGCGGATTCGATCCCCGGACACTTTCATAATTACGTCAGCGTGGTGGACAGTAGCCAAACCGTGCTCAGTATAGGGAGCTGGCAATGGAAATACTCAGTGATGAATAATTTATATGTGCTAATAAAACTCCCATCACAAGTCCATTACATCAATAGATATATTGGAAAAAAACCTACAAAATAACGCGTAACCTGATTAGTTCAAACAAACGGAAGGTTAAACGAGGAAACAAAAGTCCCGTTTTTCTTTCAGAAGTAGTACTAGTACCGTCGTAAGGAGGTCCCGACTCCCGAGGGAGCGCCGCTGAGAATAAAACTTAACTACACTTCAAAGTGCTTGTCCGAATTCTTTACATACACTCTGCGAACTAGAAATTTTTCATGTATCTTCCTCATGTCATGTTATAAATGTGAAAGTTTGGATGGATGTATGGATGGATGTTTGTTACTCAATCACGTCACAACGGCTAAACGGATCTGGATGAAATTTGGCATAGAGATAGATTATAGTCTGGACTAACACATAGGCTTTTTTATCCCTCTTTTTATCCCGGAAAATTAAAGAGTTACCGCGGGAACCTCAAAACCTCGATCTACGCGAACGAAGTCGCGGGCATCAGTGGTCGATATTTATTCGATGCTCTATTTGTTTTCTAGGTTTCTTTACTAGTCAAAAAAATATGGAATACTACCCGACCCGGTTTCGCACGGGTTTCTACCAATCTAAAATCTACTTTTTACAAAGCTATTAGGTACACAGATTGTAGTCTTCCAGATTGAATCAGTTGGTTTTTTTGTGTCTTGGAGAATCGTTCTTTTGTAGGCAACTAGCTGTCGCGCTGTTGTCGTATGCAGAGAAGATGATGAGAGAGGCTAGTCGAAACAATAACTTAAAATTGAAAATAATTTTGGTAATTAATTAATTATCAGAAGTATCCGTGGTATTAATGTGCTCTCGATTATAGAAAGGGTATTATTTTGAACCCAGTTATCAATGTTTTATGACTGTTGGTTCTTAGGCGAACTTTATAGTGGGGACAGAGCAATGTCCTTTGAATTCAACCGAATGCCCTATCATTAAAATGGAACGTTTTATTTCACGTAGGACAACTTTTTCCACTCATAATAAGTTAAGTTTTCCACCACGCCGCGCCGTTTCGAAAAGTAACTTCTCAGAAGTGTCGGAAAGAACATTATGCAGTTCACATCTTTTTTTTGGAAGAAAATTGTTAAAATAATAATAATGTTGCATCATCTGTGGTGGTTTCGGTGAGGACTTAACGATTTAAGATTTTAGTTTTTAATTTATTTTATGGTAAAGATAACTTAGTTACTTATACTAACTTAGATAACTTAGATTACTTAGTTTTATTTATGTTATAGATAATATTATTCGGGCACTGTTCTGTTGGAATATAAATCGAGGTATCATAATTATGTAGATGGTCTCAATAGGTAAGTATGTGAGTATACATTTAAAACCTACATATTTACCAAATGTATCTAGTCATTTGTACCTACTCGGAATGTGAATTCGATTCCTGCCGATTGCTTTCATGCAACGTAGTTACTAAAAAACCGGGCAAGTGCGAGTCGGACTCGCGCACGAAGGGTTCCGTACCATTATTAATAAATAATTACCTTTGTTAATGAACCGCAAGACTAACTTTGTTTGTAGAGGTTTATTGTTAATATCAAAAAAACTATGCTAGTTAGAGCATTGGCTATAGTTTTCCTGTAAAATATACGTAAATTCCTATTGACCATAATTATTTCAAATTTTTCGATTGGTAAACTCCGGAGATAAGGGGGGGGAACGGTATTTTTTTAGACATTTTCCCCGATAAATCAAAAACTATCATAACTAAAAATAATTAAAAATCTGTTTTAGAATGTACAAAGTATGATACCCCACACAGTACAGTTATCTCACTTTAAAATTTCAACCCTCAGATTTTCCCCCCTTTTTAAATAAGAACAAAAATAATTTCCAATTTTTTTTAATTCCAGTGTCTTTGGGCCATTAATATACATAACTATTCCAAATTTCATGTCGATAGCTTCGGTAGTTACTGAAATAATCGAGTGTGACGGACGGACAGACGGACAGACGGACAGACGGACAGACAGACGGAGAAAGTCGCACCATAAGGGTTCCATTTTACCATTTTGGTACGGAACCCTAAAAAACATCAATTGTGACCTCAAAAAATATATCACACCGAGTTTAAATTCATGGCACTGGCAAATCTAAAAAAATCATTCGACACCATGAAGTAAAACCTTAAATTCATTCAATTAAGTATCATTGTAGGTAATCGGATTGCGTTGTAAATACCGCTCTTGAGAGTAAAAATTTGTACAAGCACTTGAGAAAGTCTTTAACTTTTATTCACCGTAAAGCGTCGCTCCCCTAGGACTATCTGGGAGGACGATAATGGAACTTTTGGAGTGGAAATAATTCCTCCTTGAATTACTTTTCTTCCGTAAAACAGTGAATTTCTGTGCAAATGAGTACTAAAGAAAAAACAAAGTTTGAAAGATACAATAGTTTTTGACAACAGGAACCCAAAATATTGATAAGGAACGTTATTCTTTGTGAGGGCTTATAACTCCCGTATAAAATAGAACAGACATTTTAATAATTAATCTCTGACAAATAAAAATAAATACCTATCACCCAAAGTAAATACTGCATAAAACCAACATTAACATAAACATGGAAAAAAATTATTAATATTAGAAGTAAAAGGTCTTGTTTTTTACCTTCTTATTTCGCCAAAACCTGAACAGATTAATTTCAAAAAAAAAATTCCATTTTCAGATGTTTAAATTAGATCATTTAAAAACTGAAAACCTTTTGTGCCTCAAGGTAGTCTGCTGCTTCAGAGAAATAACATTCAGTTTATCTGATTCTGAAATTATGAAAACCTCCAAGAAAAAAACAAAACTATAGAGATTATAATCTGGAATAACACATAGTCTACTTTTTATCCCGGAAAATTAAAGTCCCACGGAAACCGAAAAACATCAATCCACGCGGAAGATTTCGCGGACATCAGCTAGTTATACATAAAAATTTCAAAAGTCACAAAATGTTCTTTCTAATAATTGTTATTATTAATAAATAATAGGTAATGATTGTTACGAAATCCTGGTGGGAGGCTTCGGTCGTGGCTAGTCACTACCCTACCAGCAAAGACGTGCCGCCAAGCGATTTAGCGTTCCAGTACGATGCCGTGTAGATTGCCGATTAGAGAGGGGTATGGGTTAAATATAACTGCCATACCCCTAACAGGTTAGCCCGCTAACATCTGCATTATCACTTAACATCAGGTGAGATTGCTGTCAAGGGCTAACTTGTAGTTGGTAAAAAATAGTCGATAGTGTCTGATACTTCCAGAATATTTATATCGCTTGATTACAATATTAAGACTGTCTTCTTTCTTTCAATCTTTTCTTGGATGTCTTAATTATTATGCACTAGCTGATGCCCGCGACTTCGTACGCGTGGATCGAGGTTTTGTGGTTCCCGCGGGAACTCTTTAATTTTCCGGGATAAAAAGTACCGTATTATTTAATCCGGACTTCTAACTTTACGTCTGCAAAATTTCAAAGCAATCGGTTCAGTAGTTACGGCGTGAAAGCGGAACAAACATACAAACAAACTCACTTTCCCATTTATAATATTAGTAAGGATTTATTGTATTTAAAAAAAATTGTTTTTAAATGATCGCATAATCAATTTTGTTCTTTAAAAAACTACTTATAAAGCGTCTATGTATAAAACTTTAAATTGTAGGTATTAGGTGTAAAAAGGCGATCTTATCGCTAAGTTGCGATCTTAATGTGTACAAAGGAATAGAAGTTTTAAGAAATCTTACATTTGTTAAAAGAGGGATAAGTATTTACTTAAAGGTAAAATAGTTATGTGATTACAAACTTTTTCTACTTTATAATTTATCCTAACGTATTGACATGTTTTGTAAAATATCAAGTTGTCACTCGTAATTTCTTTTTACAATATCTCTATTTATAATTGGATTTTACCCGTGATAAAGCCACATAATCATCTTTTTAAATTAGTCGGAAGACACTTTGCCGTCCATTAAAAGAATGTTTCCTTCAAAAAAAAAATATTCACAAAGTACCTATATTTTGGACCAATCAATCATGAAACTGTATGTACAGAAAGATCCATCAACTTCCATTCCACACGTCAAAAATAAATCATAAACAAATAGATAAGTAATAAGTTACAATAAAACTAAAACTTACCGACAGAATCCGTGCATCGAAACAACACTGTAACTCCCAAAAGTAATACGACCAAAAATCTCAGCCACATCACTATACACTCACTAAAACCGTCACAGCAAACAAAAATCTAACTGAAACTTGTACATTATAGGTACGAAAAATTGTCTTCGCAACACTACGATATTACGATAAGAAGCGTCGCTCAAAAATTCAAGATGGCGATAATATCCCTCCCGAACGGTTCACTCGCAACTGTGGGACACAAGTTTGGACTTCAAGGAACGGGTTCTATACGCATGCGCGGCTACCAACTTGGAATATGTGTTAAGGTACGGTTTTTATTTATCTAATTTAATTTAACTAATAAAATATCATACTAATATCATACTTAATATTATCAATGAGAGAGTGTGTTTGTTTGTTGGTTTGTTCTTCAATCACGCCGCAGCGGAGCCACCGATCGACATGATTTTTAGCAGGGGTATAGTTGAGGACCTAGAGAGTGACATAGGCTACTATTTATCCCGGAAAATTAAGGAATTCCCGCGGGAATCAAAAATCTTAAACAACGGACGAAGTCGCGAGCATCAGCTAGTTATATACTAATATTATTTAAAATGCGAAAGTGTGTCCGTCTGTCTGCTACGCTTTCACGGATTATGTTTTCAACCGATTTTGACACGTATAGAGGTAGGTTACATCCCGGGGAAGAAAATAGGCTACTTTTTATCCCCGAAAATTTAAAAGGTCCCGTGGGAACCAAAAACCTCAATCCACGCGGACGAAGTCGCGGGCATCAGCTAGTAATACAAAATATAAGGCCATAGCGCATACCACTGCGCCAGGGAGGTCGTCCAGAACTAAGTTAAATTTCTGAATAGTTATTATTAAAGAATTAGTTAGCTATTTTAGTGTTCAATTTATAAAAATATAGGGTTGCCTTGAATATCTTAGAATTCACCGTACATTCCGGCTTTTTATGAACACGAGAATATGCACGAATTTCCTTTTCATATCGCCAGCGACATTTCCCGTTTGACTTTGGAGTGTTTTCTTTTGACAGTTTCAACGGAGCTTGCTCTTGTAATTTGTAAAGAATATTTGCCCTGTACTATAGAAGCAATACACTTATGCCGGTGCGGTTTAGAAGTGCCTATTCATTTGCAATAGCTTGGAATTATAACTACAATATACCTACTGTATTTGTATAGTACTTGTTACTTTCTATGTAGTATATGGAAGGCTATTTCAATGTCACTTCCACTTATCAAATTAAAAAATAATTAAGTAAACCTACTAATGATTATTTGCGTGTCTGAAACGTGTAGGTATATTCTTTCGCTAACGGAGTGTGACTCGTTCAAATTCTCTAACATCCATACTAATATTATAAATGTGAAAGTGTGTCTGTCTGTCTGTCTGCTACGCTTTCACGGCCCAACTACTCAACCGATTATCGAACCGATGAAATTTGGTGCAGAGATAGGTTACATCCCAGGGAAGGACATAGGCTACTTTTTATCCCGGAAAATTTAACAGTTCCCGCGGGACTCAAAAAACATAAATTCCACGCGGACGAAGTCGCGGGAATCATCTAGTTGTTAATATGGAAACAAATTATCCGTTCGAGCGTAGGATTATGCCAGGACCTCGATTTTCAGTAATGAAGGAATGACCGAGACCGAGGAAGAGAGGAACGTAACATAAGCTTAAGTTTCGGGATCTATATTAATATTATAAATGCGAAAGTGTGTTTGTCTGTCTATCTGATACGCTTTCACGGCCCACCTTTTCAACCGTATTTGATGAAAATAAATATATTATAGATAGTGTGCATCTTGGGTAAGGACATAGACATTTTCCGGGTTTTATCAGGGAAAATTCCCGTGAATTCCGGAAGGAGTTCCCGTGGTTATTTAAAAAACATTCCACGAGGATGAAGTCACAGGCATCTTCTAGTAGTACATATTAAAATCCTATATGATAAGTTATCTCTCGTGAAGGCTCAAGATCGGTTCAGTGATTGCCAAGGGAACGAACTAACAGCCTTCAGCATTATAACAGTATTCAGTATTAGAATAGTAGTTTTTCTATAAATTCCGTATGAATTCTTTCACGTTCCGGTAGTAAAAGTACACTCTTTCCGTCTCTAAGAAGACAAACAAACAAATTTTTACTTATATATATTAGTATTATTACTGTATACCTAATATTATGAAAGTATACATTCTAATTTTCGATTTATTTATTTCGAGTTTTAAGTAGGTATAGAATTTTTTCAGTGGAATTCACACCTAAAAGTTAAACACATTCTTGTAACCAAGAAAAAAATTTGTAATATTTAGTGAATAAGTACACAAATTTCTTAATAAATACGAAGTTCCGTTCCTTGTGTGCCAGTTACGAAACTTTTCCCCTTAATAATTTCTAACGTATCAAGTTGATTTAAGTTTCCGTTTAGTTTATGGCACATCATTATCATCATCTTCAGTATGCGGGTGTTCACTTGCCCAGAGTTTTATGTCTGCTGTATAACATATGTATTATTCATTCATACTTGCCAGAGGAGCTGATGAGGAATGTGGTGGTGCCAGTTGTGAAAGATAGAACGGGGGACGTTTCTGATATCAAAAACTATAGACCGATTTCATTAGCTACTACAATAGCCAAAGTACTTGATGGGCTCTTGGATAAACATCTAGACCAATACTTAAAACTACATGACGCTCAGTTCGGTTTTAGGGCTGGACTATCCACTGAGAGTGCGGTGTTGACCTTAAAAGAGACTGTCAAGTACTATACAAGCAGGAAAACACCGGTCTATGCCTGCTTCCTGGATCTTTCAAAAGCGTTTGATTTGGTTTCATACCCGGTACTATGGGATAAGCTCGGACGCACTGGCATGCCTCAGGAACTCGTCAGTATCTTTAGACACTGGTACGCGCATCAAGGTAACCAGGTAAGATGGGCGGGTGTATACTCGGACACCTACAGGCTGGAATGCGGAGTTCGGCAGGGTGGAAGAAGCTCTCCGAAGCTTTTCAGCCTGTACGTGAACGAGCTGATTGAGGGACTTAGCAGCATGTATGCGGGATGTTCTATTGATAATCTAATGATTAATAACATCAGTTACGCGGATGATATGGTGCTGCTGAGTCCTTCAGTCTGCGCGTTGAGAGATCTGCTGCGTGTGTGTGAGGACTATTCAGAAAAGCATGGACTTAAATATAATGTTAAAAAAAGCATGCTCATGGTCTTCGCTGCAGGCAGTTTTTCTCCAAGTTATGTGCCACCGGTGAGATTGTGCGGTGCAGAGCTGATCAGGGTGCACCAATTCACTTACCTTGGTCATGTGGTTACAGCAGACATGAAGGACAATGGAGACATAGATAGGGAACGGAGGGCATTGGCGGTTAGAGGGAATATGTTAGCTCGCAGATTTGCTCGTTGCACAAAAGAAGTTAAGGTCACACTCTTTAAGGCCTTTTGCCAGAGCTTCTACACTTGCAGTCTGTGGGTTGACTATACCCAAAAATCTCTAAGCGCTCTCCGAGTCCAGTATAATAACACCTTCAGAATAATGTTGGGACTGCCTCGGTACTGCAGTGCGTCCGGTATGTTTGCGGAAAGTCGTGTGGACGGTTTTTTCGCAAGCATACGGAAGAGGATCGCCTCAACCAAAAGAAGATTGGAGAATAGTTCCAATATTATTCTGAGGGTGATAGCTGACAGACAGGACAGCGCTTTCAAAGCGCACTGGATGTCTGCTTTAGTTTGTAAGTGTATTAATTATATTAACTAACATAGAATAAGTCATACTAACACTTATATATTGTCTATTATTATTATTGTTTATTATTATTTATTATTTCATGTTATTAGAATTACTAACATAGGATAAGTCTTTTACTAACCATTATGGACCTTTGTTGTCTGGTAATAAAATAAATTCAATTCAATTCAATTATTGCTATGATAACAATTTCCTTTCAGAAAATACATTATTGTATATATATAATATTAATCAATATATTAAACAATAATATTCAATCAGATAATAAAAAAGCTTATCCATATTAGAACGTAGTTCTTTTTGGCACGATGAAACGCGGAGACCTGACTTGGAAAACTCGTACGTGACAAAAAAGCCGTAAAACTTGATCTCTCTTCTTCTAGTATAACTAAAAAGAGATAAGAGAAACTGAAATTATATTGTAGTGAGTGTTGAATATTTTGGTCGTTTCCAAGTATCTTAGCCGGAGCCGAGCCGCATCGTAAACAGCATGTCGCAGGTTCGAGCCCGACTTACGAAATTCACTAATACGTATTATTTTTTTGTTTCTAGGACATCCCAAGTGATATAAAAAGAACGACGCCTCAGATGAGGAAACGTTAAAAAATAATTCATGAAAAAGTAGCTATTTGTTCAACAAGAGAGTAAAGTTCGTCTTCATTGCGAGTACCGAGTTTAGACAAGTGAAGCAAGAACAACTATGAAAAGAATGAAAAATGAAGAATAATAAAATTACTAACGAATAAAGGGTTGGTACAGCGCCTACTTCATATTTACATTAAAAAAGCCTAACTGGCCAGCAATTTCTATTATTGTCATGTTTATCTAGCCAGAAATTTATATTATAGGCTTGCGGACAGTAAAAAACCTCGCAACTGTGCACCAATATATATTATTATCACGTCAAGCATTTTTCTGCGAACAATTATTGAAAATTACTGGAAAGTAGTATTATCTATTCTGTGATGTGGCTAGAAAAGAGCGTATGTACATGTACGTATTGTTTTTTTAAATTAATAATGAAGCAATCTTCGAAGAAAAAACACTAATTTTTGAATGAAAACTCTCAATTTCCAAAACAGTTCTACTCTCTAGGTCTACTAGCCTAATATCAGGAACTAAGTCATCAGTCAAAGGTCGTTACGTGAATGTTTGAGTCACAGATTTGTTCGCATGATCGGGCCGTGTCGAGCGAACCGCGCGCCACTTGCTGAGCCGAGCCGAACCTGCGATGCGTATTTACCGTCGAGGCAGGCTCAAGCCGACTGTATGAAGCGGTTCCAATAGTCTAGAGCAGAGATTCCCAAAGTGGCGCCAACCCGAAGGACCCCAAGGGGTCGATATCGATTTCCCAGGGGTCGACATAAACGAAAACTGATTTTGTGGGTCAACGAAGTCAAAAAATCGACCTCTATTTTAATGTTTTTTTTTAAAAAAATATTACCTACTTCTATTTTTACGTTATTTGTATTAATAGTAATTATAAATTACACTTGGTATGTACTGAATTTTATGTCTATATATTTTGTTAAATTTTGATGATAGCGAACCGCGAAGTTTTTAAATTGGTAAGTATTTTGTATCTATAGGAAAAAACTAGAGATAGGATTTTTAAAATAATTTGGATATGGGGGTCTGAAGTATCAGTTCATTTTTGAAAAGGGGTCTCTTTGCCAAAATAGTTTGGGTATCCATGGTCTAGACTCTAGAGTCTAGACTTTATCCAAATATGTAAGAAGTGGATAGGAATTATTAATCCACGATTGTCGTCAATCGCAAGCCTTTTCTGCAATACAAAAATACTAATTGATACTAAAATGCGAAAGTGAGTCTGACTGTCTAAGATCTAAGACAGCTGTATTATTCATGAATTAGGTCACAGGTGCAGCAGTCAGATTGTTCGACAATCCAACTGAAATTCAAAACGGAATATAATATAATATTATTGTCCTTCTCAAACCCGGTTTTTTTCCAGATTGTAAGAACAATCCGACTAACTTTTTTCCAGGTTCTTAGATTGGTGTAAGAGAACGAAGTAGACAAAAATATCTCATCTGCAATCATTGTCGGTGTGGTGGTAACTAGTCACGGCCGAAACCTCCCATCAGGGAAGCTATAATTTTAGCTAAAAGCGATTTCACAGATAAACGCAAATATTAAATTATACCATTCAGAGATGTCCCGGTGTTGCAAATACCAATATTATCCTCTGCCTTTGCGACGATATCTATTCAATTCAAACGAGCCAAACACAAGCCCACAAAGGCACATAAACAAGTATAAATACTTCGATAGTGTATCACATTTAGGTCAAATAAATAACGATATAATTCCCAATTCTGTGAGCACGTCTATTATTGTCCTTTGACTACTAATATACTGGCTCTATCCACTTGGAGGATTCATCCAAGATATACAAAAGAATCCAAATTTTCAGGATTCCAAGCCATCCTATATACGGAGAGAAAAATAATATAAGCCATGAAGAAAGCAAACAAAAGTTTCGATACTAATATTATAAAGTACGAAAGTGTCTCTCTGTATGTTACGGCACCACGCTAAAACTACTGGACCGATTTGAATAAAACTAGGCCCACTTATCTTCACTCTGGGAGTCTGGATTAACAGTAATCATATACTAAACGATGCCGGTGAAAACGTCCGTTTAGATCAAGTTTTTGTAATTTCCGTGAGAACTCTTTCATGTTTCGGAATAAAATGTAGGTAGCCTATGCGTCAGTTCAGGTTATAAGCTATCTCTATTCCAAATTTTGGCCAAATCGTGTAGTCATGAAGGAGTAACAATGTAGTAACAACAGTAACATGCAAATTTACAAACATCAAAATTTTCACATTTATAATAATGGTAAGATTTAATACCGAAAGACCTTAGGAAAAATCTACAAAGGCCTCGGCTAGCGCCTCGTTCTTCCAATATGACTCAGCCGTAAATTGTTTTATTTCCAGGCTGAGAAGTAATGTCTTATTGCTTTACACAGAAAACATTATAGGTGGGGCAATTAGGTTTTAATATACTCGTAGAACGATCGCGTCGGTCAGCGCTAGTACCTGTGTTTGCGAAGGTCTGCCATTGATTGAGCCGCGGGATACAACAAAGCTGAAATTACTGATGTCGAGAGATATGAGTATGTACGAGTACCTACAATCGTTATCCTGAAATACTGTTCACTGTATAAGTCACGACTTCCAATATGTGGATAACATGTTTTGGACTAACAAGTCCTGGATTTGCATCTCATTATACCCGGCTTTGTTTATCGTCTTTATCAAAACTAAACAAAATTTCCATATGTTAAATACAATAAATTTCACGACCTCCCTGGCCGTAGTGCAGTGTTGAGCGCTAAGTCCCGGGTTCGATTTCCGGCAGGGTCCATCTGGGGATTTATAATTTTTCTCTGACCTGGTATGGTGGGACGTTTCGGCCGGCCGGCATATTCTATAACTTAGGTGTCCAAAAAAAAGTTTTTTTTTCCACTACAAGTTAGCCCTTGACTGCAATCTCACCTGATGGCAAGTGATGATGCAATCTAAGTTGGTAGCGGGCTAACCTGTTGGGGCATGGCAGTTATATTAAACCCATACCCCTATTCGGTTTCTACACGGTATCGTACCGGAACGCTAAATCGCTTGGCGGCACGTCTTTGCCGGTAGGGTGGTAACTAGCCACGGCCGAAGCCTCCCACCAGGCACCAGGTTTTGAAAAAATTAAAGAATTTTGTAGGACTATCCATAGACGAAGTCACGGGCAATAGCGTTTCAAATACTTAAAATAAATACTTTCAAGCATAGGTAGGTAGGTATAAGTTAGAAGCTTATATGTTGACGGGTAGAATATCTGAATGTTAATAACGACCTACTCGTAGCACCATAACCTAAGATTGTTGGACCCTTCTCTGTCCAACCGAACATCATAATCTATCTCGGAGATAATAATATTTAACATAAGATTGATTAAGCTCTAGTATCTACAAGAGCAATGAAAATGTTTATCCACCGTTAATATTTATTCGACAAATTTCCAGGTAAATAGATCGCAAAATGGACTATTTATAACCTAGGTATTAGATGATGCCCGCTACTTCGTCCGCATGGATTAAGATAACTGCAGGTTTTTGAATCTCGCAAAAAACCGGGATAAAATTATAGCCTATGTCCTATATAATCAATCAATTTATCATCAAAATCGGTTGAAAAGATTGACCATGAAAACGTAGTAGACAGAAAGACAGACAGACTCACCCTCGCATTTATAATTAACATCAAAATAAAGATTTTTTTGCATTTGGGTGGAAATCACACTCGGGACTGGATAGAGCAAAACGCCATTCTCTTTCATAATAATATTATGGAGATTGCACACTACGCGACAGGATAAAATGTGTATCCCTCCGACGCGGACGTTTCGCGCGTTATAATAAGACTAGCGGTCCGTCCCGGCTTCGCACGGGTTGCACTTGATCAAAATAGTCCATACCCAATAATGGTCAGTCGGCACTGAGACGAACAACTCAACCATACGTTCTCAAATTTTGCAAACCGCTGTGAACGCTTGGCACTTGAGTCTCCAATACGACGTATTTTCTATTTTCGCTGCACTCGCCTGGGAACTATGTTTAGTACTAACAACTAAGTTGAGACCTGACTCTTTTAGGCATTTCGCAGTCTGTCTACAACAGTTAGATATTAAAATGTTAAAAAAAATGTTAGTAAGTTCTCTTGTATTTATTACTAGCGGTCCGCCCCGGCTTCGCACGGGTAGCACTTAATCAAAATAGTCCATACCCAATAATGGTCAGTCGGCACTGAGACGAACAACTCCACCATACGTTCTCAAATTTTGTTCAGCAAACCCCTGTGAACGCTTGGCACTTGAGTCTCCAAAACGACGTATTTTCGCAGCCCTCGCCTGGGAACTATGTTTAGAACTAACAACTACGTTCAGACCTGGCTCTTTTAGGCATTTCGCAGTGTCTACAACAGTTAGATATTAAATATAGTAAGTTCTCTTGTATTTATTATGTTTGTCTTGACAAATATGACATAAAAGTGTCTTGACAAATATGACATAAAAGACAGTCTGAATTAATAAACGAATAGAGGTTTAACGTAAAAAGTTAAATTAGGTGAATTTTTCCGACTTAATTCACGTTATTGCAATTTTCGAAGGGATCTCTAATTTATTTTAAAATAAAATGTAGCCTATGTTACTCAGCGATAATGTAGCTTTCTAATGAAAAAAGAATTATTAAAATCGGTCCAGTACTTTTTGAGTTTATTCGTTACATACAAAAATACAAAAATACAAATCTTTCCTCTTTATAATATTAGTGTAGATAAAGTATAATAACAAAGCTCAAAAATGTTTTTTTTTGGAATCAAATTTGTTATAGCATCAAACATTTGAATTTTAGTTCCGTACATAATACCGATGCGGAACGCAATAAGCGCGTCACGGAAATTAATTAAGAATTAATTTACAATTAAACTAACATACGCGGAATCCGAAATTACTTGCGAATTATTCGAATACTGGGTTTGAGCGTGTGTCATTGTTGAGCAAGTAGGTACCTATTGATGTGAATTATTGCAAACGGATTTAAACTACAGGTTTCCTAGAAAATCAGCCTTATATCTTAATCTTAGTCACAACCAATGCACGTCCAGTGCTGGATGAACTACAGATGCACAGTGCGGCGCGGCACTTAGTGGCAAATATTCCATGTAAGAGTTTGTATGGAGCTGGGCCTACTTAAGCGATGCGACATGGGAATGCACAGCGACAATAATAATTTGTACTTAAGAATACTTGCCGTTACTTGCTGCGCAGCGCCGAACCTCTGTAGAGGAGCTAGACCTTCACAGGAAATGCTCTTTAGCTGCTTGCTTCCAGCGGCTCTCAGGTACTGGCTCGACCTTATCCTTCAACCTAGCGTGGAGTCGTCCAACGCTACAATTTCCGGTGCGAGGCCGCCATTCAAGCAACTTGGGACCCCAACGTCTTTCGATACTTTATACGATGTGCTCGTTTATTGCCTTAAGGCTTCTTTCCACGTCGTCCCTCTTTACACTTAAGTGTAAAGAATTTTCGGGCCATAGGTATGTCAATTATTCTGGTTCTCCAGGTGGAAACGACTAACTTTTCTACAAAAGAAAATATGACTCAATGAATTTAGACACTTAGAAGAACTTGTAAACAAAGTCAAAGAGTAAGATGACATTTATAAAAATGACCGCACCCCGAAAACATCGTTAGAGATGTTTTCTTGGGTACTGCTTGTATTAAATCAGAACTTTTACCAACAATTACCATAAATCCGTTCCAAAGTTGAGTAAATCAAATTGTGGGTCACTGGTACTTGTGTATTATGTATGCTGAAGCACTTTAGCTCCAAGAGTTTTATAAATCAAATCGCTTATGCCGTGACCTGGTTGTTTAATACCAAATGACTACCTCCCTGACGCAGTGTTGAGAGCTTTAGTCTTAACGTGAGAATTCCCGGGCTCGATCCCCGGCAGGGTCAAATTGGGAATTAATAATTTCTGATGTTTCTCTGGTCTGGCCTGATTTGGCTTCCACCGTGGCTTGTTACCACCTTACAAACAAAGACATGCCGCGAAGCGATTTAGCGTTCCGGTACGATGCCGTGTAGAAACCGATTTCAGGTATGGGTTTAATATACCTGCCATGCCCCTAACAGGTTAGCCCGCTACTAATTTCTTCCGCTTTCATCATCACTTCCTGGATTAGGAGTAGCTAGGTGAAATTGTAGTTCTTCAGAACTTGTCGTAGAAAAAAACAAACGATATTTTTTTAAACTGCACTTTAATTTTTAATTTCTAATTTTTAATAATAATATTTATGTTACCTACGAGTATATTATTATGAATTGGATTTTATAATGTTGTGTACACACACATTTAGGGTTGTTACATGGATCCTGATCTGACGTTCTATATTTTGTCGATGTTTTGGTAGCTACATGTTTAGTGTAAGTGTCTTTTCATTAAAATAAAAATAAAATAAAGCTTAAGCTATGAAGTGTAAGCTATAAAAATTGCATCTGGCAGTTACGGAGTGCGTTTACTGCGTGAACAGCGATGTGCGGCACGCGCCGAACTGCTATCAGGCACGTACGATTTGTTTTAATATTTCACACTACACCACTGCGCATTGCACAGTTTAGCTACCATACAGTGGGCTGAATGAAATGCCGTAGGCTAAAATGTGTGTGAAGTTTTCCAATCTTAACTTGCCCAAATTGGTGGACTGTTATGCTTCTCAGAGGAATCCTGGAGGCTTACTATCATCGTTTAAAGCATTTTTTTTATTTTTTTAACGCTCTTGTTTCATAATTACAATTTTCATTTTAGGGTCGTCAAGGTACGTCATGTAAAACGTCGATTTTAAAATAATACTGCTTTGAGCGATGATAGTAGCCACGCCTGCCCTAGTACCCTGGTCTTAGCAGTGGGCGGCGATGAGTTGATTTGATGATGATGATAGTGATGAGTATCGGAAAATTGAACGTAATGAAAAGGTGTTCAAATATTGAAAATATTAATAATAATTTACTATTAATTATTAGTTAAATAAGTTCTATTAATAAATAAAATATTCGCGGTAAATATTATTTGAAAGTAGGCTATTTTCTTGAGAAATATAATTCACTGAAATATTTGAGTATCATTTCATTAAATTTTTTATACTCTTTTATAACTGTTTTGAATAGTTACCAAAAAAAATATTCAAATGTGTATTGTCTTATTATCGGTGCTCTATACTACGAAGCATAATATTATTATCTTGTAAGCATCAGTGAAACACTATCTCACTTGTGAAACCCAGGTTGCAGCTTTATTCCGAACTGTATGATTGCTAAGCTACGGCAGTTTCATAAATAAAACTCTAACAATACTCGAAAAATATTCTCTGAGCGGCCCATTGAAAACGTCAGTTCACATTGTACAGTTTATATTTATATGTTGTGTGTTTGTGTTGAATGTTTAATTCGTAAATATTTGATTTCGCCGCGGATTTGTGTTTTACACATTGGTATGCCAATAAAGCTGATTGACGGACTTCACATTCGTACAGTCTTTATTACAGTCATTGATGTAGAATTTTAGTCGTCGTCGTCGTCGTCAACCGATGGACGTCCACTGCTGGACATAGGTCTCTTGTAGGGTCCTCCACAAGCCACGGTCTTGCGCCGCCTGGATCCAGCGACTCCCTGCGACTCTCTTGATGTCGTCCGTCTACCGTGTGGGGGGTCTGCCGACGCTACGCCTTCCAGTGCGGGGTCGCCATTCCAGCACTTTGGGACCCCAACGCCCATCGGTTCTCCGAACTATGTGCCCCGCCCATTGCCAATTCAGCTTCGCTACTCTTCGGGCTATATCGGTGACTCTGGTTCTCCTACGGATCTCTTCATTTCTGATTTGATCACGTAGGGACACTCCCAACATAGCCCTCTCCATCGCCCGCTGAGTGACCCTGAGCCTTCTTATCAGGCCCATAGTCAGCGACCATGTCTCGGATCCGTAAGTTAACACTGGCAACACGCACTGTTCGAAGACTTTGGTCTTCAGACACTGAGAGATTTTGGACGAGAAGATATCTCGAAGCTTCCCAAACGCAGCCCAGCCGAGTTGAATTCGGCGGTTGACCTCCTTCTCGAAATTGGACCTACCCAGCTGCACTGTGTGCCCCAGGTACACGTACTCGTCTACAATCTCGAGTGCAGAGCTCTCAACGATCACTGGGTGAAGCGGAACATGAGCGTTAGACATAACTTTCGTCTTACTCATATTCATTTTTAGGCCCACCTGTTGAGAAACTCTGCTGAGGTCATTGAGCATTGCGTTGAGGTCTTCCAGAGTCTCTGCCATGATGACTATGTCATCGGCAAAAGGTGAGTGATGTACTCGCCGTTTATGTTGACGCCAAGTCCGTTCCAATCCAGAAGCTTAAAGACGTCCTCCAATGCAGCGGTAAACAGCTTCGGGGAGATAACATCCCCCTGTCGCACTCCCCGCTGCAGTCGGATCGGCCTCGTAGTCTGATCCTGTATACGGACTGACATGGTGGCGCTTTCGTACAAACACTTCAACACTTGGACATACCGATAATCAATCCGGCATCTCTGCAGAGACCTCAATACCGCCCAAGTTTCCACCGAATCAAAGGCTTTCTCATAGTCCACAAACGCTAAGCAAAGTGGCCGGTTATACTCCTCAGTCTTCTGTATAACCTGCCGCAGCGTGTGGATGTGGTCTATGGTGCTAAAGCCTTTTCGGAATCCGGCTTGTTCGGGAGGCTGGAAGTCGTCAAACCTACGGGCGAGACGATTCGTTATGACTCTTGAAAACAACTTATAGACATGACTCAACAGCGAGATAGGTCTATAATTCTTCAGCAGGGTATTATCACCTTTTTTGAAGAACTTAGTACAGAAGAATTTTAGTACAGTTTTGGTATTTTATAATTAAAGGCCTATTGCACATTTTAAGAAAATGTCTTGTGTCTTATAATATAAGTATTAGTAACATCTCATATTTTGTATGCGCGTGTCTGATAAGACACAAGAAAAAATATTTTGTAATATGTATGATCTCATACAACAACTATTGCGACTGAATTTCTTATGAGACATTAATTCTAAAAAAGACAAGAATGTTTCTTGTAATGCGCAATAGGCCTTACGGTGACCGAGGAAAGCAGTGCCGGTACACAATTAGTTCTTTGGCAAATCACTTCGTACTGGACTTTATTGCTCAAAGAAAATCACTCTCCAAAAATCACGTCGATCCGTTGCTCCGTTGCGAATTGCGGCGTGATTGAAGGACAAACCAACAAACAAAAGCACTTTCACATTTATAATATTATTATGAATTCCACTACAAGTTAGACCTTGACTACGATATCACCAGTTGGTAAGTGATGATCAGACCAGACCAGACAAAAATCAGAAAAAAATATAAATTCCCAAAGTGACCCTGCCAGGAATCGAACCCGGGACCTCCCACCTCCCACTCCAACCACGCTCAACACTGCGCCAGTGAAGTCGTCGTTTCTCATTCGTACCTTCTGTCTTTTTCTAATTAAATAAACAAACATATACCTAGTTACAATAGTGATGGTACGTTACCAGTTGACACGAATAGGCAATTAGCTGTTAACTGCAGCCTCTGCCGCAAAGTGGGGTGTTGTGGCCGAACTAATCCTCGACTCGCTACTTACTATAAACTAAAAGCGAGTTTGTCCCAATGTGTACGTCCACCATGCGTCGAGAGTGCCTAGGACAACGGGTTCACTAAATTTTTTATGAAAACTATTTGGGAAATCACATTTAAAAAAAAAATTAAAACATCAATGTACAATTTGTTTTTGGAAGTCAAATAGGTGATGTTGGTAATGGTGATACTTTAATAAACACTTCAAACGAATCTACGAAGGTTCCAGTCGCACCTGGTCTGAGAAGAAGCCTACACAGCCATTATTTCTAGGATTTCAAGAATAATGACTACTTCCTTTAACCTTCTCACTACAATGAAATTAATTTTTAGCAGAAGCAATTTGAATTATTGGAATCTGTCATAATAATTCCAATTTTATTTATTTCATGCAGACCCTGGAACAAGATGAGTAACGATTTTTTAAAATTATTATGCTGCTATAATGTCGTCTCCGTCATCAACCGATAAACGTCCACTGCTGGCATAAGCCTTTGGTAGAGACTTCTAAGCGTTGCGCTCTTGCACTGTCTTGAATCTAGCCCTACGACTGAATAATAAAATGTCATGGAAAATAATGAAATAAAATACACTTTACAGTACCTACACCCAAAACCAAATAAATATAATATATCGCTTAGAAGCTGTCTAGTGTCTATAATCACAGAATAACTAATAGTACCTGCTATAATCCATTCTAATATTACAAAATACATTATATATTTCACGGCCCATCTTATTAACCGATTTTGATGAAATTTTCCCCGTGAATGACATAATATTATGCTACTTTTTGTCCCGGGAAATTAGGCGAATCCCGCGGGAATCAAAACAAAACCCTTAATCAACGTGGGCAAAGCCTTGGGCATCGTCTGGTGTCCTTATAATTTCCGCCAAGAAACGCATTCATAGCCACCTCACAACCAACAACGGCGAACATCAATAAGATTAAAGCAAATAATTGTACTTAGCAGTTTTTAGAGCATCGCAGAGTATTACCAAGTGTGGTCGCAAGTTTGTTTAACGTGAAGCGATGGTCGAAGTTGCCGCCCGAAGATATACACAAACAAAGATATTTAGTTTCTTCGTAAGATGTTCAGTTACACGTGAACAACATTTAGCCCTTATTTTTTTCCAGGAGCACCTAATAAAGACACTAAGGCCAACTTATACCACACTGGCTGAAATGATTTAGTTTTTTGTGATGCTGTCACTTTTTGATAAATTTATTCCGTGGTTGACATGAAAAGAACAGATAAAGAACATTTAACTTAAATAAAAACAATCGAAAAGATATTTTGTTGACTGTAGCATAGACTTAGAATTTTTTCGCTACGGTACATTCTAAGGCTATGGACTGTAGGTTATATAAGGCGCTAGCGGTTAGTCTCTGACTCTCTCCCTCTGCTATTAATGGAGAGAAACAGAGTACCAATTATTTTAGTTGAATATTTTGAACATTGACTAGGAGTTGCGGAGGCCAAGACTGTTAGTAGCCGCATCGTAAGGACACGAATCTTCACGAATGGGAAGTGGGGAGCGTTTTTTTGAAATAGAATAGCAAATACTCAAGTGAAAAGAAGCTACGTTCTTACGGTGTGGCCAATGACACCGCACGGCTTGTTGGTATTTCAGAGACAATATACGTAAGGGCCAGGTCTTTGTAACGCTTCACCCCGCAACCGTTCATTCCTATCTTCAAGAATATTCTCTCCCCCTATATTTTTTAACTGAGTGTGTATCTTGGTATGATAATGAATATCCAAGTTTTAAAAGCGCTGAGTCGTTGAGCTGCGGAGTATAATTAGCGACTGGGTACAAGCAGCAGGGTTTGAGATAAAATACAACTTTTAAAAATTTATTGAAAGTTACACCTGCGGTGTATTGTTCATACAAATAGTGTAGCCATAGTTTAGCTTGATCCAACACCTTTCACCTCGTTTCCAGTCATCTTTCTATTGATTTCGTATTATTCGTCTAATAATGGAGAAACTCTTTCCAGTCGTTTCTAATTTTATTATTAGCGTTTCATTTAAAGTTTATAAAATTAATGAAATCTACCTTTACTTAAAAGCATTTGTCACTTTCAATACAAAGCGTAGCAGGGGCAACGACCTGGTTCTACGATTTATAAAGCTAGCAAGGTGGATGTTTTTATGCACTAGACACAATTTAGCCCTTTAGACTGCGATGGTTTTTTTTTTGTCCACTATAAGTTAGCTTTTGACTGCAATCTCATCTGATGGTAAGTGATGATGCAGTCTAAGATGGTAGTGGGCTAACCTGTTAGGGGCATGGCAGTTAATTAAACCCATACCCCTATTCGGTTTCTACACGGCATCGTACCGGAACGCTAAATTGCTTGGCGGCACGTCTTTGCCGGTAGGGTGGTAACTAGCCACGGCCAAAGCCTCCCACCAGGCCAGACCACGGAAAATTCTGAAATAATAAATTCTCAAATTGACCCTGCCGGGGATCGAACCCGGGACCTCCACACGTTAAGACAACAGCGCTCAACACTGCGCCACGGAGGTCTTCAACCTTTCTGATTCAAACTAATCTCATCTGGTGGTAAGTGATGATGCAGTCTATATAAAGTTCCATCAGGGGCCATACCGCCAACGCTTAAAACAATACTTAAGCAATATTACTCAAAATGACAGTTTGATCTCACGTACCTTGACGTTGCTAAAATAAGGATTATAATTCCAAAACACGAAAGTCAACAATAATGAAACAATATTGCTTTAAGCGTTGGCAGTGTGGCCCCTGGTGAGCTCGCAATCAAAGGCTCACTAGTAGTGTTAAAAAATACTACATTTACCCGATTATTTATGACGTATCGAAGCTTTTTCGTTGTATCTTCAAAAAAATGTTGTCAATTTTTTTTTTAAAAGTAATTCTTCCTTGCGGACCTAAATGAGCAAGTCAAAATGAATTTTTGCGTCTTTAAGATGTCAAAATTACGAAGAATGTTATAACATAAAATAAGGACAATATTACTCACTGAATAAATAAGAAATGTTAAAAATTCATCTGTAAAGGGGAAATAAGTATTACCCCTTCACTGAAGAATTTTAGATGAGGAATAATAATTAATTATAGTTTTAATTAGAAAGCTTCACGTGAATGGTTTTAATTAAAGTATAACTATACAATGAAATTATCCGCCATTATCCTTATCGTGTTCGTTTGTAATGATTCTGATATTGTCTAGCTCTAGTAGTATCTAGTTATGGAAACATACGAGAACATATTGCGAATTAAAACGCAGCTGTTTCATTCAAGCTTCAGTAACAAACAAGGGGACCGCGATACACGCGCATTGCTAGATGAAATCATAATGAGAAAATCAAATTATACTCTACTAGTCAAAATATATTTTTGTACGTTGGTGAAAATCATATTAAAATCGACTAAAAAGTTTAGAAAAAAGCGGTGATAATGAATTTGTTGAATGAGTATAGGATAGTAAAAAAATAATTAAAATTAAGTTTAACTTTTGTTCCTAGATGTATGTATGTGTATATTTAAAAGGGGTAGTATTTAAACGAGCGAAAATAAATTTATATTATAGGTGTCAAAAAACAGAATACAGCGTACTGAAATACTAAGTTAGCGACAGGCTGTGGGCGACTACAAATATTGAAAATGTTGGCTTGAAAATACTAATTTGAGTTACTGGTTATTCAGAACGATCAGTTTAATAATTCTTATGCGAACTTTTTTCTATTTTAGGGTCAATTTTATGGCTCACATTATATTCCACATTATGTATAATATATTTTATATAAAGATTAATTCATTGGTCAAATTCGCGATTTTACATAATGTCGGTACATTTTACAAACTTTAGTGCTTCTGAAAATACATTTTTATAAACTTAAGTTAGGTATATTAACCCGATAGAACCTATTGAATAATTATGTCTAACCCTAACCTAACATTTTGACAAATATTGTACTAATTATACAAGATTTAACGCAGAGATTTTGTGCGAGACGAACTTATATTCTGTTCTGCTATTTTCAAAATAAATAGAAAAACAAATATCTCAAATAGTATCAGTACCTAACAATACTAATAAAACTCCCTGAAAGGTATATTTTTGAAGCACTCAATGTATTAACTCAAACCGGTTATAAAGTTAATTACTTAGTTTAGTAGTCGATAACTCAGTATTTTTGTCGCTAGCTTTAGTATTTCATTCGGTCAATTACAGTCGTCAGTTATTTTTTTGTCGATCGATTAATAATATCCCATTTAAAAGACGTCAAATGCCTTGTGACACTTGAAGAAATACAGAAGACGTCATCAGCAAATCGGCTGATGACGCACGCGGGCTGTTTTCTTTTGTTGTTATTACCATGAGCAAAGGGTATTACTCTATTTATATGCTTTGAATTCAGAACGTGTGGTTTTTCTCAGTGAGGCTGCATCGGCCTCTTTGTGGCTCGCATGTGACATGTGTGTGTGACATGCAATTAATATCAGAACGTAATCTTCGAGATCTTTCACAACGTTTGTTTTCGTATTTTTGTGTCGTATTTTCAAAGT
Organism: Erebia epiphron; assembly: GCA_963932025.1. Classification (NCBI taxonomy): domain Eukaryota; kingdom Metazoa; phylum Arthropoda; class Insecta; order Lepidoptera; family Nymphalidae; genus Erebia; species Erebia epiphron. The sequence goes on from OZ009960.1 coordinate 18,527,414, forward strand.
CAGCCGAAGCTTTGGCGTGCACTCGCATGAGATAAGGCGATGGGCTGCTGCGATACTGGAGCGAATATTGCTTACGTTGCAACAGTAGGCTAAGAGCCATATTCCATTCTCTACTGTGGATATTATAAAAGTATTTTTCTTTGTTTGGAACTAGGTGATGCCCGCGATTTCTTGATTATGTGGGATTGAACGTAGCCTATATTATCACTCTCAAGGCAGAGGATACAAACTTTTAATAAGCTCTAAAACTATGTTATCAACAATATCAGTGCTAAAAATTACGCCGATCCGTTGCTCTAATAAAAGTTAGTGATGAGGCTGTCTAAGATGGTAGCGGGCTTACCTGGCGCCTCGTCCTTTTAAAATCACTCGGGAAGTCCTCGGCTTCGTGTCGTCCTTCCAGTATAACTCAGCCGTGAATTGTTTTATATTCGGTCTGGGCAGTAATGTACACTACTATTGTTTAAAATCGTAGACTCCTAGAGTATCTACTCCAGGAAACTTTGGCTATTCCGTTCATTGCACACAATTGCCGTAGCTTCGTTATTAGTTTGTAATGATAACTCCAAGCTAAACTAAACTATTATGATCCAGCACTAAGCGTCAAAACAATATCAACATTCGTTGCAAAAATTTCCAAGTGTGCACTATTTTTACGGTCCTATGCCCTCATCAAGCTAGCTTCCGTGGCTAGTTATCACCCTATCGGCAAAGACATGCTGCCAGGCAATTTAGCGTTCTGGTTATATGGGTTAAATATAACTACCATACCCCTAATTATAGTAACAATCCATACTAATATTATAAATGCGAAAGTGTGTCTGTCTGTCTGCTACGCTTTAACGGCTCATCTTTTCAACCGATTTTGATGAAATTTGGTATAGGTTACATCCCGGGGAAGGACATAGGCTATTTACTTTCTATCCTGGAAAATTAAGGAGTTCCCGCGGGAATCAAAAAACTTAATCCACGCGGACGAAGTCACGGGCATCATCTAGTTATAAATAAGGGAAACAGAGCGTTAAAAGCTTAGGGTGCTCACGAATAAAAATGTACACAATACTCATACGCTATAATATGCATGTGTAACTTATAGAGTTCTGTTAAGTCTAAGTGAAGTCTAAGCTAATACTTTACCTTTACGCCTTAAGTGTAGATGAAAATAGGGGTTATTAACTTTCAAGTTATGAAAATATCCATTTTCAAATTATTAAAAAGTCTGGCACCGACAGAAAAATTAGCAGCAAAATTTTCGTTTCGTAATTTATTTTGAGATTTCTTTGAAAAATTCCGTTAATATACTCGGTACGTTTATCCAATTAACTTTCAGTCTGGTATTTAATTCGAAATGCCTCATTTAAAAGCGTTTTATGTTCCAAATACGCGAAGGTTAGTAAAACGAATTTTATTTCTTCTAGTTTTATATTTTCAGAGAGAATAGTTTACACGGAAATTTTGGTGCGTTTACATAAACCGATGCAATCTTTTCTCCAAACTTAAACTGGTTTTCTCTTTTGTGGGTAGGCGTGGAATAAGTTTTTTGTAGGTATCTTATATCCCGCGGAATCTTAATTTTCCGGGATAAAATTCCTAGCCCCATCTCTGCAATATCTCCTTACCAAATTTCATCAATGAAGGTTGAATAGGAGGGCGGTTAAAGTGTATCAGACAGACGAACATACACACTTTCGTATTTATAATATTAGTAGATACTCGAATACTAGGATACGTCTTGTTTAGACTATAACACCTCTGTCTTTAGTTCAGAGTTTCTTCGGTTTACTATTTTTTTAACACACACAACAAATAACTATTTTGAAAACCTAAGTAGGTAAATCTTCGCCGACTAGGTCGCGGCAATCATAAATGGTTATTTGAAGAGTGATTTCGTCCGCGTGGAATAAAGTTATACAATCCCGGGAAACTTATTTTTTTCAGATGACAACTGGTAGCCTATCACACGTAGATCCATTGCTTTACTGCGGTGTGATTGAAGAACAATCCCCCTAACTTCACACGTCTTTGACACAAACCGTACGTTAGTCCGTGAATATTAGAATATAATGTTGGATCGCATGGTGTAAGTTCGCTCATACTTGCGAATTAAATAAAAAAATAAAAAAATCCGGCCAAGTGCGAGTCGGACTCGCGCACCGAGGGTTCCGTACAAACCAGTAGGTATATAAGTAAAAGTTATGGTATTTTTATTCCACTTATCTATTTTAATTTCAATTTAATACCTCTACGCGTTCATGCGGAAAGGGATAGTAAGTTTAAAATTATTAAAAATATTTTTATTATATTATGTGACTAAAAATTTATCCTTTTCGCAATTCTTCCTATATCTGTGCTATAAGACCTTGCTTCGTACCAAGTTTCAAGATTCTGAGTTCACGGGAAGTACCCTGTAGGTTTTGATTCCCTTGCGAGTGTCGAAAATTTGCATAAAAATATTTTTATTATATGATGTAACTAAAAATTTATGTTTTTCGCAATTCTTCCTATATCTGTGCTATAAGACGTTGCTTCGTACCAAGTTTCAAGATTCTGAGTTCACGGGAAGTACCCTGTAGGTTTTGATTCCCTTGCCAGTGTCGAAAATTTGCATAAAAATATTTTTATTATATGATGTTACTAAAAATTTATCTTTTTCGCAATTCTTCTCATATATGTGCTATAAAACGTTGCTTCGTACCAAGTTTCAAGATTCTGAGTTCACGGGAAGTACCCTGTAGGTTTTGATTCCCTTGCGAGTGCAAGAAAATTCGAAAATTTGCAGCACGGCTGTATCTTTTGATTGCGTTGGCTTTGAAGTTTGAATTTTTCACTGCTCTAAGGGACAGTAGACCTGAGTACTTAATATGAATTTCAGCTTGATACCTCCATGCGTTCCTGAGAAAAAGGGTCTTGACACACAGACGGACGGACAATGAAGTGATCCTATTTAAGGGTTCCGTTTTTTCCTTTTGAGGTACGGAACCCTAAAAACGCGCTGGAGTCGGCCATATTTCACCGATATTATCATCAAGATGGTAATAAAACTGTACGAGCACTACACGTTGAATATTAAGCGCTGGAGTGCTACAACCAACACTGGGCCCTTCTTATCTTATCTTATCTATTTTGTCCGAAGAAAATGGATTAAAAGCTTATACCAATTGTTCGCAAATATAAAACAGATACAATTGTGTTTTTTTCTTTGCAATCGTGTTATTATGAGAGTTCACAGCAGACAGCTACAGTTTTAGGCACACAAACATCTATAGTTAGGATTATTTTCCTATAGAATACCTAGCTACTCTATTATAGGCACTCTGAATGACTTTAATATCCGTACTTTAGCCGCGAGACAATATTTTAAATAACAATTCAAAATCAGCATGAACACACGTGACACAAATTCAATTCAATTCAATTCAATATCATTTATTCAATATAGGTACACTGTAGGTACACTTATTGACGTTAAAAATTACTTACTTAAAAAAACACGATGGTGATAATCGGTTACAAAATGATATTGCGCCTGCATTTCAACCCTTTTTTAGGTGTGCGTTGTGCTTTGTGTGAAGATTGATTCTTAGAATGCCTAGAATAAAAGGCCTAGAATTCTACTAAGTATTAAAATCATAAATGGATCAGTGATTATGAACAAAAACATAAGTTCACTTATTTTCTGTTAGTTATAAGACATATTTTGTACAAAAAAAAAACAACCTCAGCTAAAACTTTTCTCTAGACTACGCCTGACCCAACATTCTTTCAAGGGCTAATTTGTAGCAGAATAAAAAAAACAGCAAAGGTTAACCAATAAGGACGCCTGCCAGAATTCGCCCGGCACAAAAGCTTCATAAAGCTTTTTATAGCTGTGTTTAGTGGTAAAAATAGAAACAGCAAAATAATACTAAAACATTATTTACTCTGATCATTATCAATACAATGGGACGAGAATCAATAGCTAATTTTTTGCCCGCATAACCTGAGTCAAAAGGGTATGGTCACGTAAAGTCTAAATAAAAGAGTAAAATCCTAAAATTGTTCGATTATAAATAGTCAAGCGTTGCTACGTGACTCGCAGGCCGACAAATACGCTAGCTGCATTGCATTCCCATTAAGGATAGTGTATTTGGTTCTACGATGGCCTGGGTCAAGGATAGTCAGAAAATATTCAAATATTATTCAGGAATGACAAAATGGCATGAAAGCAACCAGCTTTGCATCTAGAAACCCATAAATCAGTGTAATATACTTGTTACGTAACGTATGCATACCTAGTATATTATGTACATTGTCTAACATTTTTCTTTTTAGGATAAGAGCGACTGCTGAGTTTGTTGCCAATTCTCCTCTGTAGAATCAGCCTTTCGAACCGGTGCAGATAGAGTCTTGACATGTCATAAGTGTCATACGTGAAATCAATAATTAATCATTTATCAATGCAACAGCGTTTTCTTACAATTTTTGTAATAAGGTGTTGTACATAAGTCATCAGAAAACTACGACAGAGCTGTTTTTTGACTTATAACAATTGTTCAACTGTTAACATTCCTTTCCCTATCAGAATAGTATCATTTTACTTATTTTAAACCAAATGATGTCCACGACTTCTTCCACGTGGTGTTAGACTTTTGGATAATACCATGGCAACTAGTTGACTTTTTGAAAATTGTTGTTAAAGATGAGTAGGATCAAACAAAGAAACCTCAACTGAAACATTCGATAGGTAAACATAGCCGTAAAATGGGAACACAACTCCCAAATACAATTTGTATGAGCTAACTGACTGTCGCAGAAATTTCACCTACCTTCTAATAACTTCTAAAACTTACCTAAATAGGTACACAGCGCGTATAGTTTCAATAGTATTTCAAGATTTTATGCACCTTGTCTAAATTCTTAAAACAAGTGTATTAAAATACTTTCAGTGTACAATAATACGAAAGAGTGTACTTATAGTGTAAGAGCACGGTCTTGTGCCGCTTGGACCGTGCTCTGTGGCGATCCTTGCAGGAGAGCTTCGTCCAGCAGTGGATGTCTATATAGGTTAAAGGTAAGAGACTTCAAAAACAATGCATCAAAATATTTTCACTGTGTGCCTAGTGGGAGATGTTCTTCCCCTTCGATCGCGACATCTTTATCTATGATTTGTCTATAATAGGCATGATGACAGTAACCAAGAATCAATGAAATTATGAATTTATCTAATGAAATAGGATTCATAGATTATAAAAACGTATTTATTTTTCTATTTCGAGTGAGATTGCTATTTATTTCGATAAAATTAAACTATAAAATACAGCAATCCGCCATAATGGATCAAACACCAAGAAGCGAATGACGTCACAATTGTTTGTTTTCGAGCTTTGACAATCACACTATTGTTTACTGCACACTGCACAGAATACATTGTCAAAAACAATAGTGACGTCACAAACGACGCCATGACACCGCCGAACGTTTTGGCGTGAGTTTTAAAATTTAAATTTCAAATGCCAATTCATCTACCAAACATTATTTTTCTGCTGAAATAAGATATTTTTTCGAAATATGTAGAAGATTCTTCCGAACATAATCTGACCATTTTTCAAAATCAGTCATCATGCCTATTGTCAAGCGCTTGACAACTGGCGCTCGATCAATTCCATATTTAAAATATTAGTTAGCGTTGTCGCGATCGAAATTCGAAAACCGAAACAAGTAACTCGTATATACGGTAATTCAAATTTGGGACACAGTCTCAAGTTCCGAGTCAACAGCAAATTGTGAGTTAACTTTTGACATTCAAATCAACCCCCGAAATAGCTGTCAGTCAAATTACAGGTTTTCCAGGTGCTTGCCGCAACTTGTCGGCGGGACGCATAAATTAATGACGTTAAGGGAATTTATGCAAAGGCTCTTTACACAGCTGTCTGTTTTAATTATTGTTGAATTAAATGCAAACTATTCCATGCAAAAATAATGTACCTATTTTTTTCATTATTTATTGAAGTGAAAACTTCTTTAGACGCGTTGAGTACTTTTTGGTAGGGGGTGTGGAAACGCGTGACTGACACCATGACCGACACCTTGCCGACCGGTCTTAAAAATAAATATAGTACATTTGTAATTAAACTTTAATGCCTTAGTTTTAAGGCTTATATTTTAAGTATTTTACATATTTTTATTATTATTTTTATAATTATAATTTTTTTTTAACCAGCAGTCCCTATGTCTGCCATTTTTTATTTTCTTGTTCTTCTTTGCCATGCCCACATCCCATTTCATTTGGGGTCGGGCCTCCTTGTACGTAGGCGCCAGGACTTTCTGCCCTGGGTTGTCATTGGCGTGATGTTAAGGGCTCTAACGTCCCTCTCGACATTGGACCACCATGTGGCTGGGGGTCTGCCTCTCCCTCGTGGTTTGGTGGGGATATTCAGCACTCTCTTTACAGGGTAGTCATCACTTCTTCGCATTATATGGCCGTACCATCGAAGCCTACTCCCTAAGCTCTTCCTGCCATTTTTTATTTTATTTTATAATAATATCGCTCTTGTTAGTAGCGTTTTTCAACATTAGGTATTTCATGTTCGACATTGCTTGAGTACCTAATTAATTTTTTGGTTAAACAATGTACTTACTAATTTAATTTATTTCAAAAATTGATTAATACTTACCTACATGTTGCCTTAATGGCCAAATGGCCTCTCATTGACATATCTTACCATCAAATATTGTTAACATAAATGATTAGATATTTATTTATTTCAGGGTATCAACTTGCGAAAACTCGAAATAAAAAAATATTGCTTAAAAGGTCGAATCCATCCGTAATACGGCGAGGTGCATTTTAATTTTAATCGTGGTCTTCGCTGTCAAGTGATAGTCGTCCACTGCTGGACATAATATCATGTCTGTTGCTTTGTCGTTCGTCCACCGCTGCCAACGCTACGCTTTCCAGCACGGGGTCACTTTCCAGCATTCTTCGTTCGGTTGAGCTGAGGACCAGCTTCTTGTCGGCTTTTCTCAGTAGAATTATTTCCGAACCGATGAAGTGGTAGAGTCAAAACACGTATCATAAGTGACACTGGTTTGCCGTACCTATTTCTTCTATATAATAAAAACCAATTGCCGAATGTATGTAAGCGCATCACTTCAGAACGGCTGGGCTAATTTTGATGAAATATTTTGTGTGTGATTGTCAACCCCGAAATGGTTTATATTCACAATTTGATCCGGTAGGGGGCGCTGCAATCAGTTTCGAGGTTCAGGGCAGGACGAAGTCTGCCGGGCCCACTAGTATGAAATAAACAAGTATTGAGTATCATAGCATAGTGAATAATCCAAAAATATGTATAAATAAAACAAAATAAGGTAAATGCTGTAGTGTACCTACTAGGTACTTAGTACATACTACACAAATAAGGTAATCCCGTGAGAAGCCGATGCGGTTCGGCCAGTTAACATATAACTCGTTTGTACTATGCAGATTTATTATTTTCATTTTGGATGGAGGTACGGAGGGTTTAATTTTGTTTGCCCTCCCTTATACATTGATTAAAATTGACTCTTGGGGACATTCCGGTCGCAGGCTGTTTGCATTTTATTAACGTTCATTAATTTGAATGGAATCAGGCGTTACTTTGCGGAAGTTCATGATTCAGCAAAAAGAAAGTCTAGACAATGCAAGATTGTCTAGACAATGCAAGATTGTCTAGACAATCTTGCATTGTAAGGTCGACATCTCCTGAAGATGCTCCGGTGTCGGGGCGAAACGTGCGTCGAGAATAGTATGGAAGTCTTGTGTGGTGGTGCATGTGAGTGGTGGTGGCATTGCTTGCTTGGGAACTTGGCTTTCTTGCTTGGTTGGGAAGGTGAACGGTGCTTCTCTTGTAACTGCATGCTTGACCATACAGAATTTTTTTCTGTTGGCGGATTATAGCAAAATAATTGTATTCTTTTCTTGCTGGTTCATTAATTTATTACTTTCCTCGCTAAATTGCAGTCGATCGGTACAGTTTACAGTTTACCGGAAGTTTATTATTTTCCCCATAATCTTATGGTGTATCCTGAAGTTTCAGTTAGGAAAAATAACTTCTACTCAAATTAGAATTATGCGGCTCCAAACAAAATAAATCCACTTTAAATTAATATGCCGATAAAGACTGATTTAATGCGGTCAAAATCAGGGCAGAAAGGTTGTTGCTACACCCAAACTGGGTATCCATAGCCTACCTTTTATATAATTATTGACTAGATGTTATATTTTGAGGAATAAGTGCTAAGGAATTGCAATTAATAAAGAAATTGAAATTGAAAATACCAGATGCCTGCGACTATTTTATGTAAACGTGTAGGTATATTATGACAAAAAACCGGCCAAGTGCGAGTCGGACTCGCGCACCGAGGGTTCCGTACTCAAGAAGTAGGTATAATTACCTTTGTTAATGAACCGCAAAACTAACTTTGTTTGTAGAGGTTTACTGTTAATATCAAAAAATTACGTTTTTTGTATGGGAGCCCCCCTTTAATATTTACTTTATTGATATTTAATTATTTATTTTGAAAGGTAATTATACAAGTTAATATTCTGTGAAAATTTGAACCGTCTACCTGTTACCGTATTGAGCAAAAAAATACGAAAAAAACACGTTTATTGTATGGGGACCCCCCTTAATATATATATTTTTTTAATTTTTAGTATTTGTTGTTATAGCGGCAACGGAAATACATCATTTGTGAAAATTTCAGCTTTCTAGCTATCACGGTCTATGAGATACAGCCTGGAGATAGACAGACAGACAGACAGACAGCGGAGTCTTAGTAATAGGGTCCCGTTTTTACCCTTTGGGTACGGAACCCTAAAAAGCGTTGAACTCATCCTCCCTCCCCCTCCTTTCAATATAGATGGAGAGAGACAGAGTAACTGTATATTATAATTAGAGTTGAACATTAGAAGCATTTTCAAGTAGCTCTCCGTACTTTCATAGTCATTGTTTTGGAATAGTAAAACGAACTTCTTCTTACTCTTCAATGACACCATTATCATATTTAAATTTGTATTGGGTAACAATAATGAATGAATTAAATGACTATTTATTTTATCATTAGGCTAATCATCACACTATTGTGCCAAGGAGAAAGAAAAGAAAAATAATCATCAACGCTCAATAAAAGAAGCAGCTTAAGTCGCCATATAGCAGTAACTTTCGCTGTGTTTACGAACGTATAAAAACTTTAGTGTGCAGGCTTTTACGACCCGCCCCAGGTGAAGCTGCGTTTAGGGTCCATTGGCAGGTTATGACTTGCGTATTGTCTGTTTGACCTTAGACTGCATCTACGATACAGTTTATAGACTTCCGTCGAATGTGCGTAAGACATATTCTTGCTTCTTGATGGATGGAAAAGTTAAATTTAGAATTTAGAATCCATCTATCCATGTATGCATCCACTGTTGGACATAGGCCTTTTCAAGCGCGCGCCACCAAACACGGTCCTTTGCCTTCCTCATCCACCCGCTTCCAGCCACCTTCTTTAGGTCACACGTCTGCCCCAACGGCCATCGGTTCTGCGACAGATATGACTTGCTCACTGCCACTTCAGCTTGCTAATGCTCAGAGATAGTGATTCCGGATTTTCAAACTCCACTTTTTCACTCCAAAGCACGGTGAGCGACCGTAAGTGCCCACGTTTCCGCTCCATACGTCATTACCGGCAGGACACACTCTTTGAACACTTTTGGGTATAGACGAATCGAAGACCTGATGTAGTTTTGAAAACGCTGTCCAGCCCAACTGAATTCTTCTGTCAGCCTCCTTGCCGAAGTTGTTTCTACCGAGTTGTATAATCTGGCCAAGGTAGTTGTATTCCTGAAAAACTTCGATGCTGACATTTCCGACGTTAACAGGTCTTGAGATAACGTGTTTTAACTTTTAGTGCTTTAAAATCGTCAATTGAGCCTACCACTAACTTTGAAGGGTCGTCGCCGTCAACTGATAGGCGTCCACTGCCGGAAGGAAGTCTCTTTCAGGGACTCGGTTGCGCCGACACAGAGCCAAAGTAAAAAGATGGTCACATATAACACTTTTCGAATGTCAATCCATACTAATAATAAATATTATAAATGCGAAAGTGTGTTTGTTTGTTGGTTTGTCCTTCAATCACGCCGCAACGGAGCAACGGATCGACGTGATTTTTGGCATGGGTATAGTTGAAAACCTGGAGAGTGACATAGGCTACTTTTTATCCCGGAAAATTAAGGAGTTTCCGGGAAAATTTAAAAAACTTAAACCACGCGGACGAAGTCGCGGGCATCAGCTAGTCATATTTATTTACAAGTGCCTGCACCATAAAGTTTGTTATAAATACAATAATCTGTCCGTCCGTCCGTATAGACAGGTAAGTAAGTATAGATGTAACGGAGAAGTTTACCATACTTTTTTTAAATCTATTATGAAAATTAAGACAAAATTAAACAAAAATATGAAAGAATCATTAAAATATCTCAACAAATGAAAAAGTTATGGAACTTTAAAGTTGCGCTTGCAAGACGGGAGACGTGACGTCATAAATCCCTTTCGACCGACTATATAAAGTCGAATAAAAAAAATGGACTTATCGTGGCTTAATTGAATTAAAACCATTTAATTTGTGTGTGAAGATAATTTTGAAATATCAAATCTCGGCTAGGTATTAAAACTCACTCACAAAATTTCTCACTCCAGTAAGATACAGCAATCGGTGTACTTACGTGAAATAATTTTTAAATCGTCATTTCTCAGTCATTTATTGATGGATTTTAAAAAAAACATTTATTTATTAGTTTTAATCTATATTTTACTTCCGTTGTGTTAAATATGATATTCACAACATCATAAAACTTCTCCACTGGCCTAACTCTATGAAAATTGGCCACCGTGGCTGAAGTTTGGTCCGGAGGGCATTAAAGAGGTTCCAGCAAATTATTTCAAGTGAAACTCCTTTCCGGGAAACAATACACCAAGTGCAAAGTTTCAAATATTCACCGCAAAATGCGAGGTTTCGCGTTTTGTTATTGAAATTAACCTCGTTCAAAATTCATACGCACTGCGAAATCCCCGAGCATTTCTTTAAACAAACGTGTAAAGATGTAATATTCAGGGGTTTTTGCATAAAACGCCCCTTTGCAGTGTAATGGCGGTCGCTGGGTAATGGGGATTTTATCAGCTAAGTTATAAAGTCGAATATTCTTTGAAATAATATGACGATAATAATATGAATATTAAAAGCCCTTAACTTTATCACAAGTGGATAAGAACCAGTTACTAATTCCTATTTATGCACGCCATTATCAAATTGGCGACCTCACTGGTGCAGTGGTGAACTCTGATGCCTGTGGTCCCATACACTTGTAACGTCTCGTGTTCGATCTAGGCAGGGATTATTTGGGAATTCATCTGAAAATTTGGATGTTCGTAAGTTTGTATGCTCGGATGTTTTTCACTCCTTCGCGCCATGACTAAATTTTATCCCAGAAAATATAAAAATACTATTAAAAGACATCAGAAAAAATTATATTAAGTAAACTGCCTTTTTTATGGTGTACAATCTATGCAAATATTATAAATGTGAAAATTATAGGATGTATAGACGGATGTTTGTTACTCAATCACGCCTAAACGGCAGAACGGACCGGATGCGATTTGGCACAGTGATACATTATAGTTTGTAATGACAGATAGGCTATTTTTTATCCCGGAAAATTAAATAATTCTTGCGGGAACCAAAACCTTAATCAACGCGGACCATGTCGCGGGCATCAGCTAGCAAAGTATGCTTTACTTTAATTTTACTATCAATTAATCTGTGTACTACATGCAGGTGTTAATAAAAACAAGAAATAACACTTATGAAGCGACGAACAAACGAGCGCTCATTACATTATACGAGTTGCTGTCTAAAAATAATCCCTCGCCACGCTTGAGGCAGGAGAGGGATCAGATTTCCTGCTACAGTGGAGATAACACCTTGATGGTCTGTTTATGGCTTATTCATATAGTTCTAGTTGCTTTATTAGGAAATTTCTTTGTAGCGCTCACTTGAAATCGATGGCGCTATCTATTTTTGATACTAGCTGATGCCCCTTAGGGAAGAAGTTTCTCAAAACCACTTCTTAGTTAATGTCTATACCATAGAAGGAAACTACCTTCCTTTCAAGTTTGTATGCTTTATAGTTCCTGAGATATCGTGAATAGTCAGTCAATCAGTCAGTGAGTGAATGTAGTATTTTGCTTTTTGATATTTTTTCACTAGCACGTTTTTCAGAAGAAGCGTCAGATTCGTTCTTCAATCATGCCGTAACTTAGTTTTGCATGGGTATAGTTGAGGACCTGCAGTGAGACTTCGACTACACTTTATCCTGGGAAAACAGTTCCCACTGGAGTTTGGACCAGCCGCGGGAGGATGGATGGATGTTTGTTACTCAATCACGCAAGAACGGCTGAATGGATCTGGATACAATTTGGCACAGAGATAGTTTACAGTCTAGAATAACACAGGCTCATTAAAAACTTCCCGCGGGTACCAAAAACCTCAATCCACGGGGATGAAGTCGCGGGCGACCTCTAGTATAATATACCAGTTATTTGTAACCTTATCAGTACTTAACCACTATACCTTGTAAGTAGCTAGATGCAACCTAAATAATACACTGGGTTTACTCCATTCAGATAGCAGATAGATAGCAGTATAATATAAAATCACGGTCTCCATATTTTGAAGCAAGAATCCAGCACTGGCTTAGATTCCCGGAGTGGAATATAACTGGAATTATATGAGCTAGCCGTAAGGATAAGCGTTCTGAATCCCTTCTTAAAATAAACCGCGGGATTTGTTTTATTCCGACGTTGTAGCACGTAATAATATTTTACTTTGATTTTTATTTCAACTGGGATTACTCTAGACTCTTATCTTTTTCGTGATTTCGTACATATGGAATTATGTTTTCAAAACCCTATTGGAATTTCCCAAAAATATTTTAGTGTCAACGTTAGGCAGCTTGTCTATGGCAGAAAGAGAAGTCGTCTAGATTCTAGAACCGTACCAAGCGTGTTACGTCACCGAAAGGGATAGCAAATTCAGAAGTAATTTCAATTATTGACTCTCTCACAGCTCAAAGTTAGCTTGAAATTAGGCGGCACGCGATGAGGGACAAAAATCGTGTTATTATAATATCATTCTTTCACGCGTAATGAATATGTATGCATTATCATGCATTTCTGTCTTGTTCGAAATGGGTAGTATTTAGCAGTCTAGGTAAAGTCTTTCTTGGGTATTGGATACAAGCGGTTGGAAGTCCATGATAATCAAGGACCAAGAATTCGTTATAATCCGCAAAACAGATAAATATATGTATGTGGTACAGCATGTAGCTTGAACGTGTATCTTGCGATAGTCACCGCCTAATAGGCCAGCAATTCGCACGCGCCGCATGACCTAACTAATTTTGCCGATAGAAGTGAAACAAATATTTAAAATAATTACGAATGTAAGTACTATATTTATATTTTTAACCTTTTGTCTTCGTAATAACGCGAGGTGTCGGTCACGCGTTTCCACATTTTTACCTCTTACCAAAAAGTGCTCAACGCGCCTAAAGAAGTTTTCACTTCAAGAATGCCATGAAAAATTCTGCTTGTAACAAGAAGCACTGTCGTATAACGGAACGGGGAACACGCAGGTAACTGACTCGTGTTCCATAATTGAATACCCGACCGAAGCTTGCTATTGGAAATATTCAGATGCTGTGATATTCAATATATTGCGTTCTTGCTTACCCTTACCTGAGAGCAACTTCAATATTTCCATTTCAATATTGTTCACTACAGTTAGTGACCACCGAGTAGTAAATGGTCTGTGTTAGTGACCTACCTTGGTTTGGCTTGGGTTCCAGTTGCACTGTGGAACACACTTACCTACGCTAAAAATAAAATTTCACATTTTTTAGAAGACGTGAAGTCGTCAGTTCCGTCTTCCTAAATGTTGGGTTATTGTAATAAGTACTTCTAATAGCTAGACAAGAAATACAAGCACTTGGAATATAATTTTTTACAAACGTTATTTTTTTAATGAATGAATATCAATGTCCCGAATGTTATTCTTATCAATTAAAACTGATATAACGAAATTCAGTAGTAGCTCTATAATAAAACATTTGTTCATTTTTGGTTGCCCACATAAATCTTGTCATTCTTTCATACATGATCAAAAAATTTTTTGAAAGATTTACGACAGGTGATTTCCGTTACCTTTATAGCTGTAAATTTTTGGTTTAATATAATAAATATTAACATTCATATCGTTCCAGTTTTGTTAAAAGCCCTATTTTTCATATTCTTCTCTACTATTTAGATAATACAATACATTCCCATAAGGAGTATAGCTGTGAGCGTTCATTAGTATTATATGAGTCAAATATGCTAGAAAATAAGTAATTGTTCATAAATTTCATTAAATATGCATGAGAACTTATCGCTTAGATTGTACGTTTGCAGTAGAAAATCATCAGTGAGATATATTGTAGAAAAAAATAAACTCTAACCTGCGAGCATACTACCATCTCTTAAAGCCGTATTGTTTTAGTATTGTTGATGTTCGTGTTTAATTACAATCCTTACTAGCTGATGCCCGCGACTTCGTCCGCGTGGTTAAAGTTTTTTTTATTCCTGGGGGAACTCCTTAGTTTTCCGGGATAAAAGTAGCCTATGTCACTCTCCAGGTCCCCATGCCAAAAATCACGTCGATCCGTTGCTCCGTTGGGGCGTGATTGAAGGACAAACCAACAAACCAATAAACCAACAAACCAACAAAGAAACACACTTTCGCATTTACGAGTATAATATTAGGTATGATTGGTAAGTATTAGTATGATATAAAGTATGATTATTTTAGGGACGTCAAAGCATGTACATAAATAACAGTCATTTCGAAATAATACTGCTCTAAGCGATAGCAGTAACCCCCCTGACGGCTTAGAAAACCGGAATAGCACTTGAAGTTTTAATTAAACAGTCTAGTGTTAGCGAAAAGGAATTCCTAGTTGAAAATATACATGAAAGTTGCGCCGGATGTTTTTCTTTATTCCATTTGCACTATAGTTTGTTCTGGCCCGCTTTGTGGAAGCTCAACGACCTTCATTTAAATGTAACTTCTTGTGAACGACGTAATGCCCCCTGTAGTTTTCATATTTGCGTTCATTGTAGTGGAATGATGAAGTTGGTAAGTGCTAAGTAACTAAGGACGGCTGCTTTTGTAGTGTTCCATTCTGTCTTAGCATTTCTAATTTACATTTTTCCGTGTCTGTGACTAGTTGCAACAAAAAATTTGCCGTTTGAAAGCATTTTACAAATATAATGCTCTTACTTTTGTCAAAATTGGTCTGTAAGAACCCAACCATAAAGGACAGTTCATAATCCAAACTTATGTTATAAAGGCGAAAGTGGGTATGTCGGTCTATCTGCTACGATTTCAAGGCCTATCTTTTCAACCGAATTGATTAATTTAACGTCTGTATCCCGGGAAAGGGCGTAATAAGGCTACTTTTTATCCCGAAAAATTTTGTGATTTCCGCGGGAGATAAAAAAAGGCATCGTCAAAGGCATCTTGTGCAATTATTATTCAGATTCATAACAATAAATGACCCAAATAATTGGTCACAGTAAAAGTCCACGGTAATATTAATATGTTGTTGGTTAATACATTTTATCCACCATAAAGATATCTCCGTAAATCCGAGTGTAGTAAAGAAAGGCATATTTTTTTAATTAACTGCAGTAGCTCCTCATATTACAAACATTCTTATTCATTTTGGGCCAGGGGGTAAATAGACTTGAAACAGTTCCTGGCAATGTTTCGGATACGCGCTAAAAAGAGTATACCTACTATGTAGCTGGCGGACATCGACATTGTGTGGTACAAGGTAAAAACGCAAGCGATTTGGAAGAACTACGAGTTCAATGTATTCTCGGTATAAGTATGAAATAATTTTCAGAAAACTCTAAATAAAATTTGTTTTTCAATATAGTCTCCTATAGCCTCAATACACTTATTTGATCGGGTAAATAACTTTGCGATGCCCTCTAAAAAATATTTTTCCTCTTTGCCAGAAAAATGTTCATTAATTGCCTCCTTCAACTCTTCATCGTCGGAAAATCGACCCCGAATATCTTTCTTCAGGTTTGGGAACAAAAAGTAATCACTGGGGGCCAGGTCAGGGCTGTAGGGTGGATGAGTGATTTCTTCAAATCCACAATCCCTCACAGCAGCCTTGGCAACGCGTTCTGTGTGGACCGGCGCGTCGATCTGGATACAATTTGGCACAGAGATAGATTACAGTCTAGAATAACATAGGCTCATTAAAAACTTCCCGCGGGTACCAAAAAACTTCAATCCACGGGGATGAAGTCATGGGCGACCTCTAGTATAATATACCAGTTATTTGTAAACTAATCAGTATTAAATCACAATACCTTGTAAGTAGCAAGATGCAACCTCAATAATACACTGGGTTTACTCCATTCAGATAGCATGATAATATAAAATCACGGTCTCCATATTTTCTAGCAAGAATCCAGCACTGGCTTAGATTCCCGGAGTGGAATATAACTGGAATTATATGAGCTAGCCGTAAGGATAAGCGTTCTGAATCCCTTCTTAAAATAAACCGCGGGATTTGTTTTATTCCGACGTTGTAGCACGTAATAATATTTTACTTTGATTTTTATTTCAACTGGGATTACTCTAGACTCTTATCTTTTTCGTGATTTCGTACATATGGAATTATGTTTTCAAAACCCTATTGGAATTTCCCAAAAATATTTTAGTGTCAACGTTAGGCAGCTTGTCTATGGCAGAAAGAGAAGTCGTCTAGATTCTAGAACCGTACCAAGCGTGTTACGTCACCGAAAGGGATAGCAAATTCAGAAGTAATTTCAATTATTGACTCTCTCACAGCTCAAAGTTAGCTTGAAATTAGGCGGCACGCGATGAGGGACAAAAATCGTGTTATTATAATATCATTCTTTCACGCGTAATGAATATGTATGCATTATCATGCATTTCTGTCTTGTTCGAAATGGGTAGTATTTAGCAGTCTAGGTAAAGTCTTTCTTGGGTATTGGATACAAGCGGTTGGAAGTCCATGATAATCAAGGACCAAGAATTCGTTATAATCCGCAAAACAGATAAATATATGTATGTGGTACAGCATGTAGCTTGAACGTGTATCTTGCGATAGTCACCGCCTAATAGGCCAGCAATTCGCACGCGCCGCATGACCTAACTAATTTTGCCGATAGAAGTGAAACAAATATTTAAAATAATTACGAATGTAAGTACTATATTTATATTTTTAACCTTTTGTCTTCGTAATAACGCGAGGTGTCGGTCACGCGTTTCCACATTTTTACCTCTTACCAAAAAGTGCTCAACGCGCCTAAAGAAGTTTTCACTTCAAGAATGCCATGAAAAATTCTGCTTGTAACAAGAAGCACTGTCGTATAACGGAACGGGGAACACGCAGGTAACTGACTCGTGTTCCATAATTGAATACCCGACCGAAGCTTGCTATTGGAAATATTCAGATGCTGTGATATTCAATATATTGCGTTCTTGCTTACCCTTACCTGAGAGCAACTTCAATATTTCCATTTCAATATTGTTCACTACAGTTAGTGACCACCGAGTAGTAAATGGTCTGTGTTAGTGACCTACCTTGGTTTGGCTTGGGTTCCAGTTGCACTGTGGAACACACTTACCTACGCTAAAAATAAAATTTCACATTTTTTAGAAGACGTGAAGTCGTCAGTTCCGTCTTCCTAAATGTTGGGTTATTGTAATAAGTACTTCTAATAGCTAGACAAGAAATACAAGCACTTGGAATATAATTTTTTACAAACGTTATTTTTTTAATGAATGAATATCAATGTCCCGAATGTTATTCTTATCAATTAAAACTGATATAACGAAATTCAGTAGTAGCTCTATAATAAAACATTTGTTCATTTTTGGTTGCCCACATAAATCTTGTCATTCTTTCATACATGATCAAAAAATTTTTTGAAAGATTTACGACAGGTGATTTCCGTTACCTTTATAGCTGTAAATTTTTGGTTTAATATAATAAATATTAACATTCATATCGTTCCAGTTTTGTTAAAAGCCCTATTTTTCATATTCTTCTCTACTATTTAGATAATACAATACATTCCCATAAGGAGTATAGCTGTGAGCGTTCATTAGTATTATATGAGTCAAATATGCTAGAAAATAAGTAATTGTTCATAAATTTCATTAAATATGCATGAGAACTTATCGCTTAGATTGTACGTTTGCAGTAGAAAATCATCAGTGAGATATATTGTAGAAAAAAATAAACTCTAACCTGCGAGCATACTACCATCTCTTAAAGCCGTATTGTTTTAGTATTGTTGATGTTCGTGTTTAATTACAATCCTTACTAGCTGATGCCCGCGACTTCGTCCGCGTGGTTAAAGTTTTTTTTATTCCTGGGGGAACTCCTTAGTTTTCCGGGATAAAAGTAGCCTATGTCACTCTCCAGGTCCCCATGCCAAAAATCACGTCGATCCGTTGCTCCGTTGGGGCGTGATTGAAGGACAAACCAACAAACCAATAAACCAACAAACCAATAAAGAAACACACTTTCGCATTTACGAGTATAATATTAGGTATGATTGGTAAGTATTAGTATGATATAAAGTATGATTATTTTAGGGACGTCAAAGCATGTACATAAATAACAGTCATTTCGAAATAATACTGCTCTAAGCGATAGCAGTAACCCCCCTGACGGCTTAGAAAACCGGAATAGCACTTGAAGTTTTAATTAAACAGTCTAGTGTTAGCGAAAAGGAATTCCTAGTTGAAAATATACATGAAAGTTGCGCCGGATGTTTTTCTTTATTCCATTTGCACTATAGTTTGTTCTGGCCCGCTTTGTGGAAGCTCAACGACCTTCATTTAAATGTAACTTCTTGTGAACGACGTAATGCCCCCTGTAGTTTTCATATTTGCGTTCATTGTAGTGGAATGATGAAGTTGGTAAGTGCTAAGTAACTAAGGACGGCTGCTTTTGTAGTGTTCCATTCTGTCTTAGCATTTCTAATTTACATTTTTCCGTGTCTGTGACTAGTTGCAACAAAAAATTTGCCGTTTGAAAGCATTTTACAAATATAATGCTCTTACTTTTGTCAAAATTGGTCTGTAAGAACCCAACCATAAAGGACAGTTCATAATCCAAACTTATGTTATAAAGGCGAAAGTGGGTATGTCGGTCTATCTGCTACGATTTCAAGGCCTATCTTTTCAACCGAATTGATTAATTTAACGTCTGTATCCCGGGAAAGGGCGTAATAAGGCTACTTTTTATCCCGAAAAATTTTGTGATTTCCGCGGGAGATAAAAAAAGGCATCGTCAAAGGCATCTTGTGCAATTATTATTCAGATTCATAACAATAAATGACCCAAATAATTGGTCACAGTAAAAGTCCACGGTAATATTAATATGTTGTTGGTTAATACATTTTATCCACCATAAAGATATCTCCGTAAATCCGAGTGTAGTAAAGAAAGGCATATTTTTTTAATTAACTGCAGTAGCTCCTCATATTACAAACATTCTTATTCATTTTGGGCCAGGGGGTAAATAGACTTGAAACAGTTCCTGGCAATGTTTCGGATACGCGCTAAAAAGAGTATACCTACTATGTAGCTGGCGGACATCGACATTGTGTGGTACAAGGTAAAAACGCAAGCGATTTGGAAGAACTACGAGTTCAATGTATTCTCGGTATAAGTATGAAATAATTTTCAGAAAACTCTAAATAAAATTTGTTTTTCAATATAGTCTCCCATAGCCTCAATACACTTATTTGATCGGGTAAATAACTTTGCGATGCCCTCTAAAAAATATTTTTCCTCTTTGCCAGAAAAATGTTCATTAATTGCCTCCTTCAACTCTTCATCGTCGGAAAATCGACCCCGAATATCTTTCTTCAGGTTTGGGAACAAAAAGTAATCACTGGGGGCCAGGTCAGGGCTGTAGGGTGGATGAGTGATTTCTTCAAATCCACAATCCCTCACAGCAGCCTTGGCAACGCGTTCTGTGTGGACCGGCGCGTTGTCGTGAAGAACCAAGACACCAGCGGTCAATTTTCCACGTCTGTTTCTTTTATAGCGTCCTTCAAATTGCGTAGGCTGTTTGCGTTAGCTGCGGCAGTAATACTGTGACCCTTTTCGTCAGAAGTTTTTGACGTTTACTTCAAAAGTGGCACTAACCGGCCCTCCGGCACGGGGGTCGTCTTCAATGCTCTCTCTACCCCGTTTAAATTCACTAAACCACTTCTGAATAGTAGATAATAATGAAGGAGCAGAATCTTGATAAACAGCCACTATTTCTTCATGAATAACTTTTTGAGTCTTTCCTTGTTTTGTAAGGAATTTAATCACACTGCGCGGTACACAATTTTCGTCAACATTGTGGCGTCTGTTATTGCAGTTGTCTTCTCGTATTGATAACTTGAATACTAATGATGACAATTACATGAAATTTTATATTTATACCCTCAAAGAGTGTCTTTAACTAATGAGGCAATTAATTTGCTCTTATCATTAATTACTCACCCTGATACCGAGAATACATTACTCCCGTAGTAGAAAAAAAGATAAGCGCCTAATTGAGAACCGCCTCCTACTTTGAAAGTCGGTTAAAAAGGGCCGTCTGGGAACGAGCGAGAGAAACGAAGCTGTGTGTGTGTGTTTTGTTGGAATTTTAAGGGTGACTGTGCCACGTTTTCTTTGTGCGTCTTGTCCAAAGTTTAAAAATGAAGAATGAAAAAAAAAATGAAAATTAAAAAAAAGAAAAAAAAGGAATGCTACTTTATTGTATGGCAATCTAAATTGCGATTATATTTTAACGTGTTTGGTCATTTAATCTTAGTTACATAAATCACATTAATGGTTTTATTTATTTAAATCTTTAATATAGCGAAATATGAAGTTTAAAGTGCGTTTTTCCTCCTGTTTTTTTTTTCAGAATTTCATTGTGGCGTCACATGACTGAGGTGATAGTTTTCTAATTTTCTTGCTCTTATGGACGTATTAATAAACCGACATCAACTAAGAACACATTCTCAATTATTTTGGATTCAAATAAATACTTAGAAATATTATGATTTTAATGGAACATGTTACTGTATTGTAACCCAATAGCTACGTCACAATTTTTTGGAATTTGCAACAAAAGTACACCACACAGAATTAATTTTTACTCGTTAGTAAAAAGAGCACAGCGTGCAATTTAAGGCCTTTGTGCCCGCCCATCTCTAGTACTCGAGACCCAGTTCTAAAATGCAGTACTTGGCACAGCATACGTAAAATAGCACCATTTATTCACTAGGAACGCAATGTTTTGCACTGACTGTACTTACTACAAGTAGCTATTGTCGGTTAATTTAATTGTGCATGATTCTAGACTCAGCGACGTTTTGCTCAACTTGGTATTTTACAAAACTGGTAACTTTTATTTAAAAACGTGACCGTTATACGTTCTTTAACAGTTTTATTAATAGCATAGATAGATAGACATAGACTAGACTCATAAGTCACCTGTCGGAGTCTGGGCCACTTTTGATTCGCCCAGTGGGCCAAAGGAGGGCATACATCACACGGAACGGAGCTGTACCAGCTCAAACCGAATTCCGCGACGCCTTGGGAAATTCCTCCCGAATGTTTTTAATATGAGAGCGCGGTTTAATACATAAATTATGTATGAAAACCCCAAGAGCGGCTACGTATAAATTTACGGGCGATCTTTTCATTTTTCACATCTAGAATGATCTATTCTACGTTTAATAAATTTATCTAGCGTTCGAAATTACGTTAAGAACATAGCTTTCAGGATTCCTACTTATTTTTGAAGTGAAAACTTCTTTAGCTGCGTTGAGCACTTTTTGGTAGGGGTCAAATTCGTGGATTCGGGAAAACCGACATGCTCGCGAACAGCGACATGCTCGCGTACAGAAGAAAACCCCTGCCATTTTGTGATGAATATTACCGGATCAAGACCGTCAGCAATGGGGAATACGACGTTCTCTACGTCATATTCCCCAGAGAGAGAGATATTATGTACAAATATGTGTAAGTTTTCAGCTATGTGTGAGTAGGTATGTTCACTCGTAGATTTTCCCTGTATCGCACTTTACAGGCGATTAGGTTTTACGCTGAACGAAATCTGAACAACTTACTGCGATATGTTCAGCTGTTGAACATTCTTACTTCATTTTACAATACTTCTCTATCATATTATTGGTTGTAACTTTTTCTCACATTACTCATTTGAGGTTTTTTCATACTTCTGACGGTATTTTCTACTTTAATCAAATCAAAAATGATTTCTAGTTTTTTTTTCATTTGATTATATTATGTCGTACAGTATGTATAAATTAGTAATAAATTTATATTTTCAAAGATGGATAGCGGAACACATCAACAAGAGAAAATTATTAGCATCTAAAATCTGAACCATAATGAATGTTAAATAATTAGATTTTAAGGTATTTCGATTGCATAAATAACGTTTTAGTAGCTTCGCAATAAAAATATTAGGAACAAATTAAAACTAATAGCAAAGAAAGTTTGGGCAAATGTAATTTGTTTTTATCGCAAAGAATGATAGAAACGAAAGAAAGAAGAAAAAAAACCGGGCAAGTGCGAGTCGGACTCGCGCACGTAGGGTTCCGTACCATTATTAATAAATAATTACCTTTGTTAATGAACCGCAAGACTAACTTTGTTTGTAGAGGTTTATTGTTAATATCAAAAAAACTATGCTAGTTAGAGCATTGGCTATAGTTTTCCTGTAAAGTATACGTAAATTCCTATTGATCATAATTATTTCAAATTTTTCGATTGGTAAACTCCGGAGATAAGGGGGGGGGAACGGTATTTTTTTAGACATTTTCCCCGATAAATCAAAAACTATCATAACTAAAAATAATTAAAAATCTGTTTTAGAATGTACAAAGTAAACCCTTTCATATGATACCCCACACAGTAAAGTTATCTCACTTTTAAATTTCAACCCTCAGATTTTCCCCCCTTTTTAAATAAGAACAAAAATAATTTCCATTTTTTTTAATTCCAGTGTCTTTGGGCCACTAATATACACAACTATTCCAAATTTCATGTCGATAGCTTCAGTAGTTACTGAAATAATCGAGTGTGACGGACGGACAGACGGACAGACAGACGGAGAAAGTCGCACCATAAGGGTTCCATTTTACCATTTTGGTACGGAACCCTAATAAATGACAAATGAAACTGCTGACGTGTAAAACTTTGTAAAAACTCTGAAATGTAATTAATTGGATATGACAACAAAACTTGTGAAGATATTATTGATATACCTACCTACTAAATCCAAAAAGATATTACAGCTTCGTGGTACATTTCAGTTTAATCTCAATAATTTAATTTATAATGCTTTTTACCATTCTTATTCATTGTATTTCATTCAATGAACTGTCTGAAATAAAATCTTTTATTTTACTATTTAATAAAATTACGAAAACTAGCGATTCGCAGATTCGCTACCGTGGTGATTTAAAAAAAAATACCCAGGGCTTTTCCATTCCATTCCATAGCTTTCAATCTATGAGTCCTAGGAACCAATAACATGATATCAGTGGTAGAAATTTAATTTATCTTCACCCGCGTCGAAGTAGCGGGGGCGCAAAAAGGCAACGGAAGAGATGAAGCATCGAAGCGTCGACGTAAGAACGTGCCGAGATTGCAGCAATAAATACCGGCCACATTCCACGAGCGGCAGACGACTACCGCCCTTACTATGGTATCGTTTTGCTAATAATCGGATTCATCTCGGGGAAGGACATACACTATGCTATAACTTTTTATTCCAAATAGAAAAAAAGTGAGTGTGTGCAGTTCACTATCGGCAGAAGTGAAACTTCAGAAAAGTAGCCTACGAGAGAATGACATAAATGTGACTTGTATTCTAGCTCATTCTTTCGCAGGCTAAATAATATTATGAATATGTGTGTCTCTTTTTGGTGTCACTTTTTCTTTTCGTTTTCGTTAATAAAACATAAAACACAATTAACAAATCAGACTATCTACTGCTGCTTTTAACAATCAAACAGAAAATTACAAAAATGGAACGTTTTGTATACACGTTCGTCCGGTAGCGCCACGTGTACCGTGGTGATAACATCCGTTTCATCGAATTTTCAAATCACAACGATTCTACAGAAATTTCAATTCAAAAAAATATTTATCCCGGAAAATTACGGAGATCCCACATGAATGAAAAATCGTAAGCAACACCAACGCAACCATCCGTTCATTTAAACCATTGATCGTTTGTAATCTCCTGTTATAATTATGAGATTTAAAGGAGTAGTCTGTCTCTCTCTGCCTCGTATTCCTCATTAGTGAGGGTCGTGACCCATTAATCATATAATGGTAGGAGTTTTCTTGGGATTATAATGCAATGGGTTCCCACGTCTTTCCGTATGCGACTCAACTTATGAGTATTTAGGTACACTCTTAAGTTTTGTAACGATTATTTTCAGATATTAGTGATAATAACCGGGACTGACGGCTTAACGTGCTCTCCGAGGCACGGAGGAAGCGAAAAGGCCAAATTAGAACCTCCAAATTCGGTCACCCATCCAGTTACCGACTTGGGCCAACGTTGCTTTACAGTCGCAACCGACTGATAAGCGTGGTCACAGCTTTTTTTTAATATATAGGCTAGCGCTTGGCTGCAATCAGACTTGCTTGTATATGGTGATGCTAGGCCATTCGTCCCTCAAAGGAGTAGTAAGTTGTAGTAAAACATATAATCTCACTAAATCTCGTGAATGTATGCTGGCTAGTATTCCTTGGTAAGGGTAACTGCATCGACGGGTCGCAGGTGCGATCACTGATCACGTCGCATCTCTGGAGGCGGTGCTACGACAAGCCATTATAAAAACACAACCGCTCCTATCCTATCGCTGACTTTACTTGTGCATTATCTCAATACATACAAATATTTTGGAAGTAAATAAACGTTATTGGAGTTTACTCCTTAAGAATCGATTTTCATATATAAGGCGCCCGGTATGAGAAAAATATGAGAGGTAAAATCTACTGATGAATGACCTCGTTACTTTTTTGGTGCGCACCTATGGTGCGCAACTTTCTAATTTGGTTGTCAAGGCGACTATACCTATATGTTGTTGGGCTTGTTTGTTTCTATCAGTGTCAATGTACTTATGTCAGATAATAATAATTACATAATTTATCAACATTCCTAATGAAATATTTGTGCACATCTGAAATTGACTATTGTGAAAAGTTTAATGTAAAATATTTCGCCGATTAGTTATAATAAATGTATATAAAATGAATAAATATATATTTATATATGTATATTATTTTCATTAATTTGTTAATTTACCCTTTCATATGGTATTAATCTTATTTTCAGTTGGATAAACTCTTTTTGCGTATGTTTAGACAATCGTACTTAAGGAGTAAACTCCAGTCGTGCGTCGGAGATGACACACACAATTTTTTATTGCCAAATTCAAGTATTCATTAAGGTTGAATATGTCATGACATTTTTTTTGACAATAGAGATTTTTCCGAGGAAGGTAAAAGTGTTGTGTGAAAAATTTGATTCGAATTCCAAAGGTTTTGAACCGGTTTTACGGTGTCAGTGTTTCATGCCACGTACTGTTTGTTACTTTATGGCAAGAACAAATATTATGCATTAACTATCTAAACAAGCGCGCTCAAACCTCTCTCATCATTGCTAATTAATTAGATACTGGGTAAAAGCTCCAAGAACTCACTCTATTAGGCTTGGTACCACTAATCTCCGCGAACCAAAATGCCACATCATTAGTTCATGCGGAATTTTTCATTTTGGATAATATTTTTCAGGACATCATCATCTTCTTGTAACTATAAAACTTAAACGAAGAATGTTTGAAGAAAAGGTAAAATACTCAATTTAACAGTAGGTAGGTACATTGTAAAGTGTAATCTCGCAGTGCAAAAAGCATGACAATACTAAAGATGAATCTCGAATTGCGATAAGTAATCTATGCAGGGACGTGAACGCTGCAATTTGACGGAAACTGGATACTATTGAAGAATCGCCTTTGAGCTGAAAGTGTCACGTATTGCAGAATTGTTGGGATTCTATGGTCCTTATTTTGTTCTTTGTAATCGTTGGGCCAGCAATATAAACGGAATAGATTCTGTCTTTTGCTTGTTTAAAAAGGTATTATTTTGGTATACAAATACAATTTTTTCCGTCAGTTCCTGCTACTATTTATTTTGTAGCAACCTTTATCACTGACAAAAAAAATCTTTATAATATTAGTCCATACCACCATCAATTCAAACTTTCGCATTTATAATATCAGCATAGATAAGTCATAAGTTTCATGAAAAATAGAAAACCCTTTTGCAACTTTAAGTGGCAAGATTGAAGATTCAAGATTCATTTATTGCAAATTTGGGTTTTCATAAGGTCTTAATATCATAAAGTTGTGTATATCCAAATACCTTAAATATACGGCATGCAATATTATAAGGTAGATACATAATGTTTCATTTAGACAGCGTTATTTTCAACCGACTTCAAAAAAAGGAGGAGGTTCTCAATTCGACTGTATTTTTTTTAAATTTTTTTTATGTTTGTTACCTTAGAACTTTTGACTGGGTGAACCGATTTGGATGATTCTATTTTTATTTGAAAGGGCATACTTCTCATGTGGTCCCATATAAGTTTTATCGAAATCGGTCGAGCGGTATGGCGTGTGCTTGTTGTTGTAAAGTTGGCGCGGGAGTTTAAGTCGGTTGTTTAAAAAGAATTTTTTATATTAAATTATAATTACTTATGAAAGTCCATCCAATTATTATTTTTACTATAAATACTTACATAGAATAATTAAAAAATTTTAAAATTATAATATAAAATTATAATGTCATTGCATTTCTGATGTCACAATAATATATTAATTATTAACAATGTCAATTAATATCTACAATTACTCAAAATACAATTATATCAATCCAAGAAAGTCAATTATTAACTGTTTAGGTATTCAGCCACACTGTAAAAACCATGATATAAAAGATAGTCAAAAAGTTTACGTTTCAGTACATTAAGCGACATTGTTTCATCACTAAGCGGATTTGGCAGCTTTTTAAACAATTTTACACCCATTGCATAACAATTCTCACCGTAGAATGCAGTGTTTATTTTATGAGGTATTTAAAGTAACCTGCTTGGATTTTGATTGTTTCTAGCGGTTTGTTTTCTTTCTGTGGCTTTTGTAAATAGTACACTGTTTTTCTTAATAAAATGATTTCAAAAATATACAAGCATGAAAGTGGTAGTATTTTCAGTTTTTTAAATAGAGGTTTACATGAATCGAAGGCACTTTTATGTACTCTAATTCAAGTTAACCATAACCATCGATGGTGCAATCAACTCTACGAAAATTCCACCATCATTCCACTGCAGCCTATTAACGTCCCACGGCTGGGCACAGGCCCCCACTCTCATAGGAGAGCAGGAATTAGAGCTTAGACCCACCACCATGCTGCTCCAATGCGGGTTGGCACTCGGCAGGCTTTGACGACTATTATCATGTTAGTGATAATAACCGGAACCGACTATTTCACGTCCTCCCCGAGGCACGGGGGTGAAACCGCCAACTTCCTAACTCCGGGCTAGTACTGAGAATTTCTAGTCAAAAAAACCCAATAGGTACTTAATAATTATGGCCCGATCCGGGACTAGAACCCGAGACCTCGTCGGCCGCAGTCGAACATTCTAACCACAAGACCAACGAGGCAGTTAGGCAGTAGTCTAAGAAGATTACTGTAAAACATAAGCTTTTTCTGTATACGATTGACTTAGCATTGAGGAATGGCAGGTAGTATGCGCGTCAGCGGCACGTATCGCGCTCGGTTAGTCTCGCGTCGGCACAATACGCACTGTGCCTCATTTGCTCACCTAATCGTCGAGAAACCGCGATATCGTATACACATTTTTTGCTGGCTTTTTTCACTTCCATAATAATAATGTAAATGGTAAAGTGTGTATGTTTGTCTGCTACGCTTTCACGGTCTGATCGATTTGGATGAAAGCTGCTACAGTTTTTTTTTTTTAATATGTAAATAGGCTAGCGCTTGACTTCAATCAGACTTGCCTGCAAGTGGTAATGCAGGCTAAGGTGGAGCGCGCTTGCCTAGAAGATATTAGTGTCAGTTCGGGGATGGGCTCCTTCCTTCGGAAAAAAACATGAAAACCTTGGAATTTTAAAAACGAAGGACAGGGAGGAAGCACCTTAGGATTTAAAGGCATTTTTGTGTATTGAGCATTTCATCGGGCGGCAGAAGTTTCTAGCCTCTATAAAATATAGCAACATATACATGTTGTATTGCCTAAACAAAGGACCTAGGAAAGGTATCTAAAGCAAGAAAGCTTCTGTTAGATAATAATGGTGAAGAGGATATTGAGTCGCATTCTGGATATTACAGCTGCTTATGTTGATCATGGGAACCATTAAAACGTTTTACTGTTTTTTATTATATCCGATCCGATGTAGCGAATCTAGCAATTAGAACAGCGATATTATACTATTTGACTTGCCGGCTTGGGTGGAATTTCAATAAATCGTTTATATTAAGATAGAATCCCTCAGAAAATTTGCAAGCATAATCAAAACTAAAGGTACCTGCATAACATAACATCAGTCAGTTAGTTCATTCTTTTATTTTTATAAAGATAGTTTGCATTATGTCACTAAATAACGAGCCGGTTAATGCAGATATGATATAATAGCGCTATGGATAATGTCTAAGTACAAGTTTTTAGCACTGGAGTTCATACTATCTTAGCATCCTTATTGCTTTTGAGGGTCATGACATAAAAATTACATGGTAGAAGGTAAGTTTTCTTGTTATCGTAATGCACTGAGCTCCCAAATTATATTGCATACTTGTACGATTTGAACTCAGGCAATTGTCGTTCCCTTGTGTCGCATCGGATTATGTAAAAAGCATTTCGTGCGTAGAAAAACTTTATGAATCCCCTTAGTGCACTAACTATTGTTTTGTCTAGGTTTTAATACTGCGTATGTAATAGCTTTCTGGATAAAGTATACCTATTTATAACTTTATTTAAAAAAAACTTAAATATACCCAGATGAAATCGCGGACATCATCTAGTATTGTAACAATAAATAGATTTAATCCATACTTCCATACTAATATTATAAATGCGAAAGTGTGTCTGTCTGTCTGCTACGCTTTCACGGCCGAACTACTCAACCGATTTTGATGAAATTTGGTACAGAGATAGGTTACATCCCAGGGAAGGACATAGGCTAATCAATCCCGCGGGAATCAAAAAATATCAATCCACGCGGACGAAGTCGCGGGCATCATCTAGTCAAAAATATTTATTTCATGTACCTACTCTTGGTTCGTAGCAGCATGACAATCTGCCATACAATATTTAACATATACAAATAAAACTAAAACGTACTAAATACAAATGTTCGAGTTTCGGAATAGCGGGAGAACCGCAACAATTGACTTCAGTCCAGCTGTTAGAATTACTAGCACTTGTTCCGATGGCAGAACTAACATTAATAAGCTCTCTGTAGGTCCTCCCGTAATGACAATTAATTAGTGTGATAAACGATGGTATTTTGAGTTTCGAAATTGGCATCAAATGTTTTTGTAAAAGTTTTCAATTTGAAAACAAAACACTCTAATTTGGGAGATAATAATATGTTTCATTATTAAATTACTAGCTGATGTCCGCGACTTCGTGTGGTTTAAGTTTTTTGATTCCCTTGGGAACTCCTTAATTTTCCGAGATAAAAAATAGCTCGAAAAATAGATAAAAAAATACTTTTTATCCTGGAAAATTAAGGAGTTCCCGCGGGAACCAAAAAATCTCAATCCACGCGGACGTAGTCGCGGGCAAAAGCTATTATAAAATAAAAGTATTTCTTATCAAGAAATACGTAATGTGGTTAATTATACCCTGGCCACGGTAGTCCATCGAGACTGAAATTATTAACAATAAGTAGATAAAACAGTACGTGAATGGAATTCAAATCGCACCTGGGTGCATTGTTGTAAAATAATATTTCACGGCTCGCGACAGCAAGTAGCTCATAAACGGGCTATAAACTTTTGCATTTTGCTGTGGAAATTGTTGACAAAATAGCTCAGCAATTTACTGAGTTGTGGTAAGTATATAAAAAACTATTTTTTTATGAAATTGCATTTATACAAATATTATAAATGCGAAAGTTTGGATGGATGTATGATTCTTACACAATCACGCCAGAACGGCTAATCTGATCTGGATTAAATTTGGCGCAGAGATAGATTATATAGTCTGGAATAATACATAGGCCACATTTTATCCTGGAAAATTAAAGAGTTCCCGCGGGAACCAAAAAACCTCAAGACAAGTACTACCACGTAAGTACGAGAAAAATAATCTTTTACTCTAACCGGACTGGCTCAGACTGCCTGTCAAAACTTCGCTGGCAAACTAAACTAACAACACAGAAAAATTAATATTTCCAATGAAAAAGGATACTAAAACATCGGAAAGTGGTGCAATAAAGCATTTTCACGGTTGGATGATAGGTTTCATTTTAACGCTGGTTATTAAAATTGGAAGAATTGAAGGAAATATCCTTCTTCCTTTTATTCCTCATCCGTCCCGCTCGCTTTAGTCCTGTCGCATTTTATTTGTTTCTATACACAATAAATATTTTATGTCCCAAATAATAAAAGTGCGATGAAAAAATTCTGGATAATAAAATGGATATTACTGCAGTAGTAATATTGCTCTGGACTGTAACTTGATCAGCTAATACAACATTTTTTTGGACTAGCTGATGCCCGCGACTTCGTGTGGATTGAGGATAGATTTTTGGTTCCCGCGGAAACATTTATTTTCCGGGATAAAAAGTAGCCCAACCACTCTCCAGGGCCTCAATTATACCCCAAAAAATACGTCGATCCGTCGCTTTGTTGCGGCGTGATTGAAGGACAAGCCAATAAACAAATGCACTTTCGCATTTTTTTTCAACCGACTTCAAAAAAAGGAGGAGGTTCTCAATTCGACTGTATTTTTTTTTTTTTATTATGTTTGTTACCTCAGAACTTTTGACTGGGTGGACCGATTTGGATGATTCTTTTTTTATTTGAAAGGACATACTTTCCATGTGGTCCCATATAAATTTTATCGAAATCGGTCGAGAGGTTTTTAAAATATCAACAATAAAATAAGTACTTTGTATAGCGTGTGCTTGTTGTTGTAAAGTTGGCGCGGAAGTTTGAAGTCGGTTGTTTAAAAATAATTTTATTTATTAAATTATTAAATACAACCATCGCGGGCCTGAGGCAACTGCTGAGCTCGTGTTGCATGTCAGAATGAAAATACCTCCTGAAAAAGGTCTCCCTTAAACAAATGAACGTAAAAAAAGAAACTCAACTGCCCAGCCATATTGTATGTATATTATTGTATTGCCAGAAGATTTGTTTGCATGGGGTATCGTATCCAAACCTGTTTCGGAATTTAGTAGTTATGGTGGAATAAAGAAACTCACATACATAACTACATTAACCCTGAGAACATTACACCCTTTTTTGGGGAGTCGTGTAAAAAATCACGCCGATCCGTTGCTCCGTTGCTCATTGAAAGATAAAAGTAATCAACAAACCAATACTTTGTTTTCAAAGAGGAAGATTATCTACTGATGTCTTCCACCACCACCACCACCACTACAGCCTATTACCGTCCCACTGCTGGGCACAGGCCTCCACTCTCATAGGAGAGAGGAAATTAGTGCTTAGACCCACCACGCTGCTCCAATGCGGGTTGGCGGGTTTAACGACTAATATCATGTTAGTGATAATAACTAGGACCGACGGCTTAACGTGCTCTCCGAGGCATGGGGGTGAAACACCGCCAACTTCCAACTCCGGGCTGACACTGAGAATTTTTTAATTGAAAACCCAATATGTACCTAACTTTTTATGCCCGACCGGGAATCGAACCCAGGACCTCGTGATCCGCAGTCGACTATGCTAACCACTAGACCAACGAGGCAGCCATGTCTCGTTGGTCTAGCGGTGTAAGCCATGATGTCTTATTCCATGCTTATTCGGGCACGTCTGGCAAAGAAGTTGCCACAACATTCCACCAATATAAAACAACCATAAAGGCAAAAACACATAACGGAGAAGACGAAACGTCGGCGTTAAACGCATAAGAGACACGTTTCATCGTGTCGCGGTTATTTGTGCACCTTCTACTGTCCGCTTGATTGATATTCTGTATTTTTCCGTAGTGTGTTTTCACCCTAGCCAAACAGCTACATCGTGAAATGTTTCGTTTATCTGCTAAGGGGTCGCCACTCCTCAGTGCAGTTTATCGCAGAGTTGCGCGGGGGTGGCGCGATTACCATAAATACATGTTCGCTCGCTGCCCTGGCCTTCCGTCTTGCTGACACATTACAGTAAATTCCTTGAGGCACCGCCGTCAATTTACACTTGTACTGTATACCACGTATCTACGTGAATTTGGCATTTCCATACTATAAATATTATAAATGCGAAAGTGTGTAGGTATATCTGTCTGCCCGTCTGCCTGTCTGAAGTAAAAGATTGAACTCGGTTCCAAGAACAATATGTATAATAACGTATAAATATTAATTATGATATTTGAAATAGTTAAAATAGCAGTAAGTAAGAAGTCGGTTAAAAATAGCGAAGAACATACACGGACATGGTTACTGACATTGGATTGATATACAAGAGGAAACGGAAAACAATGTTGACGTCATACTAGTAATTCGAAATGCACAGAATCCATATTAATACTATAAATGTGAAATTGTGGCTGTCTGTCTGTCCATCAGTCTGTGTGCTACGGTTTCACTGCTTATCTATTCAACCGATTTTAATAAAATCTAGCATCCCAAAAAAGGACATAGGCTACTGTTTATCCTGTGTTTTGTAATATTACATATTTCCCACGGGAATCAGAAACCATCCACGCGGATAAAGTCGCAGGCGTCATCTACTCGTAGCATAAAATAGGTTTGCATTCACAATAGTTCAACACTGTCCAAACAAATTTCAACCGATTTGGATGAAATTTGGTACAAGGATAGAGTGTGTCCCGGGGAAGGATAAAGGCTACTTTTTATCCCGGAAAATTGTGAGTTCCCGCGGGAATCGAAAAAAACTTAGTCTACGCGAACGAGTATACCCACTGTACTAAAATTCTACATCAAAGAGCTTAACATTAGAAGCGCGTTCATTTTTAGCCTGGACGAACTCAACGAGTTCAGAAGAGCAAAGATGTAACATAACATTGTTTTATCACCACGTACTTATTATCGTAAAATGTGTTTCTTTTATTGAAATATTTTATATGTGCCACACGAAAAACACTTTTACTGCCGTTTCTGTTCGTTATTTTACTGGCTACTATAAAAACATGCCTGATAACATATCCCGTACAGTGTATTTTTAGGGTTCCGTATACATAGGGTTTGTTGACAAGGAACCCTTATAGTTTTCCCATGTCCGTCTATCTGTCCGCGGCTTAGCTCAGAGACTATATTTTGTACTAGGAAGATGAAATTTGGCATAGGTACAATTTATATGAATATTAAATTATAGTAAAAAAAAGTAGTGGTAAGTAAAATTAAAAAAAAAACCCTCTGCCAGCTAAACGATTGTTTCTGGATATGTGCAAAAATTCAAGGATTTAGAAATTAGTATAAATGACGATTTTAAAAGGCAAACTATCACCGTTAGGTAAGCTTTACAAGTTTGCGAGTAACGGTCGGCCAACGTATAAAATATATTATGCAAATTGCGACGGGCAACTACGGAACCCCACTATTTCCGGGGCCCGACACGCATATGGCCGGTTTTTAGGGTTCCGTAGCCAAATTTGGCAAAAACGGAACCCTTATAGATTCGTCATGTCTGTCTGTCTGTCTGTCTGTCTGTCTGTCTGTCTGTCTGTCCGTCCGTATGTCACAGCCACTTTTTTCCGAAACTATAAGAGCTATACTGTTGAAACTTGGTAAGTAGATGTATTCTGTAAACCGCATTAAGATTTTCTTACAAAAATAGAAAAAAAACAATAAATTTTGGGGTTCCCCATACTTAGAACTGAAACTCAAAAATTTTTTTTTCATCTAACCCATAGGTGTGGGGTATCTATGGATAGGTCTTCAAAAATGATATTAAGGTTTCTAATATCATTTTTTTCTAAACTGAATAGTTTGCGCGAGAGACACTTCCAAAGTGGTAAAATGTGTGTCCCCCCCCCCGTAACTTCTAAAATAAGAGAATGATAAAACTAAAAAAAATATATGTTGTACATAACCATGCAAAGTACCACCGAAAATTGGTTTGAAAGAGATCAAGTAAGTAGTTTTTTTTTAATACGTCATTAATCGTAAATCGCAATTTACCTTTCATTCAATCAACTCAAATATTTAAAAAAAATATTTAATTTAAAACTTACTACAGGTTTGTACGGAACCCTCGGTGCGCGAGTCCGACTCGCACTTGGCCGGTTTTTTTGAATTCGGTTGAAAATTGCGAAAAGCATACATTTTTAGTTACATCATATAATAAAAATATTTTTAATAATTTTAAATTTAGTGCCCCTTTCCGCCTGAACGCGTAGAGGTATTAAATTAAAATTAAAATAGATAAGTGGAATAAAAATACTATAACTTTTGAAGGTTTATAGGTTTGTACGGAATCCTCGGTGCGCGAGTCCGACTCGCACTTGGTCAGTTTTTTCTATGAAAGGGCCCATCTAGTAGGTAAATACACATATCTCGATGTTGACGGCACGTCTTTGCCAGTCACCTGATATAATATCAGAGTTTAATAAATATAACCAAAAACGGACAGGGAAATAATAAGAACGGAACTATATTCGGTCACGTCTCCCTGTAAAGGGAACGGTTAACTTGATTGCGAAATAAAATGACTTTTCCAATATGGCCGCCGGCAAACTTTCACAATCGGAAAGTTGGAACGCATTGCATATTTAAACTAACTTTTTTCATATTATTGTGGATATATTCATATGATTTTTAGGGTTCCGTAGCCAAATTTGGCAAAAACGGAACCCTTATAGATTCGTCATGTCTGTCTGTCTGTCTGTCCGTCCGTATGTCACAGCCACTTTTTTCCGAAACTATACCTAAGAACTATACTGTTGAAACTTGGTAAGTAGATGTATTCTGTGAACCGCATTAAGATTTTCTTACAAAAATAGAAAAAAAACAATATATTTTGGGGGTTCCCCATACTTAGAACTGAAACTCAAAAATTTTTTTTTCATTTATCCCATATCTATCTATGGATAGGTCTTCAAAAATGATTTTGAGGTTTGCAATATCATTTTTTTCTAAACTGAATAGTTTGCGCGAGAGGCACTTCCAAAGTGGTAAAATGTGTCCCCCCCCCTGTAACTTCTAAAATAAGAGAATGATAAAACTAAAAAAAATATATGATTTACATTACCATGCAAACTTCCACCGAAAATTGGTTTGAACGAGATCTAGTAAGTTTTTTTTTTTTTAATACATCATAAATCGTAAACCGCAATTTACCTTTCATTCAATCAACTCAAATATTTAAAATAAATATATTTTTAATAATTTAATAAGTACTACAGGTTTGTACGGAACCCTCGGTGCGCGAGTCCGACTCGCACTTGGCCGGTTTTTGTCCCTATATAATAATAATATAAACATGTCAAAAAAGCATTTATATCTATTGGAAAACAATATTAAATTTTACCAGACGATTCCCGTGACTTCATTCGCGTTGAGTTGGATTTTTAACAATACCGGGGAACTCCATAACTTCAAGCTTCACCAAGTATATTATATATCCATGCAAAAAGCAGGCATACTTTTGCATCCTTACTATTAATATTATAAAGATATTTGTCTATCTTTCTGTCTGTCTGCTACGCTTTCCCGGTCCATATTTTCAACCGATGGTACAGAGGTAGGTTGCATCCTGGCAAATACCACGGGCTATTTTTTATCCTGGAAAATTAAGGAGTTCTCGCGGGAATTAATAAAAAAACTAAATCCACGCGGACGAAGTCGCAAGCATCTAGATAATACTTATTATGATGATTCTTCTATAATTCGGTCTATTGTCACATAAACGTTGTGTAGGGCCTTAACTCCCGAAATAGGGTACGATGCCCGTAACACATCACAAGGCACACAACGTAAATCTAGTCAGCAAGTTTCACTTCCGCAGTCACGGCGTCGCCTCGTCCCCGTACATCACGCCGGTGACCCGCCATTTAGCGCCGGTGAAATATACACCCGCGCTGACCGGTGAAACACTTCCCCCAGACTTGAGATATAGGGTGCTGGTTTTGTTTATTACTAGCTGACACTCGCTATTTCGTTCACCCTGACTTATGGTTGGTGAAAATTTCATGAGAACACTTGTTTATTCCGGTATAAAAATACCATGTCTATAGGATGCAAGCTGCCGAGCTAAGTATCTCTGGGATAAATTACAGCAACTGAGCTGTGAAAATAACTATACAGACACGTGCATATAATGAAAATGGAAAATGTTTATTTACCAAAAAATCAAGTACAATTTTTCTCATGTCCAATGGTACTACACTAGGTATAATAGCCGCGGCGTAAGTTGAACTCTGCGCAGAAACGCATTTCGGGTGTCAAACGAAGTGCGGTATGAGGGGCGCCGCGAGCCCATACCCCTCGCTCCCCGCGCATTCTCCGCTCGGCTCTTCGATCTTAGGCTGTGCCATCTGCCATCGCTAACCAAAACAGAGTTTCTAAACTATTCTTAAATACATATCAAAAATGATGGAACCGGCAGGATTTGAACCTGCGTCTCGCTAAGAATCGCACCCGAAAATCCTCCCGGTCTTAAATCCTGCCGGTTCCACAATTTTATTTTTGATATAATATGTATTTAAGAATAGTCTAGAAACTTTCCTCAGTGTGGGTAAACACTATAATTAAAATTACAAAATTAGTAAAACAGAGACGCACTATCATCTTCTTGAGACCATAGCTCAAAAATGAAAATTTTATTTTTCCCCAAAATTATGTTAGGATATTGTAG
Source organism: Erebia epiphron (assembly GCA_963932025.1). Taxonomy (NCBI): domain Eukaryota; kingdom Metazoa; phylum Arthropoda; class Insecta; order Lepidoptera; family Nymphalidae; genus Erebia; species Erebia epiphron. The sequence continues at coordinate 18,564,674 of OZ009960.1, forward strand.
CGACATAAATTAATCTTTGCTCAAATACTGTAAATTTCACCGCAAAGCCGAGAGTTTAAAGTAAATTTTGAAAACATTTAAATATTTAAAGTAAATTGTCCATCGAGTTTAATAACTAAGTCAAAGGGGGTAATGTTCTGAGGAAACTTCGGGATCGCACCCCAAACGTCCAACCCTCGAAATATAAATTGTCAATAAGATGAAAGGCCCATCCGACCCCGGGGGTTTAATTAAGCTGTGTCTGGCCGACCTATGGACTGAATTGGCACAGTTTTAAAGTTATGTCGTATCACAGTTGTACATCACGCAATGTTTACTTTTTATTTTCATTATTTTTAAAAAGTTTCTTGTGAGTCTCGTTTTATATGTATAGGTAATACCAATGTGTTCGATGATGCCTGCGACTTCGTCCGCGTGGATTAAGCTAGATAGACACACTTTCGCATTTAGAATATTAGTACCTATCCTGGAAAATTAAGGCGAATTCGCGGGCATCATTAAGTTATAAATAAATTTCCTATTTACTTATCTCTAACATGCATGTGTTAATTATCACGCATTGCCTGATTTTGTAATGTTATTTGTATCTAAAAATCCAATTAAATCAATTACGACAAAGCATGCATGGTATGATCACAAGTCACAAGATCGCACTTCTATTCTATCTACATAGGAGTCTTTCTGTAGAGTTCATCTCTGTCGCTTCTAATTAAGGCTTCTTTCAAAACAGGTTTCACTTCCTGTTTTGCTTTATAATTGAGAGCTCGATGAAAAACAGCGTTTGTTCCATGTAAAGCGATACTCTACTTTGTTTTGTTTACTTTGTTCAGGTATTTTCAACTGAGAAGACAGGTTACAAAAGAAACAAGTAAAATTTAAAGGTGGAAAAGGAGTGAAAACAATTTTAAATTATTAAAACAGGCATTAAATATTCAAATACTAGATGATTCCCGCGACTTTGTCCGCGTGGACCAAGTATTTTCGATTCCCGCGGGAACCTTTGAATTTTCCGGGATAAAAAGTAGCCTATGTCCTTTCCCGGGATACAACCTATCCCTGTACCAAATTTCATCAAAATTGGTTGAATAGATGGACCGTGAAAGCGTAGCAGACAGACAGAAAGACAGACAGACACACTTTCGCATTTAGTTTTAAATATTAGTATGGATTATGATACACGTTAAGCTCTTTAATCAATGCCCTCGGTATACCTTTTGCGCCTTGAGGTTTTTGTCACCATGCTGCACTTATAGCATTAAATACTAAGACTTTACTTCGGAAATAACTGACTTTTGTTATTGAATTAATTATGACAATTAATTTTCAAAAAATTGGTTTAATTAGTGCCTTTGGTATAGATAGGATTATCTTTAACAATGTTTAGCATTCTGTGGTGGGTACAGTTCTCTGATTAACAAAGCCAAGTCAAGAAATCCATACTAATATTATACTTAAATGCGAGAGGGTGTTTCTCTGCTTTCGCTTTCTCGGCCCATCTCAACCGATTTTGACGAAAGTTACATAGTTAGGTTGCATCCCAGGAAAAGACATAGGCTACTTTTTATCCCGGAAAACTATGTTCCCGCGGACAAAGTCGCGGGCATCATCTAGTAATAAATCAAGCATCTGGAGTCTACAGCAAGAAATTTTGAGTAATAGCAACTTTATTATATAGATATTCAAGGAGAATGACGATCATAGATCTGCGGAATAGGCTTAATTTAAACCCAGGCACTCAAGCTTTAAACTTATTGACAATTTATAATCCAAAGCGCCGGGGCGGAGGGAGAGATAACTCTTGAAGTCGGCTTGAGTGTTTGACCTTTAGTATTAATTGAAATTGGTTTAAAATTACAGTAGGTACACCATTTTCAAATTCGTTAAATAGCCCTCTCAACCTTACTCAACTTTAATAATGATTAAAATATTATCTATTCGTATAAAAAAATGAACTTATATTTTGATTTCAGATTTTCTCTATCAGCTACATAAAATATCTTTATTTTTCGAAATATGGTTCACCTAGAAATTGTCATGTTCTTATCTTATATGAGTAGATACAAATTATCTCAATACCAAATTTCATCAAAATCGGTAGAAATGCTGGGCCGCTATAGGGTAGCAGACAGACTCACTTTCACATTCATAATATTAGTATGGAGGAAGTATGGATTCGCTGAATTCCATCCATTAATCTTAGTAATCAACATACAAGTAGTTAACTAATGGTACCGAATGAATATCCTAAACAAATCAAAGAACCACAATTACCCTAAGGCTGCCTTGTCACCAGAGATGTATCGATGATATTATGAGTTGCCGCTCCATCGCCTCCCTGTGACCCTCTGTCGCCACCACCTGTCATTCGGCCACCTATAGTGGCCTTATGAGACTACCTTGACAGCCCCACGTTCGTCGGTTATTCTAAGGCACCTTCAATGTCTGAACATTCATGTAGCCGAAATTCCACGGACATGTACAAAGCGATTTGCTTCCTCGTTCCTAATTCGAACTGCTAGGATATTGAATGCCCTTCCGGCTTCCGTTTTCTCCTTCACTTTTTATATCTAAGACATTCAAATCAAGAGTCAATCTAGATTCTAGAAGATGCCTATTGACTCTTGATGCATTCTAGGCAATCGCGCTCCACCTTAGGCTGCATCAACACTTGCAAGCAAGTCTGATTGCAGCCAAGCGCTAGCCTATAATTAAAACAAAATATTTCCCCCGCCCATTGCCACTTCAGCTTCTTATCTGAATTGGTGAGTAAACAAGCATTTTCACCACAATATTATGTTCTCATAAACGTCTGGTAGAAAAGCAGCTTTATGCGTATAGACTCAACAAATACATAATGAATTAAACAGAACCGGAAGGACCTAGCTAAAAGGATTTTGTTGACACTTTGAACGAGTTTAAAGTGTCTTGAGTTTACTTTGAAGATTAGAGTCTATATTAAAGACTTAATAGTTTGACGGCTTAGTGGTCAGATTGAAACTAGATGAGTTCGTATTCTAATCCCACTTTTGCTACTCCTGTTGTACCTACTACTATCACAAGTTTTAGGATTAATTGAAGATATGTTATTCCAGGTCTTTTCTGCTACGTACCTGCAAATTATGGAACCAGCTTCCATATTCTGTGTTCCGTCATGATTACATATAGACATCCGTCATGATAGGGCTATTCAAAGGGTGGATAAAGTGCTCTCCGAGGCAAACGTGATATTTAATTATTATATAAAACAACGTTACTCAAAAAAGTTAAAGGTGCTTGACATGGGCTCTAAACTCAGACCCTTCGAATAATTAATTATAGTGATAATGATAATAAAATAATATTTATTTTTTCATAAACATAGATATCCACTTAAAACGAAAGAACGGAAACAACTGCATTAGCCTACCATAAGCTGCGGAATAGGTACTTTAAATACCTTTAACACCACAAGTATCAATTTCTTTGCTTCTTTAAGTAAATACTCATATTCTTTTATCCAGAGCTATTCGCAATATAAGCCGCGTATGCCTAAAACTCTGTTTAAAAAATCTCCTTTATTAAACCTTGATCGTTTGGCAAGAGCTCCCAAAACATGAACTTAAGTAAAAAACCAGGACAAGTGCAAGTTGTTACTGGCCACTCAGTGTTCCGTACTTTGTTTCCCTCATCTCCACCTCATACTGATTAAAAAAAACTTGAGAGGGTGTCAAGGGACACCCGATGGAACGAAGTACCAAAAGTTGTAACTTTTTACTATAGTTGTAAGCCGTGCGGCGTGCGCGTGTTTCTCTGTGTAAGTTGTATTACAATTCCTTCACTAATTAATCGAAAGGAACTTCGTTCCACCGAGTGTCCGAGGGACACCCGGTGGAACGAATAACTAGCCTATGTAACTATTGAAAACATAATTCTTTAAAATTATTTCGCTTTTTTATTTTCAACAACTTGAAGTCAACAACACAAGTAGTCATAGCAACCAAAATCATCTTTTCATAAAAAGTGTCGTTACAACTTTTGGTCTTAATTTTTTCCATCTAGCCCCCTTTCGTATCGCGTGATAAGGAACTTCGTTCCAAAAAGTGAATGGTACGGCTATTCCGAGAAATAATAATCGTGTTCCATGTAGCTTCCAAACTTAATATTGGACACAATTTATAGCGTGTAGTTTTAGGAAAAAAAAGTTGCAGCCCACATATTATTACATATTTTGTATACCTTCATACAATGATCGAAACGGTCGTTTCGATTATTGTCTGAAGGTATTCACAACAAACTGCAGGTTCTCGGTACACCCCGTACTGAGAAACTTGATACAAGAAAACCTACGTAAAAGTATGTCGTTTTACTTTACGTGTTCGTTTCTGGTCCCCACCCCAAAAGTCGGTCTACAAGCTTTATTTATAAAAAAAACGAGTTCAAATTAGTTCCCAGCTATGTACTTATAATATTGAACAGCGATGTATAAGACTGACACTGAGATGATCCCATATTGAAATGCCGTTTTTCCTGTTCGAGTAGGGAACACAAAATATAAAAAAACAAAAACCGGCCAAGTGCGAGTTAGACTCGCACACAAAGGATTCCGTACCACCACACAACATAAATTCTTTTAATAAATAACAAGAAATATGTCATACAAACACGTAATCAGCTGTGAAATAACTGGCTTACATATTATGGCGCTAAACTGGTAGCGCTTGACAAACAATTCGACACTCTATGAGTATACGGAATCCTAATTAAACCTTGCTTCTTGCCCACGGTTCTAGGTCAACAGGAAGTACCCGTAGTAGGTTTTGATTTTGGTGAGTGTCAAAATATGCGGCTTAAACGGCTGTATCTTTTAATTGCGTTGACTTAGAGAATCTTGATTCTTTACAGCTCCAAGGGAAGGTATACCCAAGTGTTTGATATTAATATTTTCAACTTGATAAACTCCACGCGTTCCCGAGAAAAGGGGGTCGACAGACAGACGGACAGCAAGTGTTCCTATTAGGGTTTTTTTTAATTTTGAGGTACGGAACCCTAAAAACCAGCAAGATACAAGGTAGCTTTGTAATTGTCCTGGCTCCAGCCCAAACGCAAGTCAGCTTAGATAATTTGCCGGGACATTAGTTTGATGAAAGTTGCCTCGGCGCCGGGATTACACAAAGCGTCACCTGCCGGCCGCAAAATGGCGGACGGTATTGTATACGGTATTGTGAAAGCATATTATATCACCCTTTTGTAGGAAGAATGTCAGAAATCAACAAATAGACTTGGAAATTATCACGAACCATCTGTTCAACCGATTTTGATGAAATTTGGTATAGAGGTAGTTTACATTCCGGGGAAGGACATAGGCTTTCTATCCCAGAAAATTAAAGAGTTCCCACGGAAAAACCTCAATCCACGCGGACGAAGTCGTGTTCATCTGCTAGTTGGTAATAACTTTCTTTTTCACAGCAAAATCTACCACACAGTTTTCTAGTCGGATTCCAACATTTCTGCAACCTAATGCTGTAGCGTAGTCTCGGCGACATACGTTCGACAAACAGTCAAACGCCTATGTTGGAGAAACGCCAGTCTAAAGGGGCTCTTAAATCAAAAATAAAGAACTCAAATGTTAAACTTAATATTAAGTATTATAAATCAAATCCCATTAACAAGCTTTTGATGTCCTTAACACTTTCCAACCCTTTTTCTCAGAAAGGGTCGCAAAACTTGACTAATAGGGTAAACTCTGAAAACATGACAAATGGCGCAGTTTCAAATGTTTGACGCTGAAGCACTTGTTTTGTTTAGTCTATTATGTTTTTTTGGATTGTATGTAATATTTTTGTTTTCATATTTTGTATAGTCAAAAGAGCAACCACAAAGTTTCTTACTGGTTCTTCTTGGAGGTAGATTCACTCGACTATTGAAAAGCATTTGTAAAAGTCTACTTGAATAAAAAATATTTGATTTGATTTGATTATTCATCTAAAGCTATGGATAGCCTAGTGGTTGAGATGTTCGAATTCCTATGCAAGGATTCGGGCTCAAGGTCGGGGATTTGATCCTCGACCTTCCTACCTGTCCATCCTTCAAACTCTTCTGAAATATAAGTACTTTAGCAATTAAATGTCTCTTGCTTAATACAAGTCATGTTTTCCTTTACATGTGAAGGAAAACATCGTGAGGTAACCTGCATTCCTGAGGTTGTGACAACGTTCTCAAAGGTGTATTATTTAGTGTGTCTCCCGTCATAGTAATTATTTTAATAAGATGGGAAGCGCTTGGCTGCGTTTGAACTGCTGGCTAGATTGATGCTATATGATTGCTGAAAACTTTTTTTATATAACCTGCATTGAAAGTGCAAATTTTAATGCCTGTTGAGCCACCCGATACTAATCAATTTCAGACGAATATGTCATTCAGCGGGCAGAAACCGATGATTTTCTGCCCGCTGAATGATGTTGCAGCTCTGCTTTAGCCCTTTATAATTGTCATTTTAACCATCACTAAACTTACAGATATTATATTTCTGCAACTAAAATAAGTAAGAAATACAATTTTAATAAAACTCGCATTTTAATGCTGTTTATATGAAAAATATAGTGTATGACCCGGGATGAAACATGATTTCAGACTTTGGGTGATGCAAGCCCTCGCTTCGCTCAGGCAGGCAACTTCACCCTCGTCTGAAATCGTCTTGTTTCATCCCTGGCCACACAATATACTATTGCAAACGCATAGGTTTTCTGCATTAGTATATGAACTGTGACGTCAGCAGCGTTTGAAAAGATTATAATTATAATATCGGGAACATTTGGCAAGCGGGTCTACACCAGCAACGCTTTTGTTTATCAGTGAGTGGTATAAGTTACAAGATGTGAGCGTGGTTGTATAACTTTTTACGGTTGCCATTTAAGATACAGAGTCGCACTGAGAAAGTCGTTGTACATAAGTATAGGCATTGTGATTTGATATTACTGCTACTCCAATCAGTAACAGCTTGTGTAATTTGGATCGGAGGTCTAGATTTCTTGTTCATCTTCTCCTATCTATACGCCTCCACCAATTTATTTTAAAATTTGTACGCCGATACGGCTAATGTGCTGGACTCTATTTTTATTAAACCTAACATCTTATGCAAATAAATATTCTATTCTATTCCTCTCCGTGTTATTCGTTCCAATAACTAATAATACATCTATCTACATTTAGATCTGGTAATTACCATAAACCTAAGATGCCATTCAGTGCTTGCGTTATCAGCATACCACAATATTAGTTTTATTTGGTTTATGAAAAAAAATCTTATTGCAGTTAACGGAAAATAGTCATGACCCTCAGCGATGACTAGAATAGCGTGAGTAAGACCGAAAAAATGAGAATCTATTTTATAAGATACTTAATATTAGATTTTGACATGCTATTAAATCGCTTTAGTTTATGACGGCACCATACGATAAAGGTCGGGCAACGCGGGCCGCCATAAAATATAACAGCGACAAAAACGCCCATACACGTACCCATTCCGCGATAATTGTTATGGGACATATGAAATTCATTCGGAACCTCGTTTTTGTCCCTCGCAACTCGGTTCACAGATCATCTGTGACTAAGCGAAATAGATAGACTGCACTGGGCGACAGAAAAACAACCGGCAGATACGCATTTCATAGATCGCATTGGTACACGCAGACATAGCAAGTATCGACCTAGCCTCATTATTTTCAGGCACTAGATAATGCCCGCAACTTCGTTCGCGTGGTTTAATTTATTTAAATTCCCACGGGAGCCCCTTAATTTTGCGGGATAAAAAGTAGCCTATGTTCTTCCTCGGGATGAAACTTACCTCTGTACCAAATTTTGTCAAACCGGTTGGAAAGATGGACCGTGAAAGCGTACACACGGACATACTTTCGCTTGTATAATTAGTAATTGTATTAGTATGGATACTCCAACATAACCAGATATGATTAGCGGTATTTACGAAAACACTATTGAGCTTGAGTTGAGTAATCAAAACTTGTCACTGATTTTTGTCATTATAATTTTTCAAATTAGCGTCCAAAACCAAGGAGCTGACTTTTGCATAATTAAGTATGTTCTGCCTAATATTTTATTGCTAATAAAGTATTCACGCATTTTTTTTTCCTCAATATAGCCGATAAAATATGTCTTTATTTACTAGATACTTAAAATTTTGACACTTAAATGTGTGTGTGTGTGTGTTTGTATTTATTTATTTTAGTCTGAATATCTCATTGATGTAGAATTTTAGTACCTATGAATTTATGAAAAGTCTTCATTTCATAGTGTAATGATGTAACAAAAGAAAATTTCCAGTAAAATCACGTCTCATTTAAATCCATATTAATTGTAATGAATAACGTTTCTTCGGTGCTTTGTCTATCTTTTTCAATTAGTCTTGGCAACTAATAATGTACCCGCATGTTGCCAAAAGATAACCACGTTTTGACGTTACAAAAATTTCCTTTGAAACTTTTTGGCGGCCGTTAATTTGAAATAGTTATTGTACTGTTAATGGGTTAGAGCTATTACGATGTGTACTCGGAGTAACAATGCAGTTACATTTAATGCTCTGCTCGCTGTGAGGAAATGGGGCAGTGTATTCTTGACATATTTAAGGTTTTCATTTGCCAAATGTTTTTGTTTAAAGTACTCTGAAATAAACTCTCAAACGTCATGGTGATTCAACAACACTTTACAACATATAGTTTTTGATTTATATGGTGATGCCCGCACTTAGAACTCGTGAATTTATGATTTTGATAAATCTCGTAGGAGCTTGTGAGATTTTCTGGGTTATGAAAATAAAGCCTGTGTCCTATTGCTAACCTAGTTCTGTACCAAATTTTGACAAAATTGGCTGTGAAATCGTAGCAGAGAGCGAGACACACATTTTAGTATAGTATTGATCATCGATTGAGTTGGCTACGAAAGCATTTTACTACTAATTACGACTTTCTGCAAAGTTTTACCCCTATTATCGGAATAGAAACAAACAGTGCCTTTCACTAATATGTGGGAACGTCTTGTGACGTTACTTCCGTTTTATTAGGGTTCCGTACCAAAATGGTAAAATGGAACCCTTATGGTGCGACTTTCTCCGTCTGTCTGTCCGTCTGTCCGTCTGTCCGTCTGTCCGTCTGTCCGTCTGTCCGTCCGTCACACTCGATTATTTCAGTAACTACCGAAGCTATCGACATGAAATTTGGAATAGTTGTGTATATTAGTGGCCCAAAGACACTGGAATTAAAAAAAATTGGAAATTATTTTTGTTCTTATTTAAAAAGGGGGGAAAATCTGAGGGTTGAAATTTAAAAGTGAGATAACTGTACTGTGTGGGGTATCATATGAAAGGGTTTACTTTGTACATTTTAAAACAGATTTTTAATTATTTGTAGTTATGATAGTTTTTGATTTATCGGGGAAAATGTCAAAAAAAATACCGTTCCCCCCCCCTTATCTCCGGAGTTTACCAATCGAAAAATTTGAAATAATTATGGTCAATAGTAATTTACGTATATTTTACAGGAAAACTATAGCCAATGCTCTAACTAGCATAGTTTTTTTGATATTAACAATAAACCTCTACAAACAAAGTTAGTCTTGCGGTTCATTAACAAAGGTAATTATTTATTAATAATGGTACGGAACCCTTCGTGCGCGAGTCCGACTCGCACTTGCCCGGTTTTTTTTTCACTAATACTGGAAAAGACAAAGAGTTCCCATCAGATTTGAAAATTCTATATCCACCTGAAAAGAGTCACGGATATCTTAGTAAAAATTCATACTTCTATACTAATTTTATAAACGCTAAAGTGTGTCTGTCTGTTTGCCTACTACGCTTTAATCATGCTCTTACCATCTGTTCTGTTGATTTTGGCAAAATTTGGTATGGTGAAAGGTTGCATTCCGGGGTACGACAAAGGCTACTTTTTATCCTAGAAAATCAAAGGATTCACATGGGATCCACGCGGACGAAGTCACGGGCATCTTCTAGAACAAAAGAGGGACCTAGGGACCTACAGAACTAACAGATCTGCGATTTATAAAAACATTCATCTTCATTTGCCTCTAAATAGACTTAAAGCTGGGATAATCCGTATCTGCAGGCGCGGACTGCAGGCGCGGGTAATCCCCCGTTCGACCCGCATTGGATCTGGAATAGCTATTGCATTTCACGAGATTTTGGATACAAAGGAGCTGGACAATTTTAAAGAGTAATGTTTTGGCGTTTTTACTTACAAAATCAATGACCTCAATTTACATAGACGGGCCCTGTCAAACAAAGAATGTGGATTTATTTTACTAACACCATCTAGTCAGCGCTATGGCGGGGACAAGGACAGGCTTAAACAGGCGAGGGGCATGCCCTACAAGTCGGATGCCCAACTTTTTTCTATGAAGGGGTCCATCTAGTACCTACATATATATATCGATGCACAAAAAGGACAAAAAACATTATTTTCATTCAAGCCCGATTTATGATCAATATTATAAGGTTACTTCGTATACGTATGAATGCAGGAATTTTAAAAATCCCGTCGGAACTCTTTGATTTCACGGGATATAAATTATTTATCAATCGGAATATGATAGCTTTTTTATATCATTCTGTTCCTGAATGGCTTCCAATACATCCAAATTATTATCTGAATTTTAACTACATTTTAAGAACTACTCTATCGATTAAAATAAAATATGTAGAGATAACTAATTAAAATATATTAGTAATATAACCATCGTATACATCGACATTAATGCTCTGTCTAGCAAATAACTATTCGGTTTGGCATCGCTCTAAACTCTAGTGCCGTAATCAATCTTCCTGATAAATGGCTGCTGAAATAAAATACCTTCGAAACCATTAAAACTGGTTTGATTTTAAAATCCATCGACATGGCGGAATTGCTCCATAACGATCACTTTCTCTGAGTGCCAAGTGCGGAGGAGATTTTATTTTACTCATAAATGCTTGGTTGGCTTCTTACTCAAATTAGAATTAACATCAGTTCGTTTGTTAAAATAGGCGATGTTTAAAATTTTGGTACAGTTTTTTAGAGCATTGTCTCAGTTTTGCTAACCGACTTCCTATTTTAATGGTCGAGGGTTCGATCCATGAGCACTTACTTTAGATTTTAAACGTGGCAGGAAACACATGTGCTGGAAGGGAATTCCACACCTATGCGGTTCGTATCATAAACTTAGGGCAAAATTGTTTCGTTTCAACTTCGTTCGTTTCGTTTTCAACCGAAACGACTTCATAACAAAATTCCACAACCTATTTTAAACTTGCCTCTACACAAGTTTAAGAAATCCATAAAAAGTATGCTTCGGAAAAAAGCTTATAATGGTGTTGAAGATTATGTGAACGATAAAAGAGCATGAATTTGACTCGCTCCAGTAATGGTAAGGACAGCGGTTACTTATGTAATTGAGGTGCATAATTGTAAATTTTTTTTTTGATAAGAGCAACTACCGAGTTTCTTGCTGGGTCTTTTCGGAATGACATTCCGGGTAGTGACAGTGGTAGATTCGCTGGAGGATTTAAAAGCAATTGTAAAAGTTTATTTGATTAAAAAATCATTTGAGCTTGAGTTTGAGTAGATAGGACGTTGACCACTTAAGGTTGCCAACTTTGTCGGTTTCTCGCAAAACTATTCATATAAACAGGGTCAAATAGAGAACGAATTGGCGTAAGTATCAAATGCGCTCAACTGTATGTCAAAACGATGCGACGCGATACGACGCAACAGAAAATGAAAAACTTGTCTACGCGACAACGTATGCCACGTAAAGGGTCAGCTACTGTTCGATACTATCGCGTCGTGTCGTGTCGAGTCGCGTCCGTCACTTACGTAGGAAAACGGGTAACAATAAATGATCGCGCAATAACTCTACCAGTTGTGTCTACATACACATGCGGGTTGCGTCGAGATTTGAATGTAATTAATGTTTCATTTCAATTAGAAATGTGTAAACAGTAGCTGATTGAAGCGAGCTCGGGTTAATTCATTCGCAATGTATGTTATCATCAACAGGTTTGGTTAACCTTTCGGTTATTAATGAAGTATATTGTAACAGCTTGACGTATGATGCCTTTGCCTGAACTGCCTCTAGTGGTTAGCATGTTCGACTGCCGCCGACGAGGTCCCGGGTTCGGGTCCCGGGTCGGGCCATAATTAAGTATTGGGTTTTTCTGACTAGAAATTCTCAGTACTAACCCGGAGTTAGGAAGTGGGCAGGGTTTGGATGGACGTTTGTTGATCAATCATGCCAGAACGGCTGAACGGATTTGGATGAAATTTGGTACATAGACAGACTTCAGTCTGGAATACACATAGGCTATTTTTTATCCCGGAAAATTGAACAACTCCCGTGGGAACGAAATAACGCAATCCACGTGGACGAATTCACGGGCATCAATCAGTCAGTAAATCAAAAAGCAACAATTTGATAAAATTCCCTTCTTGTTCAACTCAGAGCACTAGATACAACTCCTTCAGTGTTGCGTCGCCGCAACATCAACGAGGCACTAGGTACAATATTGGAACTGTCTGTTTGACTTCAAATCGTTATTGAATTTCCAACAATTGGGGCACAAAGCTTCCGTTCAATTGTTGAAACCAATCAAGCCTCGATTTGAGTTTCAATAATTAAAAGGTACAGTTTTGCAACGGACTTTAAATTCTGATAAATATATAGAAGCGAAAATTTGAAAATGCAGTCAATGACAAGTGATTTTGCAACTTTTGTAAAATCACATCGTTTCTCTGTTACGGTAAAATTGAAGGACAAACCAACAAACAAACCCTTTCTCATTTATGTTATAGGCAGTGTCTGATGCCGTTTGATTAAGACCGTTTGTGGGATATAATTAGAATAATATTGAATGCTCCTAGGCTAATCGGATTTGAGGCCATCATCACTAATGCATCTGTCATCCTGCGGTCAGTCAATTGGTGTGAGCATATCCATGCACTTCACTAACTAGCAATTTAGATAGCTCTGAATGGGCATTGACCTACTGAACTGGCTTTGCCGTCTCAAACAATGGTTGGTCAATAGCCTATCCCCTTACTCGGGATGCCATATATTATTTCTATTCCAAAATTCTACAAAATTTGTTTTACAGAAGGGCCTTGAAAGCGTAGCAGATATACAGACATCTGGACATACAGACACACTTTTGCTTGCATATTTTTTTTAATCGACTCAGCATAAGCATTTGACTCTTGACTGATGGTATGCGATGATAGTCTAAGATAGGAGTAAGCTAACCTGTAATATGGAATAACCTGGATTTGGATATTATAATATTCAAATATTTGGATTGCATTGTGATCCCATCATCTCAACCTAAGCATTTTTGGCCTACTTCTGAGCAGGGTTCCCTCAGAAAAAGAAAAATGTTGTGTCCACAACGTTGGACAAATGAAGATTAACATATTTTAGAACATGGTGTTGGCATGGTGTTTTCCTCCAACGTTAAAAATAATTAGTTTCTTGTGAGCTCCGTCATATTTATATGGAGCCGTACACACTAGCGTGAAAGGACAAAGTGTCTACACAACGCATCACAAGCGGGAGGACCACAGACGTTCTGTCCCGTTTCGCTCGCACTAGTGTATGTAGCCCTATCTATAGTGAGTCACTAGGACTATTTTTTTTTTTTGCAGAAATGTGTTTGTGCTCCAAAAAGTCCAAAAAAGTTAGAAAAAGTCCTTCGGTATGAAAAATAACTGCATTTTCCTCTCCTTAATATATCGTTAAGCAGGATGCAAGCATTCACATTTATTATAGTAAGAGCTTAGAGCAAACGTAGTACGCACGAGTGTATACAGCTACTGGAGACTGAGAGGGGAATGTTTCAGGGTGACATATTTGCCGTTTGCTTCGCAGCGAGGCTAATGGATTACTCTTACAGACTTCAATGACTCGGAAACTTTTCAACTAGTTCCTAGAATAAAATCTGATATAGATCACATTTTTAAATATTTTTAAAGCAAATAAATAGAGATTTGTAGAATAAGATTACTTAATTTTGAACTTTGACGGGTCCAGACTCCAGAGACGATTTGACGACCATTAAAGTTTTACAAACATGGATTACCAGTATCAGATATCTCACTCACTCACTTCTACCTATTGTCGGCTCACAAATGGGCACGATTCTCCGTAAGAGAAGGAGAATTGTGAAGAACTCTTGGGTTTCCTCGCTATGTTTATCCCTAACCATCTAAGAAAGGGATACTTTTTTTCTTAAAGCGCATAATATTACTAGAAGTCCATTTCAGAGGATTGAATCCACGACCAAATAGGAAACCGGGTAACTTAGCCTTCACCGCTTCTTACCACCGGCCTATATCTATTTATTTATTTGTTTATTGATATACCAACAAATATTGCACAAACAATCATGATATATTAGAGACCTTGGACTAATGTCCAAGGTATCTTCTTCCGCAGGAGCTAAGGCTCCATATAACGACTTTTGGGAGAACCTCTATTAATATATTTTTAGGGTTCCGTACCGTATTAATATATTTTTAAGGTTACGTAAAGGAAAAAACGGAACCCTTATAGGATCACTTTGTTGTCCGTCCGTCTGTGTGTCAAGACCCTTTTTCTCAGGAACGCATGGAGGTATCAAGCTGAAATTCATATCAAATACTCATGTCTACTGTCCCGTGAAAAAATCAAACTTCTAAGCCAACGCAATCAAAAGATACAGCCGTTTACGCCGCAAATTTTCGACACTCGCAAGGGAATCGAAACCTACAGGGTACTTCCCGTGAACTCATATTCTTGAAATTTTGTACGAAGCAAAGTTTTATAGCACAGATATAGGAAAAATTGCGAAAAGCATAAATTTTTAGTTACATCATATAATAAAAATATTTTTAATAATTTTAAACTTACTACCCCTTTCCTCATGAACGCGTAGAGGTATAAAATTGAAATTCATATCAAATACTCAGGTCTATAATACCTTTAAACTGTAACACACTACTGTCCCTTGGAGCTGGGAAAAAATTAAACTTCTAAGCCAACGCAATCAAAAGATGTACAGACGTTTATGCTGCAAATTTTCGACATTCGCAAGGGAATCAAAACCTACAGGGCACTTACCGTGAACTCAGAATCTCGAAATTTGGTACGAAGCAACGTCTTATAGCACAAATATAGGAAAAACTGCGAAAAGCAGAAATTTTAATAATTTTAAACTTACTACAGGTTTGTACCGAACCCTCGGTGCGCGAGTCCGACTCGCACTTGGCCGGCTTTTTTAAAATTAGAATAGTTGTCAAATACCTTATTAACTATGTATATTCGCAGTATTTCGAATAGCCCGAGTGGAATAGCAGTTAACATCAAATTAATTACGTATAAACAATACAGTACACCGGAAGCGAAGTGCCATTTGGATGAAATTTAACGGAACCCATTCCCAACAGAAGCTGTCTCCGTAACGCGTTTGATGATATTAAGGTTAATGCAGACATCAGACTCTTAAGACACGCTTAAAATCTTCGAAGTTATGACTGATAAACTATCACAGGAATAGATATTCAAAAAATATAAAAGGAAAAAGACTGATCTATCAACGCACAGCTCAGCTACTGGACCCATCGGGCTAAAATTGGGCATACATATAGCTTTTACTCGTATGTAAGCATTTACGCTTAGAAAGGATTTTTGAAAATTCAACCCCTAAGGCGGTAAAATACGGCTTAGGAATTTGGATGAACTTAAAGTGAGTGAAGCTGCGGGCAAAAGCTAGTAGTAGGCTTTGTGTGCATGATAATGGAAAATGAACAGCGTCCGAAATGAAGCACTTAACAAGACCAGAAGCTCTTTAAGCTAGGAAAACCCATCATGGAGAGCACCGTCCATGGGGGAGCGCGATTGTTATATGGACTCCTACCTACTAAAACTCTCACGATTTGTATTTCAGTGCCGACGACGGAGAATAGGGAATGTAACGCGCCATAATGATACAACGCATTCTTTATTTTTACCAAAGTAACTGGTTATTAATTAAATAAAATTTGCATTAAAATAATGTGACACCCTATTGCATAAAATCTCAATGCACATATTATAAATGCGTAAGTGTGTTTGTCGATTTAACCTCCAATCACGCTGCAACGGATCGACGCGTCGACTATTTGCTGGAAAGTTACTTTACGAGTATATCCCATTAAATCAAATAGTGCTCACGGTATGTTTGAAATACCGTGAATTCACGAGATCACGGGTGTCATCTACTAATTCACCAAAAAGTAATTTTGTCTGCAGTATGCGATGTTAATTACACAGGTATACACCTAGGGAAGTGCTCGCCTCAACAGACGAGTCCAGTAAAGATGGCTGATCCGCTTAGCGCGAGGCGAGACTGAAATAAGCTCTGCGAGTCTCAGCGGAATGTGCTTTGTGACATCCACTGATGCGAGGTGAAGTGAGATATGTTACTGCTATAGGAAGGAACCCTACATTGGTCTCTTTTCCCTAATGGTACAACTGTATGGAGAGAGCTTTGTTAGAGACGTTCTGCAGTTCAGTTTTTCACTATTGTTTAATTTTGAGTTCACGATATGTAGCCAGTGTCTTTAAGGAGAAGTAATTTAAGGAGGAGTCTGAATTCTGCCAATCTGTACTACAAAAAAAATTTTACTAAAGAACAAATCACTCTTTAATGGTGGTGTATTAGAAAAACTGCAGTTCAGTATCTACTTTTTATTAGTTTGCGATGTTGCCATTATAAAATTGATATAGTAATATAATTGTGTGTAATAAAAGTAAAAGGGTTAGAATGCAATAGCTTACCTACACGAGCACACAGCGCACAGCGCGGCTTAGAGCAGGTGCAGTTGGCTCGTTAATCATGGTGAATGGATCGCATTCGCTAATCATGAGTTATTTGCAGCACGCTACCATTTATGCAGGATTTAATTCATATTTTAATAGGTATAAAATAATGGCTGATTTACATTACACTATTTCTTATACTTATAGAATTCTTTTACAGAACTGTAAGATGCCCGCGACTTCGTCCGCGTGGTTTTTTGATTACCACGGGAACTTTTAAATGTTCCGGGATAAAAGTAGCCTATACTAAATTTCTTCAAAATCGGTTGTAAAAACGTAGCAGACAGACAGACACACTTTCGCATTTATAATATAAGTATGGATTATATCATGGGCGACAGTTTTGTATGATTTTCTTTGAATTTGATTATCTTCAACAGTATAATAAGCTAGGAGCATAGATACTTTATAAAAAGGATTTCTTAAACTTGTGTAAAGGCAAGTTCAGGCAAGGCATGGCATCCATAGCATGTTATGCTATGGATTCATGTAGGCTATGTGACATTGTTATGTATAGTTTACAACTAGGTAGTCTATGAATGGGATGGATGGCCTGATATAATCTACAGGATGCCATATATTCCAGTCCAGTGGCAGATATTTTACTGCATCAAGTTACTAGAATAATATGAACCCGCCATAACAGCAAAATGAGCTTTTTTAAAAAATATGTAAAAAAATCATTTATTCAGTAATGTATACTTTATAAAGTTACACAAAGGCGGACAACATTATAATTATTGCTTCTATAGGATTCGACCTAGTCAACTTTTAACATAATAAATGCGAAAGTGTGTTTGTTTGTTCTTCAATCATGCCGCAACAGAGCTACGGATCGACGTGATTTTTTTGCATGGGCATATAGTTGAGGATCTGGAGAGTGACATAGGTTTTTTATCCCGGAAAATTAAGACGTTCTCATGAGCATTAAAAAGACTTATTCCACGCGGACGAAGTCACGGGCATCATCTAGTTTTTTTTTTATAATAAACACGTAGTTTTTTAGTACGTAGGTAATTAATCAAAACAAATTTCAAGTTTATTAACACTGGCTTACGAATACTGTATACTAGATGATGCCCACGACTTCGTCCGCGTGAATAAAGTTTTTTTCATTCCCGCGGGAACTCTTTAATTTTCCGGCATAAAAAGTAGCATATGTATTTCCTCGGGAAATAAACTATTCATGTACCAAATTTCATCAAAATCGGTAAAACAGATGAGCCGTGAAAGCGTAGCCAGACACAGACAGGCAGATAGACGGACAGACACACTTTCGCATTTATAATATTAGTACGGATTTTTGACTTCTTAATATTGACTACTATTGAACTCTGAAGCTAACACACCTCCGGATAACAGGCAATATTCATGAAAGTTCTCACAAAATAATATGGAAATGTTTTATGCTCATTGATATTCACAAACTCCTATTGTATTCATTTGTATTGGTTATCAATCAGAGCAAACGTCAAAGCATACCAATGCTCAAGGACAGTGCTCGAGGAAATAGTTGCAGCTTCGATTTTCCACTATGATTGGAGTATATTACATTGTCTCTGAAACCAGTTGAGTGAACGGTTGATCAACCAGTTCGAGGAAGAAAATTCATCAGACATTCCTTGAGAGATCCGTTTAGCTGCCAACTATTTCCATAATACAAAACTTCGACACTTTCCCCGTCAATTTGTGAGTAAAGGATTTACGAAATTGCAATTTCCTCGCTTTTAGATGTGGGACCAATGTTAAATTTGTCTGTAAATAGACCGAACTTTTTAAAGACTCGTAAGACCTCAAATGGAAATGTTGTGCTAAAAAATTTTACGTTTTGTGTAGCTCCATTACATCCATACTCAATATTATAAATGCGAAAGTATGTCTGTCTGGCTGTCTGTCTGCTACGCTTTCTGGCCCATCTGTTCAACCGATTTTGATGAAATTTGGTACAGGGATGGGTTATATTCCGAGGAAGAACATGGGTTGGGTTTTATCCCGAGAAATTCAAGAGTTCCCACGGGAATCAAAAAAAGATTTTGATGAAATTTGGTACAGGGATAGGTTGTATCCCGGGGAAAGACATCCCGGAAAATTCAAGATTTTCCATGGGAATCAAAAAACCATAATCCACGTGGACGAATTCGCGGGCATTATCTAGTAAAAGTCTAATTATGTGAACAACCATAGTTCCCTGTTAATAGTAGGTAGGTAAGTACGTACTCGAATGGCGGCCTCGCACCGGGAAGCGCAGGGTTGGATAACCCCCCAGTGTTGGACGGACGATCTCAAACTAGTAGTTGGGAGCCGCTGGAAGCAAGCGGCACTAAACCCTGTCCTGTGGCGATATAATTATATTAGAGTTCCGTACTTGTAAGAAATATCATAAACGAAAGTTAGAGCATATCGATGAGCTAAATAGTAACGAATAATGACGACGGAGTATTGTTTTACCTCAATTATGTCTAACTCAGTGTTTCTAATAATAATTAATGTAAATTAATACGCCTGAGATTCCTCCAACCAGTGCGGGCGGGATACTGTTTGCGCGACTCTAATTGATATGAAACATTAATTAAAATCAAAACTCGAAGCCGCCGACCGCATGTTTGATCAATTACATACACAACCATGAAATTTAAAGCTTGAAACAAACAGAAAGCGTAACGGCAGCGTTGCGCGATACCTACAGCAAGCTATTTACTGAAAATACAGGTACTTTGTAGCTAATAACACAGGAGATATTATGGTACACAAGTGTGTATGCGTGTGTGTGTGTGTGTGTGTGTGTGTGCGTGTGTGTGTATGTGTGCGTGTGTGTGTGCGTGTGCGCGTGACAACGACAATGTGACTCGCGTAGCATGAACAACTTTAAATATAATGCGGTCCCCTCGATGAAATGCACTGAAAGGTTATGTATATATTGTATAAGAACGCAGGCGTTCAGTGAAAAAAAGCTAGTTAGCAAAATTGCTTTTAGACCAAAGTCACTTTACATCTAAAGTTGTAACTTACATATAATTTCAGGCATATGCTGTAGTTAAACGTTAAATTCTAATATAACAATAATTATTATAGCATGATACTTATCATTAGTATAGATGAGTGAGCATAGTCGAGCTTCGAGCATTGCTTCGAGTAGCAGGTGGTGTGGGGCTCGTTAATCACGCCTCTGTGGCTCGCGGTCGCGGTCTCTAATCTCGAGCCATGTAATACTTACTTGTTACTTGTAATTTACGACCCGCTTGCATGATAATCCATGGTAATATTATCAATGCAAAAGTGTCTGTCTGTTTGATACTCTTTCACGAGCTAGTTCGACCGAGTTATATCCTAGGGAAGGAAATAGCTTATTTTCATCCCCGGGAAATTAAGGAGTTCCCGCGCAAACACAACACAGATCCACGCCGACGAATTCGCGGGCAACATCTTGTATAGGTCCCGTCACATAAAAATAACGCTGAGGGAGAGTGGTGGAGATGTATCTGAACATTGGTTTTTTAGCGTAATCTTCCTTCGATTTACTTCATGTCATTTCTGTGGTCTAACTGTATGGAGGTACGTATGTAACCTTGATGACCTCCCTGACGAAGTGTTGAGCGCTGTTGCTAT
The DNA here is from genome assembly GCA_963932025.1 of Erebia epiphron. Lineage (NCBI taxonomy): Eukaryota > Metazoa > Arthropoda > Insecta > Lepidoptera > Nymphalidae > Erebia > Erebia epiphron. The sequence goes on from OZ009960.1 coordinate 18,585,149, forward strand.
AACGTGCGTGGTCCCGGGTTTGATTCCCGGCCCCTAGGTTCCATTTGGGAATTTGTAATTTCTGAATTTTCCCTAGTCTGGCCTGGTGGGAGGATGCGGCCGTTTCTAGTTACCACCCTACCGGCAAAGATGTGCCGCCAAGCGATTTAGCGTTCCGGTACGATGCTGAATAGAAACTATCGAGGGGTATGCGTTTAATATAACTACACATACCCCTAACAGGCTAGCTCGCTACCATCTTAGACTGCATCATCACTTACCATCAGGTGAGATCGCAGTCAAGGGCTTACTAGTAGCGGAATAAAAAAAAAGTTACGTATGTTAAAGTATTATATTATTATAATTATTTTTCCGCATTATAAATGTATCTATTTGCCCTTCTCCCCTCCAGTTTCATGTCTGACCTCTTTGGTAATGTTTGCCAGGACGGCGGCCTTGTATCATCTCATTATGGCGGCGCTGGCCGCATTATGGTGACCTAGAAATGCTTTACATACATCAGGATATTGGTTTCTTTTATTGCTGTGTGTAAAATATTGTTGTACTCGAATATAGAATCAACTAGCAACGACTTCGTCTGCGGATTGAGGTTTTTGGCATGAATGAATGTTTGTTACTCAATCACGGCAGAATAGCTTAACGGATGTGGATGAAATTTGGCACAGAGGTAGATTATAGCTTGGAATAACACATAGTCTACTTTTTATCCTGGAAAATTTAAGAATCCCTACGTGTTTAAAAATCTTAAATCAGCAGCAATAGACGGTCCACCACCAACACATTATTGTCCCATTAGGGACAAGAGTGGAGTGGAGTAGCTAGTGGAGGCCTATGCCCCCACTCTCATATAATACGGCAATAGACGATGCAGTTAAGTAAAACGTAAATACAAAAAACAAGTTTTGTTTACAGCATTTTTCGCGATGTTTCGTTGAATGGCGACGCGAAAGCGAGGCAGTTATTAATGTAATGCAGTCACAGCTCTATGGCACTCCAAGTTCCAACGAGCTCGTAAGCCGACATTTTTTTGCATTGTCTATGCTACTGATAAACTTAAGACGTACGGAAAATACCATAAAACCTAAACAACAACAAGGAGTACTTAATTGTTTACAAAATATTTTACTTATCCATACTAATGTTATAAATGCGAAAATGTGTCTATCTATCCGTCTGTAAGTCTATTACGTTTTTACGGCCCCATCTGTTGAAAGTATTTTGAAAAAAATTCATACAGGACTTATAGTTTCTTTCGTTTCGTACAGGACTTTTAAATAATGTTGACAAAATTTTTTAACTGTTTACCTGTTTGTTTTATTTGGTTTTATTTCAAGGTAAACAAAAAAAACCGTCATAGCCTAAGTTCTCCATATAATAATAACAAAGATTTGTGAAGTTAGCCAATCTGAATTTAGCCAACTTGGTGGACTAATACTTCACATTCAACTGTGCAGGAACAGCGATGGTTTTTTAGTGGATCCATATCCATACTAATGTTATAAATGCGAAAGTGTGTCTGTCTGCTACGCTTTCACGGCTCATCTTTTCAATCGCTTTTATTTATCAAAATCGATTTTAAAGATGAGTTTTATATTCGTTACAGAGACAGGTTATCCTGGGGAATATAGGCTACTTTTTATCCCGAAAAATTATGGAGTTCCCGCGGGAATCAATATTCCACGCGGACGAAGTCGCTGGCATCATCTAATTATTAATATAATGATGATGATGAACAAACTCGCAGATGATATATTTTATTTAGTTCAACGGTGCTAGACCGCTTTTATTACTAAGCCTTCTAGCAAATATTAGTTTTGACTGTAATTCAACTATAACAGTAACATGTGCAGGGTTCACCACTCCACGAATACTTGGTATAACTGCACATTTAACACGCAACGCTGAATACAACATCACCACGACGACAGGTGGAAATTCACGGCGGTTTTCACTCACTTTTGGAATTTCATTTTTACAAACAATGAAAAAATTCATGTCGGTTTTACATAACGACATTTGCAACCTATATTTATATGCACAATATTAAATGCTGTTACCTTACAGAGAAAATATTATAGAGTCATAGACTTATTATATTACTTATAGAGTAGATAATTATGTATGAGGTTCGATTTTTATTAGCCTCAATTTGATTCTCTGGCGCAGTGCTCTTTACGAGAAACACTCGTAGCTTAAGTTTAAATATACCGTAATTAATTAACCCTATTACATCTTATATTTTACTAGCTTTTGCCGGCAGCTTTGCTCATGTTAAGTACGATTTTCATACAAATTACGAACCCCTATTAAAAAAAAGACGTGTGGCACTCGGAGACTGCCGCGGTAAAGCTGCTATTGCATAGCATTTTTTATCAACTTACCTAACACTTTAGTTGCTATGACTACTTGTGTAAAGAATAATGTTTTAATAAAAACATAATTCTTTAAAATTATTTCGCTTTTATATTTTCAACAAATTGAAGTCAACAACACAAGTAGTCATAGTAACCAAAATCGTCTTTTCATAAAAATAGTCTTTATATTTTCAACAAATTGAAGTCAAACAACACAAGTAGTCATAGCAACCAAAGCGTAAGGTTTTTTTTCGTTACGGAATTTCTGGATTCGGTCTCCATGCGCTCAAGGCCCGCGATAGAAGCTATGCATAGCTTCATATAGCTTGTTATTTTCAAAAATTTGATCTTAGCCTATGCCTACATAATAAAATGCTTAGCCCGATCAATCTAGTGTTTGGAGCTGTGCGGTGATAGATCAGTCAGTCAGTCAGTCAGTCAATCAGTCAGACACCTTTTCCGTTTATATATTTGGATTTTCGTTCAAAAAGTTTGCAGTTTACAGTAAATGATTGATTGACCCGTCAACCGTAGGCGCCTGTTACACAGTCAATCCACTCTGTTGACTATCAGTCTGGATCTGGATCAAGATTGACTGTGTATCGGACGCTTTACTCAGTAGTGGGACGATAAGTTGTGATAAAGATGAACATACTCTCAGGTGATTATTGGTAAAAATCTTCAATTATAAGTACTTCATTCGTACAACATCAGTTTCAATCTTTAAAATTTTTGTGCAACATTTGTATAAAATTGAATTGAAAAATTAAACTCTTTAGAAATGAGTACCCAGTATATTTTCCGTCGGGACATATTTGCCGTCCCCCGCGAGGTAATGGATTACGTACACCGACTGCAATAGTTCACAAAACTTGGAGTAACGGGTATTTTCCTAGCTTTATACCTATTTCTCTTATCTCTCTTTAAACTGTTTATTTTCAATCCCTGAACTTTTCAGTAGAATCTGTTTTCCGGACCGATGTAAGATTGACTTGTCATAAAAATAGCTATCTATACGTTAGCTAAATGAAATATGATTTCATTTTCATTTCAAGACAATTATGCTTTTCCCTTCTTATACATAACAATATCAATAATTATTTAGCATAAAGATCAGACTCCATCAGGCCGCGTCGCGCAGTGCATCTCCGTGCTGCGTCGTTCAAGTGGGACCAGCTCCATATAACCTCATACAAAGAATACTCGCCGCTACGTGCCGCGCCTCTGTCGTGGGGCTAGACCTTTAAAGTTATAATAAGCCACCCCTCTCCATTCAGTAATTATGCGGCAGACCTAAGTTAGCAATGAATGTGTTTTCGTCCGCCGTCGTCCCGCAGTCATTCAATTAGGGGATGGTATGAAGCAGCCCCGATGCAACAGGACTGCAAACAAGGGGCCAGGTTCGCGAGCACGTAAATAAAGCGAGGCAGCTCTTCACAGCGTTTCATTTGGATTGTGTAATTCCGAAAGTGAATTTTGGATACGGTACGGCAAACAGAACATTTTTTTTCTGTTTTACCAATATGTTATTATACTAACGTGGTGAAACAGGTATAAAACGTTTTTAAGCATTTTTCTTCAGCCTAAAAATGCTAAAATAAAGAAGAACAAATCCTAACTCACTCACACACTGACTGACTCACTAACGCCCAGTCTAAGCCAACAAAGCTAGAAAGCTGAAATTTCCTGGTTCCTTTAGTAATGTAGACAAGAAATTCTTCATCTTATTCGCTCACTCTTGGCAGATCTGGCAGAGTACTCGTGGTTGATTTGGCGTTCAAAAGACAACAAATTAAGACTGAATTCTTAGAAATTTCTGCGGCGGGAAAATCGCATGCGGTCGCCGGTAACACAGATGAAATAATCATAATAATAAATAATAATAGTAATCGTCAGTAATCTACACCTATAAATAGATTTCTCGCAAGAGAGCAAAGTTTTACTTTTACCTATGTTGCGGGTCAAAATTGACAGAAATCTATGATCAGATTTATTTTGATTTCATCTTCAAATAGATACTTCTGCATATTTTTGGCATTTAAATAAGTGTTTTTGCTGACTGTACCTTCAACCCCCCCGAGAGTCCAATAATATGATATTGGCCGTGGTCTCAAGTGGCAGACAAATAGGGGTAGAACAGATACCGCTCTGAGTAAGCGATGATATCCTTGGGTATACACTAAACAATTGCAGACTCCTTTGGGACTCGATAAAGCAAGCGAGCTATGGGCTTAAATAATGCATGCTACTTTATTTATCAAATAGCAAGAAAGTTATTATCATTTAGTTTTTTTATAAATCCCAACGGTGGGATGTCTTTTGCTTTCCGAGTTCATTATCCGATACAAGCTGTCTCTGAATCAAGCTTGGTCTAAACCAGTTAAGCAGATGGTCAAACAGACACACTTTCCATTATAATATTAGTATATTATATACATAACTAGCTGATGCCCGCGACTTCGTCCGCGTGGATTGAGGTATTTTGGTTCCCGCAGGAACTCTTTAATCTTAGTCTTCCAGACTATAATCTAGCTCTGTGCCAAATTTCATCCAAACCCGTTCAGCCATTCTGGCGTGATTGGGTAACAAACATCCATCTATACATCCATTCATATCCATACATCCATATAAAATAAGTATGTTAGCGCCGCTCGATGACTACAGATGGCGCTGTACCTGTGAGGCGGCAAAGCAGTCGTTACGCGAGGTTTCCGCCAATCAGAGAAGTTCTCGCTCATGTGGCAGCTATGTTTAATGACGTGACTTCACAATACTGCTTTAGAATATTACAATAAAGCAACCTCAGAGTCTTTAACCATTCGATACTCAGATCTGCATTGAGTAGCAAGTGTCAAGAAAGTAGACCTATCTTCACCTTGGTTTGCGAGTGGTTATGGATTAAGCTGTTGTTATATTGTTACTCATATAATAATGTACTTATGTGTACTCCTTGAATATATGTAATAGTATTTGCATTACATGATATGAGTTTTCATCTTAAACACCCTATCCATCAGTATGCGCAAGTAGGTCTGCTAACAAGTATAGATATAGACTAGATGATTCCCGCGTATTTTTAATTTACCGCGCGCGATTAAGTATTTTTGATTCCCACGGGAACTCCTTAACTTTGCTGCATAAAAAGTAGCCTATATTCTACCCCGGGATACAAACTATCCCTATACCAAATTTCATCAAAATCGGTCGAACAGGTAGGCCGTGAAAGCGTAGCAGACAGACAGACAGACACACTTTCGCATTTATAATATTAGTATGGATTTGGAGTAGGAAAAACCTTTAAGCAGATCTCCCATTCGCTCAGCGTATAGGCAAACATTAGCCTCGTCAGCGCAAGCAGTAAACTAAACACCATCAATCAAAGGTATCGCAAGGATAGATTCAACCAATGCTCAGAGATTTTAACCTTTAGAACACTGGTAATAGAGAGAAAACTCCGATGTGGTAATGTACGCAAAATTCCTTTTTTAAACTTGTTTAATAAACCGCTAAATTACATTTTGTCGACCTCCATGGCGCAGTGGTGAGTGCTGTGGTCTTATAAGTGGGAGGTCCCGGGTGTTATCCCCGGCAGAGGCAATTTGAGATTTTATAATTTCTAAATGGTCTCTGTTCTAAACCGGTCTGGCTTCAGGCTTCGAAAAGTGAAAAATTTATAATATTGAGTTCTCTTCAGGCTTTTTCAAAAACTAGAAACAGAAAAACATCCAAATTAAAAAACCGTGAAAACGGGATTTTAAAAGGCAATCGCACACAGTATCCCTAAAGTCAAACAATACGGGTTCTCGGGACAAGGGACCGACTCTTTGTTTAGCCCAGCAGTACGCTAGCCTGCCTAGTTGAATGGTAGGATTTACAAAAATCCACGGTGAAAGGTAAAGTCTGGAATTGCACCGCGCCATTGACTGGTGGATAGTATGGAAGGTATTTAAAAGCATTTTCATGTTGAATTTTGCGAGATTAAATAGCGGTTATAAGATTTGATTTTGAAGTGAAACTTCTCCAGAATCGTTGTGATTTGAAAATTCGATGAAACGAAAAAGCGACACCAAAAAGAGAAAAACATATTCATAATAAGATTTAGCCTGCGAGAAAATGAGATAGAAAACAAGTTATATTTATCTCATTCTCTTCAAAGATGGTCTTTCATTAATAATAATTAGTGAGTTATACTTTGGCCAGACATAAAGTTTGACTTTTTAGTTGTTCTGCGAAATATATACGTTCACTTTAAATATATCTGTTTTTCAATATCTTCGTCGACCATAATTAAATTTTCTAGTAGATTTATTAGGTTTGCACGCGATAATATTGGGAAAACCGCTCCTTGACTTCTTAGCCGAGACTTTAATTTCGCACGTTTTCACATAAAACTGTTTAATATTCAAGCACATGAACAAGTTACATAAACATACCCAATTAATGCTAAGATTAATGTTTTAAACTCACATTTATAAACAGATAATTTGAAAAATTAAATAGAACAAAATTAACAAGTCTTGTAAATAGTCCGGTTCCCTCTCTCCTATGACAGTGGAAGCCTGTGCCCAGCAGTGGGACGTTAATGGGCTGTAGTGATAGTGGATGAAATAGTGATACTTTATAAAAAAAATTGAATGTTAATATTCGAATAGGTTTGAGTAAGATACAAGGATACTAGGGGCAATGTAACTTAAATATTGTGGAGATCATTTATTAATTAAAAATACTGTTTGGTTTATTTAAATTAACTGTTAGATAAAGCTGACGCAAAAGCTATTTAAAAGCTTTTAATAGGTAAGACATAATATTTGTTTGATCTTAGAAGCAGTTTGTTTATGAAGGTTGGTTACCAAACTTTAATTTTTTCAGTAAAATATATTTTATGTCTCGTAACGGGATTGCCATTAAAAGTTCGCTTATCTCATCATAAAATAATATTAGATCTAATTTAGGCGAGGCGTTAACGAAAAGTTCAATAAAGGGGCTTCAGCAGTTTGATAATCTTTATTGCAAATTAGCCACATTACCGTTCAACTTGGCAAAGTGGGAAACTCTATTAACCTTAATGCTAAGATCAATGTGATTATTATTTACTTCGAAGCCGTTGGCCTTAATTAACAAGTTCGAAAGTATCAATTAAAAAGAATACTATTACGTTTTATTTTGTTCTTGTACGAGATCGTCTTGACAATCGATGTAGAGCTAAATGAATTCTAGACACGCTCTATAATCCCACAAACTGACCCGGTGTGACAGCGTCACTAGTAGATCAGATATGAAAAAATAAAATTAAAACTTAACAGGCATAAAAATTAGTTCCGATTTTGGCCATCCGTCAGGTAAAGTGGGAGTTGGGACTATAGATGTCCTGAATGATAAAGTTACGGTCTATAAATCAAACAAACATTTGACAGTCAAAGCCATTCGGCTAAACTATAAGCGCCATCTATCCTCACCTCCTAACCTGCCCGTGTCATCACCTGTGTAATACTTATTATACAATATGTTTATACTTACATGAAATTACGTATCCTACTTAAAATTTAAATTAAGCAAAAATGTTTGCATGTTTATTACTCCTGCACGCCACAATAACTGAGTCGCTTTGGTTGAAGTTTGGAATGGAGATAGCTTTTAACCTGTATTAACACATAAGTTACATTATATCCCGGAAAATTAAAGAATTTCGGTGGGAATCCATACGGACGAAGTCATGAGCATCATCTAGTCTAATAATAACATTACTATTTCAAATAAAGCAATTCATGAAACCTACAGCACAATTTCATAAATTCTCAGAGAAAAGCCCTAAATAAGTACTTTGCAGACATTCCTGAGTGAAAAGTTTGTCTCGTCAGTCACATTAAATATTTAGTTCCAAGTACTTAGGTAACTAGTTAGCAGTTAGACATTCATCGACCTGCGAGCGGCTTTGTCGAACTAGTCAGCGGTTCACGCTTGACTTGCATGTGCGGTCAACTTCTACCTAAGCTCTGACAAATTGGATTCTTGCGTAAAGAGGGATCTTCACGAGTCAAGTACCTATGTGGAGCTCAGAAACCTTATACATAGTTTTGAAAGCACTCAAATTCTAGGTAGTCTAGGTCCAATGATATTTATATATTATACCTTATCATTAGATAAGGTATTAGTTGTTTAAAGATATAAGTCAAAATGTCACCAATTTGATTTGACAAAGCATTATCTACGATTGATAGGCCGAAGGCATGCTCTAGCTAATAATAAACTAATAGCCGCTAATTTAGCGTCATCTATAGTCATTGCTTGAAAATAATGAGTCACTGGCGCCCAAACTACAACATGTCCCGCCCACGTAAGGAGGCCATACCTCGAGAACAATAACAAACAATATTTAATTTTCAAAAATATTTTTAAATTTCGAGAGGGTCGAAATAAAATTTCCATAATGATAATAATTCTTTAAAATTTAGTCCGAAAGTTACAACCTTAACGCAGTCGTTAACAGTGAAATATGCCCATCCATTTGTTTGAACAAAACACCACAATTAAATTTGTATTACAATTATAAATTACGAGAGCTTGTTTTTGAAAACACGCCTGAAATATGACTCAGATCGTACACGTTTTACGGTCCGTAGGGTCTGCGTTGGAATTAAAATAATGTCCGACTCCGGTGAGTCAATTTGGAATCCATACTAATAATACATCATCATCATCATCATCACTACAGCCTATTAACGTCCCACTGCTGGGCACAGGCCTCCACTCTCATAGGAGAGCGGGAATTAGAGCTTAGACCCACCACGCTGCTCCAATGCGGGTTGGCGGGCTTTAACGACTACTATCATGTTAGTGATAATAACCGGGACCGACGGCTTAACGTGCTCTCCGAGGCACGGGGGTGAAACACCGCCAACTTCCAACTCCGGGCTGGAACTGAGAATTTCTTATTTGAAAAACCCAATACCTAACTTTTATGCCCGACCGGGAATCGAACCCAGGACCTCGTGATCCGCAGTCGACTATGCTAACCACTAGACCTACGAGGCAGTCAATAATACATATAAATGCGAAAATCTGTCTGTCTGTTAGTCTGTCTGCTACACTTTCACGGCCCATCTTTTCTGGTTTTTATGAAATAGTTTATCGTGGAATAAGATTTTTAATTCTCGAGGGAACTCTTTTACTTACGCTTATACGCTTACGCGTTTTATGGGACACACGTTTCCTATATACATTAGATCCTGTAATGTTCGTAGCAAATATTATAATTCCAAATCCAACTAATTCCAGATCATATGCAGTGTGTTTTTGCCCTTAGGTGTTTTACCGTACAAATTCCGTCGCAGCAAGCTGTCGCTACGTGTCTGAGGCTTCACAAACCCAGAAATGCTAACCGCAAGACATCGCTGCTGAGAGATTGTAGTGAGTTACCGCGGAGGCCGCGAAACGGCGCGATCCGGCGCGATCCGGCGAGCGCGCGCGCTTTGCGTAATTAATTCTGAGGAGCGCTCGTTTGTTGCGCTAATTATGCGCATCCATTATGCAGGGGGCTTGCTACAATTGCTTAGAGCAATATTATTGTATATATGTTATATATTGTTACAGAATTAAAATCCTTATTTTAGGAGGTCAAGGTACCTCATATAAAACTGCAATCAAAGTCAGTCAAAGTCAAATAATTTTTACTCAATTTAGGTAGGTATACTACACTTGGTGACGTCCAGTTATTTATAAATAAAATATAATGGTGATAATCAGTAACGGCTTAAAACTAAAGCTACGAGGGTTCCAAACGCGCCCTTTTAAAATATTTAAGCTGCTTTAAGCGATTGCAGTAAGTCCACAGACCACAGAAATAAAATACCTATTTACTTTAAATATTGTTGACTTAATAGTTTCCAATTCGGGCTGCTTCATGTTGGTTAATTTATTTCATTAATTTATTGACTTAAAAAGTGACATCATCAAATAAGTATTTTTACACATTTCAAAATTCATGTAAATTTTACTGCATTCCAGGATTTCCTTTTCTAAAGGGATCTTACGGAGTACCTACCAGACTTCACGTGAAAAAAAATATATGTTAACAGCAGGCTATGGTCAAACAGAACCGAATGTTCCCAGTAATAAATGCGAAGAACAAAACAGCAAACAAAAGCTTATTATGAATGGAACGTGTTTACATTCGGGTATTAATTGTAGGGATTACTGCACACGGAGTGAGTTCGCGCTAAACACCTGCGGTCTCACAATTATCACAGGCTTCTGGTTGAACAGGACTCTTTTTGCGAGTGTGCTTCCACCTGGGGGTGTACTCCCATTGCTTAAAGCCGTAATGTTTTAATATTGTTGACGTTCGTGTTTTTGAATTATAATCCTTACTAGATGATGCCCGCGACTTCTTCCGCGTGGTTTGAGGTTTTTTGATTCCCGCGGGAACTCTTTAATTTTCCGGGATAAAAGTTTATGTCCGTCCCCGGGTTACAACCTATCGCTGTACCAAATTTCATCAAAATCTGTTGAATAGATGGGCCGTGAAAGCGTACCAGACAGACAGAAAGACAGACAGACGGACAGACAGACACACTAATTTTGCATTTATAATATTAATAGTATGGATATGGATTTTAGGGACATCAAGTTACGTGACATAAAACTGTTATTTTTAAGTAATACAACAGAATAGGTAATAATAGTACAATGTAGTAATACTGCTTTATGGGATGGTAGTAACCCGCCTGGCAGTTATAATAAGGTAGGCCAGGGACTGTTTCATATTTTTGAGGTTTATTCTCCTTGCGGAGATTGTTTAAAAAATTTAATTGTTTAGCAACCTTAATACTATGATACTAAGTAGATGATGCCCCAGTCTTCGTCCGCGTGGCTTGAGGTTTATGTAATCTATCAGTGTGCCAAATTTCCTCCAGATCCGTTTAACCGTTCTGGCGTGATTGAGTAACAAACATCCATTCATTAATCCATCCATCCAAACTTCCGCATTTAAAATATTAAGTACAGATAGACGTTCAATGTAAAATAATATGCGTTGTCAAATTAATCCAATCATTCTCGTACATATAGTAGGTAAACACAGCAATAGTTTCTGTTGGAAAACAAAAAACAGAAGCATAAACTTTTGCTAACTAGTTCCGAGATGTTTTTCCTATTTTCATTCGATATTCACACCAACTAGTTTACGTCGCTCTCAAAACTTTTGCTTCGGAAAACATTTTCTATTTCAACTACAAAGTGTTTGGTTTCAAATGTTTGAATGTGTGTACCTATTTGTGTTATATTGAGAGTAAGTTTAGGAAAATTTTAACCAACTCTCAAATCTTACACAATATCAAATCAGAAACAAAAATTTGCTTAATTAGTCCTTAAGTAGTCTTCGAGACAGACTCAACATGAAATTCTCAATTCAGAAACCTGCCGTAAGTAGATAAACCTAAACTCTTATATATCAATTGGAATACACCAAAACACTGAGTGGAAACAGATTGAAACAATAATAAGGACACACATGAGCTAACCATAATCGTGGATATGAGATTCGAGACAATTTTACCGCCGGAATATATCGCGAGCTATAAAACTTGGCACAGGGCGCCGGGCTCGTAACAGTCGATGCCGCGGACGATATCTGTAAGCAGTATTTCTGCCAAATCGCGTTCCGAACATGTTTATCTAACATGGATTCTTTGTTTACTACAAGTACTACATTTATTACTTTTCGTGCAAGCTTTGTTTTTTCTTTTATGGAGCTTTTTTGTTAAAAAAAGTGTTTGTTAAGTGTTGGTACAACGAGCCCCGCGTCGGAACAACGCATGGGCATGAGCGGCGGCTGTGCGGGTGGCGCGGGCTGCGGGGCGTCAGCGGGCTGCGCAGCCGCCGGGAAGCAGAACGAACTCGCCATCCCAAACGTCATTAGTGTCCACTGTCCACTTATAAATTTTTATTAATTGTTAGCATTCTCGAATTGAATATAACTATAAGTGTTAAAACTTTGGTGTTTCTACTTATATTATGTATAATGATCCAGTAGTCCTCTTAAATATCCACGCTCAAACATTAAGTAACTTTGTTGTATACACTACAAGCTAGACTTGACTGCAATTTCACCTGTCGGTTGAGTGCTGATACAGTCTTAGATGGTAGCGGGCTTACCTATTAGGGGGGTGCCAGTTAAATTAAACCCATGCCCCTAATCGGTTTCTACATAGCATCGTACCCGAACGCTTAATCGCTTGGTCTTTGCCGGTAGTTGTAACTACCACGGCCTCCCACCAGGCCAGACCAGAGAGATTTCACTCCCAAATTTGCTTCCGCTTGTGATCTGGGTTTTAAAAATAATATATGCGAAACCCTTTGGTTTTCCTGGATTAAAAGTAGCCTTTAAAGGACCATTTTCGTTCCGGGAATGCTATTAATCGCTGCACCAGGCAAAGAGCAGAGAAAATTCAGAAATAATAAATTTAAGCTTTCATCCACTAATGTGAAAGTGGGAGAAAACAAAACAAACAACAAAAAATTTAAACAGTGTTTAAATTTTTTTAAACACTGTTTAATTTTAAACAGTGTTTTAAAAAAATTACAAATAATAGGTACAGGGCCTCCAATATACCTATGCAAAAAATCACATCGATCCGTTGCGCCGTTGCCGCATAATTGAACAACAAAGGCCGCATAATTGAACAAAAAATGCAAGAAAAAGAGCATACTGTCCCACAGGAACTGTTTGTTTTTCCGGGATAAAAAGTAGCTTATGTTACTCTCCAGAGCCTCCAATATACCTATGCGAAAAATCACATCGATCCGTTGCGCCGTTGCCGCATAATTGAACAAAAAATGCGAGAAAAAGAGCATACTGTCCCACAGGAACTGTTTGTTTTTTCGGGATAAAAAGTTGCCTATGTTACTCTCCAGGTCCTCAAATATACCTATGCAAAAAATCACGTCTATCCGTTGCGCCGTAGCCGCATAATCTAACAACAAATGCGAGAAAAAGAGCGTACTATCCCACAGGAACTGTTTGTTTTTCCGGGATAAAAAGTAGCCTATGTTACTCTCCAGGGCCTCCAATATACCAATGCAAAAAATCACATCGATCCGTTGCGCCCTTGCCGCATAATTGAACAACAAAGGCCGCATAATTGAACAACAAATGCAAGAAAAAGAGCATACTGTCCCACAGGAACTGTTTGTTTTTCCGGGATAAAAAGTAGCTTATGTTACTCTCCAGAGCTTCCAATATACCTATGCGAAAAATCACATCGATCCGTTGCGCCGTAGCCGCATAATCTAACAACAAATGCGAGAAAAAGAGCGTACTATCCCACAGGAACTGTTTGTTTTTCCGGGATAAAAAGTAGCTTATGTTACTCTCCAGAGCCTCCAATATACCTATGCGAAAAATCACATCGATCCGTTGCGCCGTTGCCGCATAATTGAACAACAAAGGCCGCATAATTTAACAACAAATGCGAGAAAAAGAGCATACTGTCCCACAGGAACTGTTTGTTTTTCCGGGATAAAAAGTAGCTTATGTTACTCTCCAGAGCTTCCAATATACCTATGCGAAAAATCACATCGATCCGTTGCGCCGTTGCCGTATAATTGAACAACAAATGCGAGAAAAAGAGCATACTGTCCCACAGGAACTGTTTGTTTTTCCGGGATAAAAAGTAGCCTATGTTACTCTCCAGGTCCTCAAATATGCAAAAAATCACGTCGATCCGTTGCGCCGTAGCCGCATAATCTAACAACAAATGCGAGAAAAAGAGCGTACTATCCCACAGGAACTGTTTGTTTTTCCGGGATAAAAAGTAGCCTATGTTACTCTCCAGGGCCTCCAATATACCTATGCAAAAAATCACATCGATCCGTTGCGCCCTTGCCGCATAATTGAACAATAAAGGCCGCATAATTGAACAACAAATGCAAGAAAAAGAGCATACTGTCCCACAGGAACTGTTTGTTTTTCCGGGATAAAAAGTAGCTTAAGTTACTCTCCAGAGCTTCCAATATACCTATGCGAAAAATCACATCGATCCGTTGCGCCGTTGCCGTATAATTGAACAACAAAAGCGAGAAAAAGAGCATACTGTCCCACAGGAACTGTTTGTTTTTCCGGGATAAAAAGTTTCCTATGTTACTCTCCAGGTCCTCAAATATACCTATGCAAAAAATCACGTCGATCCGTTGCGCCGTAGCCGCATAATCTAACAACAAATGCGAGAAAAAGAGCGTACTATCCCACAGGAACTGTTTGTTTTTCCGGGATAAAAAGTAGCCTATGTCCTTCCCCGGAATACAAACTATCCCTGTACCAAATTTTATCAAAATCGGTTGAGTAGTTAGGCCGTGAAAGCGTAGCAGACAGACAGACAGACAGACAGACAGACACACTTTCGCATTTATAATATTATATAGTATATAGTATAGTATGGAATATGGATTATTATTATTAAACACTTTATTTGTACCACCACAAGTAAAAATAACATAGATAAAAATTGGAAAAAAAGTAAACACAGACAGAAGTAGGATACAAAAGGCGGCCTTATCGCTTAGGTAGCGATCTCTACCAGGCAACCTTAGGAAAAGGAGAAAATAAGTAAAAATTGACTGCAGGTGGATCTATAATATACTTACATCCAAATAACTACATACTAATACATAAACCAATGATAAACATATAAAAAATTATATTATATAATATACCTTATTATAAAATATACTAATATATATGAAATATAACATACCTATAGGTAAGTATTTCAACTATGCAAAAAGAATAATTTTTGTTGTCGTCTTTAGTTTGCAAGATAATGATTCTTAACAGCATTTTTGAATATGTCCAGTGACTTAGATTGGCGTATGGTCAGTGGAAGTGCATTCCATAGCTGAACAGCTCGAACACTGAACGAATTGTTAAAGCACTTCGTTTTATGAGTTGGGGTTTTCAGCGTTAAGGTTCGGCATGGTCTTATATCGGATTGCACACCAAAAAAACTGAATTTCTCCTTAAGGTAGGAGGGAGTTTTTAAATGAAATAGCACACAGTACAGAAGAGAAAGTACATGCAGATCCCGGCGACGGCGTATAGGGAGCCACTTGAGCTTTTGACGAAATTCGGATACGTGGTCATATTTGCGTAAGCCGAATATGAACCGAATGGCGAGATTTTGGAGTCGCTCAAGCTTGTTAAGTTGATCCTCAGTCAAATTAATATAGCTTGCGTCAGCATAATCGAGAATAGAAAGAAGGAGAGATTGTGCCAACATAACTTTGGTAGGAATTGGCAGGACAGAGCGCAACCGTCGCAAAGAGTTCATCGTAGCAAAAGTCCTCCTACTCAGCTCTTTAACATGCCCAGACCAGGACAGTTGTGAATCTAAATATACAACTAGATCTTTAACGGAGTCATAAAATGGGATCACAACACCATTAAAACAGATCGGGGGTAGTCGTCGCATAATATAATATTAGTGGGAAGTGTTATGTTCTAGGAAATTCGTTTCAAAGGCTTTTAAGAGCTATGGGTAGCAATCATATCGCCGTCGTGGTTGTGGTCTCAATCAATCGACGTCCACTGCTGGACGAAGGACTCCTGGATCTCCAGACTACACGGTCTTGTTTCCAGCGGTTCCCAACTACTCGATTGAGATCGTCCATCCACCTAGTGGGGGGTCGTCCAACGCTGCGCTTTCCGGCCGAGGCCGTTATTCAAGCACATTGGGACTCCAATACCTATCGTTTCTATGTAGCATATAGGTAGGTAGAGTTAGTCGACTCCTGCTTGTAATAGTACAGTCTTGAAACTTCTTACCATCAAATATAGACTGAAAAACTCAAAACTCTTGCGTAGTCGGGTTAAATTATGACTCGTTTGCACTTTAATGTACTTTTATGTTAAGGATTTTCCTTATCTTTCGCTAAGTGAAATTCCCGGGAGAATTGCACTCTAAATAAGTTCAAGCGTTGAGAGTCGCGGGGCATTCGCTGGTAATTGCACGTAGCGTCTTCGAGCAACGAGCGTCTTGAGAAATGAGAAACGAATGCTCGAATACAAGGAAATAATTTTAATTATTACTAATAATATTATAAATGCGATAGTGTGTCTGCCTGTCCGTCACTCTGTGTGTCTGCTATGTTTTAAAAGCCCATTTTTTCGACTGATTTTGATGAAATATTTAATTAAAGAATTCCCGCGTGAATCAAAAATCTTAATCCAGGCGGACGAAGCCGCGGGCACCATCTAGTTCTCGTATATGATAATGTCCTTTCGACCGAATTTCGCCATATATTTTTATTATTCCACTACAAGTTAGCTCTTGACTGCAGTCTCACCTTATGGTAACTGATGATGTAGTCTAAAATGGTAGACAGCGGGCTAACCTGTTAGGGATATGTCAGTTAATTATTATATTAAACTCATAAGTACCCCTAGTTGGTTTCTACACGGCATCGTACCGGAACACCAAATCGCTTGGCAGTACGTCTTCGCCGGTAGGGTGGTAACTAGACACGGGCGAAGCCACCCACCAGATAATTTATATTATAACAGGTAAGTGAAACATTTGTTGGATAGGAATCTTAACCAGACGTTAAAGTGTACATAGACGCGAATGGTCGTTCGGTGTGTACTACACCCATAACGGCAGCAGTAACTGCTTTACAGCCAGTAACAGCACGAAATGTCCTATTGATGTGGCTCGAAGCCAAATCGACAATACCGTTGATGTCACTATCAGAATTTTATGCAAATATTTTGAAGTTTCCAAAGAAAATAGATTCTTACGTACCTTCCTGGCGTAGTCAGTACTGTAGACTACCAGAGAATCCACTATCCACTATCCACTACAGCCAATTAACGTTCCGCTGCTGGGCACATGCCTCCACTCTCATAGGAGAGAGGGAATCAGAGCTTAGATCCACCACGCTGCTCCAATGCGGGCAGGCTTTAATAACGACTGTTATCATGTTAGTGATAATAACCGAGACCGACGGCTTAACGTGCTCTGCGAGGCACGGGGGTGAAACACCGCCAACTTCCTAACTCCGGGTTAGTACTGAGAATTTCTAGTCAGAAAAACCCATTACTTAATTATGGCTCGACCCGGGACTCCAACCCGGGACCTCGTCGGCCGCAGTTGTACATGATTACCACTAGACCAAAAAATAAGAAGATTAATTCGCTATGATCCGCTAAAATAGACATATTTTCTACGTGGTTCACGTACTGCGTGAGATATGCACCCTCCCGCTTCCAAACATCTAGGAAAAGCAAGCAATAGTATTATTAGTATGTAATATAATGTATTGTATAATTTTTAGAATTTGTAAAATTATTATTTTTATGAATTATTTCATGATATTTTCTAGATCTAGAACTAACTTAAATCTCCCTGGATTTCAATTTAACTACTGTTAAATCCCTGACTTTTTTATTAGAACTCAATTGTCTGAAATTATACTAAGTATGATTTATAAAAATGTTAAAGACGGCTCAATAAGTTTGAGATACGTCCGCAGATAACGTCGAGATATTCAAAAGTTTCGAGGCTAAGCCGCTAAACTCTTCCCAGTGGAAGTAAGTTGGAGTTTCGCCAGAGCCAACTACAAAGGGGTAAAGAAAATTGAATATTCTGAACGGCCTTCACTTAATGATTCGGTCGCGAGATCTTATTGGGGCTATAAGTTGGTGAGAAGCGACAAAATGTTACGCTAATGGCTCGCTAAGGAAGTTCCAGCAGTTGCGTTACATAGTTTATTTTTCTTTTTCCTATGAAGCACCATTAATGTAACATGGTAGCTTTATTATCTACTAGCTCTGGACTTCTAAGTGTTGTAACTTTTACTTGAACTTCTATATTAATCAGTCATCAACAAAACCAAAGACAATATATAAACCAGTATAAGACTGTTCACTTCACACATTCAATCAAAGCTCGCTAAATGCCGATACCTTGTAGTTCTTCGCATAATCTGAGATGGCGTAACTGTGCAAGCTGTTTGTTTAAATTAGTTGAATGTAAATTTGCTATTTGCTTAAGTGATTGTATCAAATTTTTGTATTTTGATAATTTTATATTAATAATTAATACAAATTGAACCAAGAAAATACGATATTTCACCGATTTTACTATACTTTACTATAATCATATAAAGAGCGAGCCTGGTAGCGCCATCTAACCATAGTATTAACCTAGATTTTTTTTTTATAAGGGAGTTAGCAATCTATACTTGGTATTATAATTAATCTATGACAAAACATACAAAACGACAAAGGAAAAACTAACTTGTAACGGTGAAGGACAACATCGTGAGGAAATCTGCAAGCTTGATAGAAAATATTCTGTGATGATTTCAATACTGTACTTCTAATCCGCATTTGCCCAGAAAGATGGGTCTATGGCCAGAACCCTTCTCATCCTGAGAAGACACTGGTGTTGAGTTGTGGGCTAGTGATGCTTTCTGATGTTTTTTTTATAAATTTAGCGAACAAACGAACGCCTGCTCGTTTGTTCGCTAAATGTTTGATGTTAAGTGAATACCGCCCATGAATATTTACAGCACAGAAGAACTGCCAATGCGTTGCCGGCTTCCACTGCAAGTGAGCCCTAGACTACGATCTCGACTGGTGGTAAGTGATAATGCAGCCTAAGATGGTAGCAGGCTAACCTGTAAGGGGTATGGCAGTCATATTAAATCCATACCCTTCATCGGAATTGATGTTTATTGTTAACTAGAAACCGCTGTGAACGCTTGGCACTTCAGTCCCAATACAACCTATTTTCGCTGCCCTCGCCGGGGAACTATGTTTAGAACTAACAACTAAGTTGAGACCTGGCTCTTTTAGGCATTTCGCAGTTTATCTACAACAGTTAGATATTAAAATGTTAAAAAAATGTAAGTATGTTCTCTTGTATTTATTATGACATACAATTGACAAATATGATACCTATAAAAGTCAGTCGGAATTTGAATAAAATAAAAAAATTAATAGACGAATAGAGGTTTAACGCTTGTTTAACGTAAGAAGCTGAAAAAATCTAATTTTTAATCTAAACAAACAAACAAAAAAACAAACAAACAAACACATCTTTCCTCTTTATAATATTAGTTTAGAAGTTTAGATTAAAGACATATCATAAACGAAGCTCAAATTAGTTCAAAAATTACTCTCTGTCTAATGGAGATTTTGCATGTAATTAGGTTATCTCTCATGTGTGGCCTTCAAAGTGCTTAATTTTACACATCTAAAACTTTATTTGAATAAAAATGTATTCACTTTGTGGCAAAATGATAATGAATGACAGACACTATTAGTTATATTATAGTCATGAAGAAAGGAGGAAAAAAGTTGTCTCCAAAACTAACAATGTTTTAGCTGAACGGATCGCCGCGTCACCTTTTCCAAAGAACCGAACGCAATAATAGCTTCGGAGTTGGGACCCTAAAGTTAAGCGAAGTTTTATCACCGTCGCGTGTTACGAATACAACGCGACATCAAAAATACACTTCGAATTCTGCAAACTCAATAAATAGGACTACAAATCCACACGGGATATCCTATTACAGTTTGACTTTGAATTAATTTGGTTTTATATTTATTTATTCTATGTAATCCACGGACATGTATTTTAGCGATTTGCTTCCTTATTTCTCGCACCGCCAGGATAAGTGAATAAATGAATGAAGAACGCCTTTCTGGAATTCATTTTTAACTCCTTTCATTTCATACGACTCCCTGGCAAACAGGAGTGCCCGTGTTCGATCCCCAGCAGTGGCAATTTGAGAATTTATAATTTCTTTTGTATCTGGTCTGGTCTGGTGGAAGACATCGGACGAAGCCAGTTACCATTTCGGCAGCAAAGAAGTATCCATACATAATTATCCATACTTCCATACTAAAATTATAAATGCCAAAATGTGTCTGACTGTCTGCTCCGCTTTCACGGTCCATCTGTATAACCGATTTTGATGAAAATTGGTGCAGAAATAGTTCATATCCCGGGGAAGGACATAGGGCACACATTTATAGCGGAAAATTAAAGAGTTCCCGTGAAAATCAAACACTTTAATCCACGCGGACGAAGTCACGGGCAAAATCTAGTAATTTTACAAATATAAAAGTGCGTCTGCCTGTTTGTTACCTTATCACGGCCCAGCGGCTCATTTTGTACATTTGCCATACGTCCTGGAGACTGATATTTTTTACTTTTTATCCTAAGCAAGGTCGGGTCTATTTCCCTAGTCCCTAACAATAATTAAATCAGCTATTTCGCTATTAGAAGCATAGTTCAGGGGTAAAGCCAGAGGTATCGTGTTAGTGTTTAGAACACAGTCGGAATTTCCCAGGCTGGCTATAACCTGCAGAACAGAGGCGCTGTACACCGGCGCAATAACCCGGATACATGGGTGCATCTGCATACACTCACCAGTATACTTGTACCTGGTTTAATTATAACATACACACACTGAACTATGACGATAACATCAAGTAAGGGATTTGCACTGAGAAGAATTCTCTACTCTATCTCTCTCTACATACTTTTGCATTTATAATATCGGAAATATGGATTATTATTATGATATTTCACTAATTTTTAATTTTTTCACTATTAATAATTTTCTGTTTGTCATACTTTGTTTTCTAACTAATTCTGCATTATTTTAGAAAACAAAGTATGACAAATGTTTCCATTCTTTATTTTGAAGTATCTATTGCTTATGAGAAAATAAATATCATTCATATACTATAGGTAGTATACCACTGTTTCAGAAGTCAATACTGCTGAGAAGTGTACTTAAAGCTCACTAAGTTTACTGATCTGGGCTAGTATAACAGAACAGTATAAATACAGTGGTACTCCAACTTTAACGCGTATTTGCATGCGAACCAGTATGCAAATACCCCATCAATCCACGCCGAAACTCCCGCGCGATTGGAAACTCCTGCATAATAGAAAATCTACTGACTTGTTTTCTGCGGAGGTATGTATCAGTTGAATTAATTAATGCAGAAAAGCTTTCCGTCTAATCTATCCTTGGACCTATCTTTGAAACTCTTGTTAAATATAGAATCTCAAGTATTTCAGGTAACATACTAAAATTGGATTCTACTAGGTAAGAAGTGCGTTTTTTAAAGCATTATAATTAAGGTATTACTTTTAACTAAACCCAAGAATATAGTCTCGATAATACAAGCTGATGCCCGAGACTTTGTCCTCATGGATAGAGATTTTATGGCTCCCACGAGAATTCTTTAATTTACTGAGATAGCTTATGTGTTATTCCAGACTATAATCTATCTCTGTGCCAAACTTCATCCAGATCCGTTCAGCCGTTCTGGCGTGATTGAGTGACAAATATCCAAACTTTCAGATTTATAATATTAGTATAGATTTAGGGAAATATTCAATTTGACTAGTACCTTTTAAGTTTTAACGATAGAAAGGCGAGGCAATCATGACCATGACTGGCCCATCTGAGCGTGGGTCTTCATTCAGAATGATAAGGGCTTAGGCCACAATCCACCGCGCTACATGGTCAAGTCCATATTGGGAATATTTTGAAACTTTTGAGAACATTCAGCATTCTATTGCTTTTATATAATGCTCACGGCTTAAACTTTAAAGCTATTTTCTGAAAGAAAGGTGCAGAAAGAAAACCAAAATAGCATTTATGAGCGATAACGTAATCAGGGCCATGCTTATATTTTAAAAGCCTTAATTAAATACCGTGAAAACGTTATGTAAACTGTATCTTCGTAACAAGTATTTATTAGTAAGATATTTGCACCGCTCGAAGTGCTATTACATAAATACCACTTATCGGCATCTCGCCTCTAATCTGCTTATTCCGTTCCGAGCGTAAGTTATCGGTACTTTGCTTTAATATTAGACATGAAATACGAATAGCTGCGGAACACTCGCTAACTCTGACAGCGGATAAATCCCAACGCGAGCTTTGAATCTATTTTAGAACAAACTACTTTTATATATCAATGACTAGATGATTCCCGCGACTTCGTCCGCGTGGATTAAGTTTTTTTGATTCCCGCGGGAACTCTAATTTTCCGGGATAAAAATTAGCCTATGTCCATCCCCGGGATACAACCTATCCCTGTACCAAATTTCATCAAAATCGGTTGAACAGATGGGCCGTGAAAGCGTAGGACACACTTTCGCATTTATAATATTAGTATGGATATTTAGCTTATATAACTAAAAAACCGGCCAAGTGCGAGTCGGACTCGCGCACCGAGGGTTCCGTACTCAAGAAGTAGGTATAATTACCTTTGTTAATGAACCGCAAAACTAACTTTGTTTGTAGAGGTTTACTGTTAATATCAAAAAATTATGTTTGTTGTATGGGAGCCCCCCTTTAATATTTACTTTATTGATATTTAATTATTTATTTTGAAAGGTAATATACAAGTTAATAGTCTGTGAAAATTTGAACCGTCTACCTGTTACCGTTTTTAATATTGAGCAAAAGAATACGAAAAAAACACGTTTATTGTATGGGGACCCCCCTTAATATATATATATTTTAATTTTTAGTATTTGTTGTTATAGCGGCAACGAAAATACATCATTTGTGAAAATTTCAGCTTTCTAGCTATCACGGTCTATGAGATACAGCCTGGAGACAGACAGACAGACAGACAGACAGACAGACAGACAGACAGACAGACAGACAGACAGACAGACAGACAGACAGCGGAGTCTTAGTAATAGGGTCCCGTTTTTACCCTTTGGGTACGGAACCCTAAAAACACACTTCACCGATATAGTCCCACAAACTTATGACAGTGGCGCTAGTAGGTAAGTATGAAAAATAAAATAACTACAAAAACTAAACAGGAAAAAATTCGTTCCAATTTTGGCCACCGGGCCAGATAAGTTGGTTACTTAATATTATAACATGCGAAAGTGTGTGTGTTTGTTGGTTTGTCCTTCAATCACGCCGCAATGGAGCAACGGATCGACGTGATTTTTGGCATGGGTATAATTGAGGACCTGGAGAGTGACAAAGGCTAGTTATTATCCCGGAAAATTAAGGAGTTCGAGAGTTATCCGCTCAAATCAAAATAACTTAAACCACGCGGACGAAGTCGCGGGCATCAGCTAGTAATGTATAAACTTCATTCTAGAAGTAGTTGTAAATATAATTATTTAACGCTTTTAATATAACAACTCTCATTTAAAATTGCACGAGTAAATTGTTACAACGTGTAGAGGCTTCACGAGAGATTTAAACTAATTAGTTAATTATTCGACTAAGCCTACTGGCAATATATTATGTATTAATTTGTTAAGGGCGCGTTTGCTATCGCCACCTCTGAAACAGATTACGAACAGACCAAATTATTCAATAGTCGCTGCCTGCCCAATCTTTTTTTAATGGACGCATTTATAGAAAAACTGACGCGGGCAGCGGCCGTAGGGCCTACGTAGCATACATATTCAATCCTACAAAAAGTAATAAAATTAAAAATTTTAAAAGAACCCACGACGAACTGCAGAGCTCCATTATACCTTTAACCTGTATAACTTTGAAACAACAATTAGAACTTAGCAAACGTATATATTACATAATATCTAAAACACAAAACTGCATCTTTGACGGCTCAGTAGTTTTTTTGACCAGCGTGGTGGACTATGGCCAAACCCTTCTCTTTCCGAGGCGCGCTTGTCACGACAAATCAAAAGAGTTCAAATATGACGGGTTTACGATGAGTTCCTATGACCACCTCCTGGCTCCATCATGAGACCCTGGGCAGCATCTAGGTACAAAGTTCTTATCAAGACAAATCTAAAGAGTTCAAACGCGACGGGTATACGATGAGAATTTAAGGAGTTCCCATGATTGCCTCCTGACTCCATCATGAGACCCTGGACAGCATTTAAGTACAAAGCGCTTGTCACAACAAATCAAAAGAGTCAAAATGTGACGGGTTTACGTTGAGAACTTAAGGAGTTCCTATGACCACCTCCTGGCTCCATCATGATACCCTGGGCAGCATCTAGGTACAAGCTAAATATATCTAAAACAAACAGCCCGCATCTAAATCAGCACAGTAGTTTTTGAGAAAAATGGTAACATATTGAAAAAATAAAATCATAGACTACAGCTCAGCTTTGTTGTCTATGGTCCTAAAATATATCTAAGAACCTTCTCACAAGCTATACACATCTAATGAAAAAAACCGCATTTCAATCGGCCCAGTACTTTTAGTGAAAAATGGTAACTTTTCGAAATATTAAAATCATAGACTACAGCTCAGCTTGGTTGTCTATGGTCCTAAAATATATCTAAGAACCTTTTCACAAGCTAAACATATCTAATGCTAAAAACCGCATCTCAATCGGCCTGGACTTTTTGTGAAAATTTTAAACATATTGAAAATTAAAATCATAGACTACAGCTCAGCTTAGTTGTCTATGGTCCTAAAATATGTCTAAGAACCTTCTCTCAAGCTATATATATCTAACTAGTATTTCGCCCTGTGCGCAGCTCACGGGTTGTGGTTAGACTTACAAGTAGTACAGATTTTCCATGTACTAAACTGAATTCATTTATTATGGTGATAACAAAATAAATAAAAATGGCGCTGATTTTTAAAACTTTAGTAAAATTTTCCTGTTTCGTAACCCCAGGGAGTCCTAAATATCGATTTTGAACGAAATTGGTCAATTAACAAAGAATTTCAAAATGGCGCTGATTTTCAAAAATTTGGTAACAGTTTCCTGTTTTGTGACCCCAGGAAGCCCTAAATATCGATTTTAAATGAAATCGGTCAATTAACAAAGAATTTCAAAATGGCGCTGTTTTTTTAGTTTGGTAACAGTTTGTAGTGAAACGATTTAAGATAAACGTATTATAATGTATACATCGAATAAAAACATACACAGATAATTAACTTAAGATAATATAACATATTCCATTAGCTTATATAAGGATTTAAATTGTATACTTACCTATTTTATAACTTAATTATTAAACTATCTATCTTCTATTATTATTTCTAGCATTATTCTAATCTTAAATATATAACTTTACTTAATCTATTTTTATATACAAAATTAATTTTCAACGCACGGACAACCGCTCCGTGCACAGTTTTATTATAGCTAATAGCTCGGCCGGGGAGGCGCGGCATCGTGCAACTTCGTAACTGTTGCGCCCGCGCATTTGATTTTTCAATGCCTCAGTCGGTGTTCCTTAGCGATCGACGCGAGACCCGTGTTAGCGTATGCCCCGCCGCCACGGCTAAGTACCTACCCTGTATTCGCGAGTCTAATATTATAAAACCATTAATTGTGTATCGTTGTAATTTGTGACATCCTTCTGATAGTTTTTAATAATAAATTATATTGTGTTTCATATTAGTGTTTGCTATTCCATAATATTAGCGCTTAATTGGTGACCCCGAACGAACACAATGAGCGACAGCTGCAGCAGCGACGAGCGGCAGGGCGAACCACATGTCACCGTCCGGCCAGCTAAGAAAACGCGTCCATCCCCAGCGAAACCGGATGACATCGCGGCACCGACTGACTCCCGCCGGTTCAGAGTAAAAGTGCCACCTTTTTCGCCGGAAGAACCAGAAATCTGGTTCGCGCTTTTGGAGGGACAATTTGAAAACTACGGCATCCGGGATGACGCGGCCAAATTCACGCAAGTTATCACGAATCTGGATTTGGTGCACGCCAAGGCTATTAAAGACCTCATAGTGAACCCGCCTGAACGTCACCGCTACACAAAAATCAAGACGGAGCTTATACGCCGGCTCTCAGCATCCCACGAAAAAAAGGTCAAGCAGCTGCTGACCCATGAGGAGTTGGGAGACCGAAAGCCATCACAGTTCCTACGACACCTGCAGGACCTGGCCGGGCCGGCCGTTCCAGCGGACTTCATCAAAACGATTTGGAGTCAACGTCTGCCTAACAATATCCAGACGCTGGTAGCCTCGCAGCCGACCCTCTCACTGGAACAGCTAGCTGACCTCGCCGACCACGTCCACGACATCGTCACGCCATGCAGCGTGGCGGCGGCGTCGACGAGCAACAATACAAACAGCGTCGCCAGTGAGATCGCCGAGTTGAAGTGTATGGTGGAACGGCTGGCACTAAAAGTCGACGAACAAGCTCGTTTTTCAAACCGCGCGTATCCCCGTGATAGATCTAGACGGCGACAGCGTGATACACGTCCTCTCTCCAGATCCCGTCCAAGGTCTAGATCGGCTTCAGAGCATAAAAAATTCCCAATATGTTGGTACCATCATAACTTCGGGAACAGGGCAAGTAAGTGTGCAAAACCGTGTGATTTTTCGGAAAACACCGCGGGCAGTCGGTAATGGCGGCCGGCGACTGTCCAAGTATGGGTCGCTTATTTATCAAAGACGGGCGTACTAATATAAATTTTTTAATTGATACTGGAAGCGATCTTTGTGTTTTTCCCCGTTCTGATTTAAATGAACCACGTCAGAAAACAAGTTTTGAATTGTGTGCAGCAAACGGGTCAACAATTCATACATACGGTTTTGTGCACTTGGTTATAAACCTAGGCTTGCGCCGCGACTTTGCTTGGCCATTTATAGTAGCGGACGTCACTAAGGCGATTATCGGCGTTGATTTTTTATCTGCGTTTAATCTTATTGTTGATATCCGCGGTAAGCGCCTTATTGACGCTAGCACTACACTTTGCGCCGCGGGTTTGCCTGCATTGTCGGCCGAGGGCATATCTTCAGTGAAAGTTATTATGGGTAACTCAGTGTATCATAACATTCTTTCTCAATACCCTGAGATAGTAAATCCATCTGGTATGCACCGTACACCCAAACACAACACAGTTCACCATATTCGCACTACACCTGGGCCACCAGTATCATCAACACCGCGTAGGCTAGCGCCGGAAAAATTGAAAATTACTAAGGCTGAATTTGAAGCCATGTTGCAGATCGGTACCTGTCGCCCATCAGAGTCTCCATGGTCTTCACCTCTTCACCTCGCACCAAAGAAGGACAGCAGTTGGCGGCCATGTGGAGACTACCGCATGCTGAACGCCCGCACCGTGCCTGATAAATACCCAATCAGGCACATACACGATTTCGCCCACAGCCTTGCAGGTTGCAGAGTCTTTTGCAGTATGTGTTTTCGACGATTGATCTGGTCAAAAGTTTTAACCAAATTCCAGTCCACGTCGACGACATCCCGAAGACAGCAATTACCACGCCATTCGGTCTTTTCGAATTCCCGTACATGACGTTCGGTCTTCGAAATGCCGGTCAGACATTCCAACGTTTTGTAGACGAAATGCTTCGTGGCTTGGATTTCGTCTATGCCTACATCGACGACTTTCTGGTCTTCTCGCAGGACGAGCAGACCCATCAGCAGCACCTGCATCAGCTATTCACTAGGCTGCAGGAGTACGGCATGGTGATCAACGTCGGTAAGTGTGTCTTTGGTGTTCCCGAGGTAGCATTTCTTGGGTACAGCATTTCAGCTCAGGGTACGAAGCCACTTCCAGCCAAGGTTGAAGCCATACACAGCTTCCCTACCCCAAAAACAGTAAGAGAACTACGACGGTTCCTCGGGATGATCAACTTCTACCGCCGATTCATTCCAGGCGCGGCTGTTCACCAGGCTAAGCTTAATAGTCTCCTCACAGGTGCGGTGAAAGGCTCCCATCCAGTCAACCTAACATCTGAAGAACTGGAGGCCTTCAACTCCTGCAAGGATAGCCTATGTAAGGCAGCTTTGTTAGCGCACCCCGTTTGCGACGCAAAGCTGGCCTTAGTTACAGACGCTTCAGATAAGGCAATAGGTGCGGCTCTGCAGCAGCTAAGAGAGACTTCATGGGAACCTCTTGCGTTCTTTTCTCGTAAGTTGAGCCCTTCTCAACAGAAATACTCTCCTTACGATCGAGAACTGCTCGCAAT
Source organism: Erebia epiphron (assembly GCA_963932025.1). Classification (NCBI taxonomy): domain Eukaryota; kingdom Metazoa; phylum Arthropoda; class Insecta; order Lepidoptera; family Nymphalidae; genus Erebia; species Erebia epiphron. Next base: position 18,613,445 of record OZ009960.1, read on the forward strand.
ATATGAGAGTGTGAAGCACTTCCGCCATATGTTGGAGGCTAGAGTGTTTACAATCTTCACAGATCACAAACCTCTGACATTTGCCTTCAACTCTCACAAGGGTAATTGTTCTCCTAGGCAGTTTCGTCATCTGGACTTTATTTCGCAGTTCACCACTGACATCAGACATATCTCAGGTAAGGACAACATTGTAGCCGATACTCTGTCTCGTATCGAGGCGCTGGGGCAACCGGTTGACCTGCAGACATTAAAAGAAGCCCAAGATGCGGACTGCGAAATGAAGACCCTTTTGACTGGTAGCACATCGCTGCGTCTCAAAATGGTGACGTTACCTGGTCTCCAAGGACAATTGTGTTGTGATGATCGAGATAGCAGATTGCGACCATTTGTTCCAACTCAGCTGAGACATCAGATCATCAACAGTCTGCACTCATTGAGTCATCCAGGTGCTAACGCAACTGCTACGCTAGTATCGGAACGCTACGTATGGCCTGGTGTGAAGCGCGATTGTCGTGAATGGGTACGTAATTGTCTTGAATGTCAACGATCCAAGGTCACTAGGCACGTCTCCGCTCCTTTAAAGTCATTCGAGCTTCCAAAGGCTAGATTTTCTTTTGTCCACATAGACCTTATTGGACCACTGCCTGTTTCACAAGGCTATCGGTATTGCCTCACTGCGGTTGATCGCTTCACTCGATGGCCGGAGGTAATACCATTGGCAGATATTACAGCAGAGACAGTGGCTAAGGCTCTTGTCCATGGGTGGATCTCACGCTACGGTTGTCCAGTAGACATAATTACCGACCGTGGGATGCAATTTGAGTCCACTTTATTCAAAAATCTGTCTCAGCTGATCAGCTTTCAATACCGCAGAACCACAGCATATCACCCACAATGTAATGGGCTAGTTGAGAGGTTCCACAGGCAGCTGAAAGCAGCAATCGTGTGCCACAACAGCGCTTCTTGGGTGGATGCACTACCACTCGTCCTATTAGGCATTCGCAGTGCTATCAAAGAAGACCTAAAATCATCATCAGCTGAGCTATTATATGGGGAACCACTCCGGCTTCCAGGCGACATTTTTGAGCCCACGAAACACCATGTCTCTGATATGTCTGATTATGTGTCACGGCTACGTAGGTTTGTGAAGGACCTCCAGCCGTCACCCACCAATCAGCACTGCGGGAGACGTCAAACTTTTATTTTCAAACAGCTCGCCACATCGTCTCACGTGTTTCTCAGAGACGACAGTATCGCAGGGTCTCTTAAACCAGCTTATACAGGTCCTCACGAGGTGTTGGAGCGAGGTGAAAAGGTATTCAAGATCTTATATAAAGGAAACAAGGTAACAGTATCGATAGACCGACTTAAACCAGCCTATATACTGCGTGACCCAAACACTACTCATTCATCAACCACTTCAAACCTCTCACACACACCACATACAGACACACCAACAATCACACCAGATGATCATCCTAGCACTGAAGATAATGTCATAAAAAGAACTAGGTCGGGGCGCAGGGTTAGGTTTCCTGACTTTTATCGCCCGTAGAACGGTCTCTGGAGGGGGGTGATGTAGTGAAACGATTTAAGATAAACGTATTATAATGTATACATCGAATAAAAACATACACAGATAATTAACTTAAGATAATATAACATATTCCATTAGCTTATATAAGGATTTAAATTGTATACTTACCTATTTTATAACTTAATTATTAAACTATCTATCTTCTATTATTATTTCTAGCATTATTCTAATCTTAAATATATAACTTTACTTAATCTATTTTTATATACAAAATTAATTTTCAACGCACGGACAACCGCTCCGTGCACAGTTTTATTATAGCTAATAGCTCGGCCGGGGAGGCGCGGCATCGTGCAACTTCGTAACTGTTGCGCCCGCGCATTTGATTTTTCAATGCCTCAGTCGGTGTTCCTTAGCGATCGACGCGAGACCCGTGTTAGCGTATGCCCCGCCGCCACGGCTAAGTACCTACCCTGTATTCGCGAGTCTAATATTATAAAACCATTAATTGTGTATCGTTGTAATTTGTGACATCCTTCTGATAGTTTTTAATAATAAATTATATTGTGTTTCATATTAGTGTTTGCTATTCCATAATATTAACGCTAAAAGTTTCCTGTTTTGTAACCCCAGGGAGTCCCAAATATCGATTTTGAACGAAATCGATCAATAAACAAAGAATTTCAAAATGGCGCTGATTTTTTAAATTTTGATACCAGTTTCCTGTATTGTGACCCCAGGGAGCCCTAAATATCGATTTTGAACGAAATCGGTCAATTAACAAAGAATTTTAAAATGGCGCTGATTTTTTTAAATTTTGGTACCAGTTTCCTGTTTTGTAATCGCACGAAGTCCTAAATACAATAAACCGCATCTCAATCGGCCCAGTACTTTTTGTGAAAAATGGTAACAGTGGTTGAAAAATTAAGATCATAGACTACAGCTCAGCTTTGTTGTCTATGGTCCTAAAATATATTTAATAACCTTTTCACAAGCTATACACATCTAATGCAAAAAACCGCATCTCAATCGGCCCAGTACTTTTTGTGAAAAATGGTAACATATTGAAAAAATAAAATCATAGACTACAGCTCAGCTTTGTTGTCTATGGCCCTAAAATATATCTAAGAACCTTCTCACAAGCTAAACATGTCTAATGCAAAAAACCGCATCTCAATCGGCCCAGTACTTTTTTGTGAAAAATGGTAACATGCTGAAATATTAAAATCATAGACTACAGCTCAGCTTGGTTGTCTATGGTCCTAAAATATATCTAAGAACCTTCTCACAAGCTATACGTATCTAATGCAAAAACCCGCATCTCAATCGGCCCAGTACTTTTTGAGAAAAATGGTAACAAAAAAGTGCACAAACAAACAAACAAACAAACAAACAAACAACCAAACAAACAAACAAACACACAACCTCTTAGGGCAAACACATATACCGTCTCCGCTTCGTCGAGGGTAAAAAGATGGGATTTCTTGGGCAGGTCAGAAAATTTTCCACTTTTACTCGTAAATATTATTAATATGAAACGAGTCAAATTGATATCTAACTTAATAATCACGCTTACATAACTTCTGGTTTTATGAGATTTACTGACAAAAGTATACTACGGTTCATCAGATACCTACAGCCCACTGAACGACAGGCGGATGGACCAAAGCAGCCTTAGGTCCCGTAACCCGTTGGCACCTTTGAGTACGAAACTCTAAAAACGTAACCAGTGGTTCAATTTAATTTATATTTTATGGAAAACAAAAATAAAGCTACCAACTTATCATTTGAAGTCAGTAGCAAAGTGTTTTCAATACATTAACCGCGTGATACAGGCGGGCGCGGTTGTATGTAATTTATGCGGATAATTTCCCGGCGACCATTCAGCTTGCCTCAATTAATTACACTAAGTACATTTTCCTTGAATTGCTTTGGCGTTCTGTTATAAGGCGATTTGCTGCAAAAACCCTTTGAAGGTGAAACAGCAATTATACCAAACTAGCTTTTGCCCAGCTTCGCTCACGTCAGGTTCTATTTTCATACAAATTTCAAAGCCCTATTTTACTTCTCAGGGGTTGAATTTTCAAAAATCCTTTCTTAGCGGTTACCTACGTCATAACAGCTGTCGTTATGCCAAAATTCATCCCGATCTGTCCAGTTGCCAGACCAGAGCTGTGCGTTGAAAGATCAGTCAGTCAGTTAGTCACCTTTTCCTTTTATATAATTTAGCTACATGACGCCAAAGCATGACGCCCGCCACTTCGGAGGAGTGGCGAGTGTCGCTTGTTTTCAGAAGGAGCCTTATTTTGTTAGAGAATACATAATTTAGCATCGGAACGGCTATTTCATTACAGAACAAATAGCGCAGAATAACGTTGTAGCGCGTATATATTTCCTTATTTGCGCTCATGTGTTCGGTCGAGCAGACCGAGTGCAGACGAAGAGACGTGCACTTTAAAATGCCGTGTTCTCTCTACAGACTCAAGCTCGTAGATGTATAACACCGATGCAGGAATTTACTCTCCGGCTCGCTCATAATATCTGCTATTTTACAAAAGTCAACGCGTTCCTTTTTCAAGTTGAGATAAATTGAGTATTTACGATGGTTCTAAAAATTTCTAGTTTAGAAACATTACAAATTTTTACGACCATTGTAAATACTATACTACCGCTAAGAGCTCTGCATACTCCATACTAATATGCTTGATACATGTTGGCGACTAGATTAAAATTATTTCTCGAATGCGTTGAACGTTCTAGATGAAGACCAAATGTGCAATCAAAAGAATTCATTCAGGGAATTTCAAGTGGCGGAAGTCGCACCGGGTTGGATTTTTTACAAGTGGCCATAGGCGCCCAGCGGCAAAAAAACAATTACAAAAGGGATATGGTCTTTGTTCAACAGCTTTCGAGAGTTAAGATCTTACTAGAAATATGTTTTTATGTGTTGACTTTAGAAATAGGTAAAATTTATTGGTTTTTTTGTCAACTTTGTTTTTAAGATTAATGAGTTACTAGAAATTTACGAAATAAAGGGTCTCAAAGTGGTTGCACTCATTAGCGTTCGGGAATATTCCGTTGACGTAATGATTTGGTATAAATATTCCCGATAGACCGAACGCCAGTCAGTCAACCCTCAGCACTAGTACGGAAAATAACTCTTTTATTTCTCAGTACCTAGTCTAGTACCTCAAGTCTTCACACTACTATCTACTCTACTGTCACGGTAGAGGTGCACGACCGGGGTGCACAGGACGGGACGCCTACCAGCGCAACATCGACGAGTACCGGCGGACGGGTCCCGATTTTTGCCCGCCCGCTCACTCCGTGGCCCGAGCGTTTCCGTCAACTTTTGCGGGACAAGTTCCCTGGCGTCGTCGACGGTCTACGCAACCGACGCGCCGCAACAGATGGTCCTTCGAGCCGGATCCCGGACACGGATTTCTGGAACTATTGAAGAATTCTGAAAGCTGTATCTACGAACAGGGATCTAGAGACATGCCTCTCACCAGGTCCCAGAAGGAAAAAGGTGTGCCCTTAGGCGCAAGCTCAAGTGCATCGCAGCACACGGAACAGTTGAGCGAGCGAACCAGATCACAGGGGTCCGCCTCAGAGATGAATTTGGAAGCTACAGCACTGAATATTTCTCCGAAGACTTCAATAACAGATTCTCCAGGAACCACCGAGACGAAGACGAGGTCGACAGAAACGGTTGATCGACTCAAACAACTGAAAATGACTGAGCGGAAGAACCAGATCAGATCCCTGGCGACTCAAATACCAGGAGGTTCTTCCCGTACGACAGTCAATTCAGTTCGAACCTCGAGATCTGCCAGACTGCGCGAGTTAGAAATAAAGGAAAAGCTGGCTCGATTGGAGCTGCAGCGCATCGAAGCAGAAGCTAATTTGGTACGAATCAGACTCGAGAAACGGAAAATGGAAGCTTTAGCTTCAGAAGTCGATCTGGAAAACGAACAAGAAGATAGAACATCATATGTTCAGAACTGCATCCAGACGTCACCCATGGAAGATATTAAACAATACAATAAATGCAAAAGTGTATCTGTCTGTATATCTGCTGTACGATTTGCTACGCTTCGAAGGCCCAGCGTTCAGCCGATTTGACGAAATGTGTTACTGAGATAGGTATGCCTTAACATCCCATGGAAGAACATACGCTTCTTTTTATCCCGGTAAATTTAAGAGTTCCCACGGCATTTTTTATACATTTAAATTTAAACGGATAAAATCAAACGAAAACTGCTGGCGCGACATGTTTGTGTTATTTCTTACACGCCGATAAAGAGCTACGGTTTTCTAGAAAAGTGGTGATATGTGACTATCCTCATCTCGATTGACTTTGCCAAGTACTAGGTTCGGTGGAACGTCGCGCATAGGAGACATGTTGGTACCTAAGTGGTAACGATGGTGACTGTGCGAGACCACCTAGTGACTCCTCTGAACAGCTTACATACGTTTTATTATTATACTAGTGGCCACCCGTGGTTTTTCTCTCGTGGCAATCAAAAACCCGACCTATTTCGTTAACTACATCATATAGGGCACTTCCGTGCAAAATCTTTCTACGTCCAGGGGGTTAGCCAAGACGTTGGGCAAGGCGAGTGAGTAAATCAATCCTTTTCTTTGTATTCACTTTTATATATTTTAAGTTTCAAAAATACTTGATTTATTGTAAAGGTATTAGGTACTAATCCCGTTCAGTTAATTGCAGATGTTCATCGTAGGGCCAATAATTCTGCAGTAGGTAGGTAATTAAGGTTCGGCTCGTTGATCGGGCGCCGGGAATCTCCCAATTCCAGGTAATAAACAGATCCGGTAACTGGATTCCATTTGATTCCAGCGGATTAACTGCCCAAACTTATCCCATTGTGTACACGTTAATAAATACCGTCATCAAGGCTTCAAGACTACTTATTAGAATGGCCTTTACTTTTCTGTACGCAATACCTACTAGCGGAGCGGAGTAGAAAGGAGTGATGCTTACGACTTGAATAGCGTAGTGGGTCAGGCATTCGGCCTCCTTCACGAGTGGTCGGGGGTTCAAGCCTCGGGCACGCACTTTTTCCTTTTTTGAAGAATTAATTAATATACTAAGGCCCTGTTTCACAATCGCCTTATAAACCTTATCTGACGATTAATCTGACATATGTTGTATATGAAACCTGACAAAATTTCAAAATTTGCCAGATTAGAAAAGTTTACTTGACGATTGTGAAACAGGCCCTTACAATACGTAATTAGATGATGCCCCCGACTTCATCCGCGTGGATTTTGGGTGCTGAAAAATTCCGTGGGAACTGGGATTTCCCAGGATTTTCTTTGATTTTCCGGTGGCAGAGTCAAAACATGAAGTAGCATAAGAGACACCTGTACCATAGTGAACAGCTGTATGTCCTTGAGTATTAAAAAGTATAACCAAACTACCTACCTCTCATCAAAATTGGTTGAACAGATGTGCCGTGAAAGCGTAGTAGACAGACAGGCGGATATATTTTTGCATTTATATAAGAGAATATCCAGTATGGATGAGGCGGTATTTATAGAAATTCCCAGGGAAGCGTAGCCGTATGCGGCCGATAGTCCCTTTAAAGGTATTTAACTATTTAGGGACTATATTTTTTCACTTATTTTAGCACGATAACCTATCACCATACAAAAACCTCAATCAAATAGCAAATTGTTGGCACAAAGATAATATCATGCCGATAGAAACCAAATGGAATAACAAATTATGTTATTGAAATACAACAATAGAGTATAAACTGGAAGCACGTACTGCGACGTGTATTCATGAGCAAGTACAACTTCGATACAATAATTCAATAACACAAATTCGGTTCTCGAATAACATCTGTGAGCGCACTCAAATAATTTACAGGCGCTACATTTGCAGCGATTTAAGCGCTTCACAAGTCGATATAAAGCGGTGATGGCGTAGCGATTAAATGGTCGCCTATTTGATAAGTCCAGGGGCCATACTGCCAAGGCTTCAAACTCAAAATGACAGTTTGATATCACGTACCTTGAGGTTCTTAAAATAAGAATTATAAGTCTATAACAATAATGAAACAATATATGGCTTTTAACGTTGGAAGTATGTCCCCCGGACACAATTATTATTAATCACTATATCGTTTCGATCATGAAGAATCTGAGGCCAAATCGTCTAAGAAAATCGTAATCATTTGACAGCTTAAAACGTATAACTCGAACTGTTTAAGGAGTTCATACATGCTTTTGACGTGCGTGAATCTATGAACTCCTTAAATTGGTCGAATTATACGTTTGACAAACAATTACAATTATTACGATTTCGTTACAGGATCGGAGGGCAGGATGGGGAAAACACAGATTACTGATAATCTCTCATAAATTCAATTTATCAGTCGTTAGTTCATATCGACAACTAAAAACAAATCGATAACTGAAAACAAAGTTTAGAAATCTTTCAAAAGATACTTGTTTGAGGCCTGTTTATTTACTTACAAAATGAACTCTGACACTTTTCAATAACAACACGGCAGCAACTTAGCAGTATGTACTTAGATAACTTGGCAGCTACCCAATTGTACTTTAGCTGAACAGTGTGATAATATAAAAATACAAAAATACGATTTTACATTGTGTAGAATAAATAAAAACTATTTTATTCTAGTTTTCTTCTGTAAGCATTTACTTTAATGTTAGTAATGAATTGAATATGGACTAAACTTAGGGCAAAATCCGTTAAAGTTTGCCCACTTTACTGTAAAAGGTCTCCGTCGAGCAATTAACATTTATTTCTTTTTCCAAAGTAGTAAGATTACTCGACAAAATCATTAAGTCGCAGCCATTTTGAATTTTCAATTTCCCTCGCACCGCTTCGCTCAGCGCTGGCCGCACTCCAGGTTACCATCTCCTGTGGGACACTGAATATGTTGACAGACAGTTAAACTGCTGTAGACAAAGAATTCTGTAAATGTCGATAAGCTCCACAAAACTTTATTTCTTGTACGAAGAAAGATTTTAAGAAAATATACTCGAGCGGTGCACGATAGCTGCTACGAGTAATATGGGCAGAAATATTTTTAACTAGCCTCATTATTTAATTAGGATATTATAATTTTATTTTAATTTACCAGTAAAGCCTAGTGTTAATGAGTAAGTATAGTTACGAAGCCGCGGCGTCACCTGGAGGAAGCCTTCAGCTAAAAATCAGCGCTGTAAAGTGCTCCGGTAATTTATTGCAGGGCATTCTGCATTATGCTAAGATGCCATTTTCAGGTTATGCCTTTTCTTAGCCTATGCCCACGTCATAATAGCTATCGGAGTGCTAAATTTGAGTGGTTTTTAAGCTGTGCGTTGATAGATCGGTCAGTCACTCACCTTTTCCTTTTATACTCTTATATAGAGAAGCTATGCGCCATGGACGTCGTCAAAACCTCCGTCGTATTCCCGCTTAGTAAGCATATAATATAATAGGCTTATATTTTCTCTCCTCAAAAGAAAAGAGTTGTGGAGAACACGATAATGGAATTGTTCGCGTTATATTTCACGTTACCTGCGACTGCGAGAGCTCTTAAATCCTTATTTCAATTTCACAGACTCCTCGCGCGCCGAAGTGAGCGTCTACGCGCTCTTATTGTTATCTCAGAGCGCCACTTGATGGAGATTTAATCTCAAATTGATTTACATTTGTAGCTCTCTAGTAGCTGAAAAGTATCTCGTTTGTTTATTTATTTACTAGACTAGCTGAGGACGTTGATTGAGGTTTGTTTGGTTCCCGCGGGAACTCTTTAATTTCCCGGGATAAAAAGTAGCCTATGTGTTATTCTAGACTGTAAATCTCTGTGCCAAATTTCATTCAGATCTGGTCGCGGATTTGGTCCTCGGGTTAAGGTATATAATATAAGGGCTTAGGTATAATAAGGTAGTGTTAGGTTAACATCAAGAGAGTATACCTACTGTTAAAACTACTTAGGTATCGCATTTTTTTGATGCAAAATCCCAAGATTTCTACAGCAACGGAATTATGTCACTACCTACAAAATGGTACAAATATAATATTTTAATTAAATGTAATTAAATTTTGAAACATAAGTAAATGTCTAATTTGCATATAAAATACTTTTTCCCTGACCATAAATGTTTTGTGTGGCAATAAAGAATTTATCTATCTATCTAGCTAATTATTTCTTTAAAACATCTTAGAACGGTTTACATGGGGCATTTGGCGTGAAGCCATGCCCCATAAATCGAAGTTATTGGCATTATTAGTGTAGTCTCGTGTACTACACGCTTGAAGGCAGTTAGCGGGTAAGGCTCGGGTCAAACTAGCGGCAGGACCGCTTATAGGGAACATAATATGATACCACTGGAGATAAGGCTAACACACACTGCTTTTAGAGACTGTGGAATTTATGTTTGGGTAACCATTCGGTTTCCGCATCATAATTCTGTATATTCTATACATATTTTGGACTAGTGATGTCCGCGACTTCGTCCGCGTGGATTTAGGTTGTTTGGTTCCCGCGCGAACTCCTTAATTTTCCGGGATATAAAAAGTAGCCTATGTTCTATTCCAGACTATAATCAATCTCTGTGCCAAATTTCAGCCAGAGAAAGCCGTTGGGGTGTGATTGAGTAACAAACATCCATACATCCATACATCCATCCAAACTTTCGTATTTATAATATTAAGTAAGATAATTAATTAATTATCGAAATAAAAAACCTTGATCTAACTATTTAACAATCAATGAACGTTAATCACATACAACTACGGAATTCTATAAAATAAAGAATCGATAAAGATTTTATTGTGTTACAGTCTTGTTCTCAAATTTAAAGTTTCCATTGGACTAGACTTAAGGACTTACATAAATACAATCGGTCGCAAACTCAGCCCGGCAGCATTATCCAGCTCTGATTTTCAGTTTACTCCAGACAAGCAACTCCTGAATGCGCCGTTCGATACGCTATTACAGTATTATTGACTAACTACAAACAGTTATGTATCCGGACTTAAGTTATAGAATAAGCACAGCAGAAAATCTTTGCTGGGTATATTTTGTAAGCATCATGTCAAAATAATGTTAAAACTCTTCAAGATCTAGAACAATTCGATATCATCAATCTACTAATCTACATAGAGCCATTTTAAAGCAAATATAATTACGTTGCTAATTAAAATTAATAAACTCATACCTAATAACGTAAAATAAAAGTATATTTTGTCGAGAATAAAGGCAGAATTTTTGAAATTAATTAACCTTGAAGGTAAAGATTTATTTCATAAAACGTTACGTTCGATAGGCCCGAGGCATCTTGTGGTATCATACTAATATTATAAAGTGTTTTTATTTGTTGGTTTGTCCTTCAATCACGCAGCAATAGATCAACGGATCGACGTGATTTTTAATTGTTCAATCATTTTCAGTTACATGAACAATTAAAAATCCCGTCGTATGATGCCATTGTCATCATCAGCGTTACATTCCTTTTTGGGTCCGGGCCTGCTATCCCATTGCGATGACAGAACTACCACTCTACCAGAAGCGTAGGTAACGCCGAAGAAGAGAGATAGTAACATCTTAAGAACTGTTATATTCTTGTAGGTCTAGGTATGCCAACTCGCTCTACCATAGCCCTATTAGCTGCTACATAAAAACATAAGCTTCATAAAACCTCGTTTACGACACTCGCAGCGATGAGTCCATGAATATTATAAAGCCTTCGCGGCAGAGCCTTTTATTTTAACCTTATCGCCCAATAAAAACAGGGCACTGCCATTTTATTTGCATTTTTAATGTCATCGATTGCAATTTGTTCCTTGCGTATCTTGTGGAATGTGGACTTCAGTAAAGTAATGCCTGCTTAATATAACCAATGAAATAAATTATTTTTATCCTGAAAAGATGTTTGTAACTTTGTATTTGATGTTTGTTATCCTTCACGCTACAATTACTGAACCGATTTTGCTGAAATTTTCATATCAATTGTATTTGATGATGATGATGATGATGTTTATGATAACGATGTTGATGATGGTGATGATGATGAGCAGGTGTTGTACTCGGCGACCACTTAACTATTGATCTCTGGATGTTGTATATATTAAAGCGTGATTCAGAGTTCTTGGTGCGCTACTAGTAGTGCCATCTATCGGCTTATGTGCAAACAGGGAAGACCGCCACACGTAGTCCAACTGGCTACTGTTCATCATTGATAACTATTAAACCGATAATGATCTCCAAAGCTATTCTATCGCTTTTATCGCTTCAGTCGGCCTCCATCTTAATCAAGTCTAATCTCCGACCGTGCCATAGTGATTGCCCCATATCTGTCTGCAGACATTCACTGCTCTAAATAGCTGCCAAATGTCTTTGCACGTACAAAGACACGTAATTATGTGGCTTGGGTAGTCTTGAGTTAATTCGGTTGCCAAAGTTATGTTATATGGCTGTCTTAAAAGATTTTTAAGTAGTTTAGGTTCTAGAAACACTGTATGTTATACCTCATGTGTTAGACTACAGCATCACTACAGCTGTGATTGTGTTCGTGCCTGTGGTGACCAAAAATCATAAATTAATAATACTTATTTATTTAGAAACTTTACTTGTTAACTCAGAATAATATTATTTCCTTGTTCATTTACTTGGGTGTTGGGTACATTGGTAGGGAGAGCATTTATTGACAACGATTTTACAGTGTCTAAAAAGAAAAAAAGAAAAATAACCGTTATAGGTACTTCGCTTTGCAACGTGAAATGAAACAAGTTTTAAGACAACGTTACATTTCATTTTTATAATCGTTTGACTATTGGGTGCATAGTTAAAGATCTTCAAAAATTTTACATAATTTTTTCAGTGGCATCATTTGACGCAATAGGGAATTCACTCCGATATAGGAACCACTGTGATAGGATCCTGATTTTCAGGCTGAGTAATTTATGACAATCATACTTACTAATATTATAGATGCGAATGTAACTGGACGTCAATAAGTGTAGTGTTCCCTCTGTGCAGAGCCCGCATGGAGAGCGAGGAGACACCAAGACACGTACTACTCGAGCGCAGTGCTGTAACCACTCAACGAGAAGCCTACATTGGCTCCCCAGCAACACTCCCGGAAGTCCTTGCCGACCTGGGCGGCCTGCTTGGATTCTGGAGTGAGCTCGGCTGGCTGGAGTGATCCAGCGGGGAGTCGCACAGGAGGTCTCACGTACAACGTGCACCAGTGCTTAAGTGCGGAAAAGCCCAGAGAAAGAAGAAGAACAAGAAGAAGTTTAGTGTTCCTACCTAAATCCATACTATTTAATATTATTAATTTATTTATCCATATCCATACTTAATATTATAAATGCGAAAGTGTGTCTGTCTGTCTGTCCGTCTGTCTGTCTGTCTGTCTGTCTGCTACGCTTTCACGGCCCATCTATTCAACCGATTTTGATGAAATTTGGTACAGGGATAGATTGTATCCCGGGGAAGGACACAGACTTTTTATCCCGGAAAATTCGAGAGTTCCCGCGGGAATCAAAAACCTTAATCCACGCAGACGAAGTCGCAAACATCATCTATTTGAATAAATATTTATGAATTAACTATGACTTAATGACTTATGAGAGTGTGTTTATTTGTTGGTTTGTTGATTCGTTCTTCAAACACGCTGCATCAGAACAGCGGATCGACGTGATTTTTTGCATGGGTATATTTAATGAGCTGGAGTGTGACATAGGCTAATTTTTATCCCGGAAAATTGAGGAGTTCCCGTGCGAATTAAAATAACGTATTCCACGCGCTCGAAGTCGCGGGCATCAGCTAGTATTTTCAGAAGTGGCACAAATTGTCCTACGTGAAATAAATAAATCATTTATCCTTATCTATACACGAATGTATCCCAGAGCAAATTGGCATTGTTTTAGGTTCTCAAACTGACACGTTATCCTTCCAAGACTCGGTTTAACAATAATAGGATCGGACCCGAAAGTTAAGCAAAGTTTTATCTCTCACACGCGTGCCGAATGCGCGATGCCGTAACGACGTAAAGAAATACACGGCTGATACGAATAACTTGATAAATCCACTTACGACAAATCCCGACCTGGAATTAAATTTGTCAAATAATATTTGGTTTGAAACGTGGGTAGAGTATATGTGGTAGATTTACTTGACGATGCGTGAGATCCCGAATTCGATTTCCGGCAGAGTCAAATGTTACTAAAACAGCGCTCGAATACTCAAATAGCTTATGCTCTTCAAAAAAGCTTATTATATAGTTCAAGATTATGTAAATGATAAAAGAGCGTGGATTTGACTCGCTCTAGCAAAACTTAGGACTGCTACTACTTATGTATCTACACTTTGATGTAATTGTATTTTTTTTTTCAAAAGAGAAAAACATAAAACTGATGATTTCGGCAGGAAGTTAGTAACAGGAGAAATACATTCAAAAGTTCAGTGCCTTCAGTTGCACTTTGCGGTTTATTTTAATTCTAAAAAATTTAAATTAATTCAGCTAGCAGATGTGAAGCAAGTAGTTAAAAATAAAATTAAAAGCTTCGCCCAAAATAAGCCTTTAATTGAACGCAGGTGTTTCGCGCGAGTTCGCCCGGTGAGCAGTAATCCCGGTCAGACACACAAATGTGATCATGTGAGTTCGTAATTTTTGTTTGAACTACTTCACTAGCTTTTGGCCGTGACTTGAATGAGTTTTTAATTAAAAAGTAGCCTGTCCTTCCCTGGGATACAACCTATGTCTGTAACTATCTTTCATTTAACCTTCAGTTCAAATTTTGAAAGAATATAGTGAAGCTTACTCTTAATTCGTTTTTTGTATAGTTTTTAAAAACTAATTAGTAGTTTTATTGCTGAGTTAAAGCATGTTTTTGACAGCAAACCAGTAATTGACAGCTGCTGTTGTCAAAGTCCACGGGGAACCGCAAAACTTTACCACAAAAAAGTACTATTGCCTATTCTGTGCCACAACAATAATATATATTCTTACTAAAGCACAGATAAGGGTAGATACATACGAAACGCAAGATGAATAAAAAAACAGTAAGAGATCCATAATCACACAAGTGTTTTTCCAATTCCAGCTCTCAAAGGAATAAAACAATTCAGCCGCATCGCCCCCTCAGCCGTCACTGCGCGAACGTGATTCGCTCCCGTCCAAATGGCACGTACCACCATCGCGGAAAGCCGTAGGTATATTAATATTGTAGACGTTTGTGTTTCAGAATTTTATACTTTATTTTAGGAACGTCAAGGTACGTGATATAAAACTGTCATTTTGGAAATATTACTGCTCTAGGCGATGGTAGTAACCCCCCAGATGTCACGTACAACGTAACCTATTATATAATATTATAACTGTTGCACGGAGCAAGTTAGCGATTCGAAAGCTATTATAGTAAAGAGTGTTTACACAGAATCATAATGTCGTGTCAGGCATATTTTGCCTGGTGTGTGGCTTCGGTCGTCGCTAGTTACCAGCCTATCGGCAAAAACTTATCGCTAAGTGATTTGCCAGTTGAGTTTTAACTATAGTCACGGCCAAAGCCTCCCACCAGACCAATTATATTATAATATGTAATAAATGCTTAACGAAACCCAGTTCTCATTCCCGAGACTAGTACTGGAAAGAAGTATTGCAGCTTAGAGCAAGGGGTTAGACGGTGAAAGTGGGTTGGCAGGGTTTAGATAACCAAAGTTAAAAGATGCAGTGTTATCTAGAGAAGCTTTTCGCGTGATGACCGCCTTAACTTAGATTCAAGGAAGGCACACATATTGCACATAGACCTGAAAAGACAAAGTGGAAAAGACCCTCGGACCCTAATAAAAGGCTAACTGCCTAAACCACTGGACTTTCCCCGCCTTAGATCCGATACTTTTCAGTACAAGTTCTTTACGGCTCACCAAAGCCCAATATTTACAAAGAACAAACACGTAAAGATAAGTGACAAGACAACAGACAAAGCTTGCACGTCTCAGATATCACAAGTTTACCAATATCCTCACCACTACCGGTGACAGCGGCCCGCGGGAATCGCCTCGTGCCTTATGTTATATTTCTTATTTTTGTATTTATATTTTACCTAAGTTACACACATGTTTTGTGTAACAGACTAGCTATTGCTCAATATTTTTCTACTTGGAATTTTCATTTATTAAGAGACAAAGAAAATTACATAGGTCCAAAAAGAACAGGATGTACACGCAAATTAGATTGCAGACTAAAGATTATTAATACAGAACTTAGACTTTAATCGCAGAGATAATTAGGTTAGGTATTTACCTAATTTATTTTCAAGCGTAGGTAAAACCAACCGTTACAATGCTTAGTTTTCGAATAATAGCTAACGAGTATATACCAAAGCCTAGAATTAGTAAAGCGTGTTTTTAACTACATTTAAAATTAATATCTCTTTTTTTGAAAGCATTAAGCACAGACATATGTGACAGTTCTTGCCTCTGCTAACATAATATCTTTGTTGAATTTTCTTTGAAGACAATAAACTCCATAAGACACCAGAACTTTATCAATATTTTCGCTATCGTCTACCGCGCAGAACTCCTGTTATTTGTTTTGCTATTTCATTCTTTAGTTTTTCATTCTTTTCCCTTTGTATTAAATTAGTTTTTAATAAAACTTTGTTCTTTGCTTGGCTCTGTATTTACTTTTTATTTTTTCTATGCATACTATACTTACCTATAGTTTGTAAACCCGCTACCAAACTACAATACAATCTATATCCAGGTGAGATCGCAATCAATGGCTAACTTCTAGTAGATTAAAAAAATCGCTCAGCGCGATATGTAGCGAACATGTTGGGTATCTGTCGCATGGATAAACTCCGGACAAAAGAATTACACGATAAAGAAAAAAAATTAGTCCCTTAAATCAGCGAATTTTATTTTATTACTTGGTTCCTAAAAATGTGTTATCATGTTTCATCATGAATGACCTATTGCCGGCTCACTAATGAGCATGACTCTCCTCTCAGACTAAGAAGGGTTTGACCTTAGTGCACCACGCTGGCCGAGTGCGGATTGGCAGACTTCACACACCTTTTAGAACAATAAATGAAGAACTCTCTGGCACGCAGGTTTCCTCACGATGTTTTTCTTCGTCGTTTCAAGCGATATTAAATTTCTTAAAACTCATATAACTCCGAAAAGTTAGAGATGCGTGCCGGGGGATCGAACTTACAACCACCCGAATAGGAGTCCACCACTAAGCTATCATCGCTTCTGTTCACTGAGTTTTTTAACTCTATATGTGTGGTAAATAAATAAATAAGCTTTTTATTTCAGATCATAGAATCCATATAAAGTGTTAGTAACAATGTATCTTAAAAAACTATGTTAGTAATAAAAATAATTCACACATTCATAATTGATACATATACAAAACATATACAAAACTATTAATAAACTATTTATAATCATTTAATTAATTTAACTATTTTTTTTAATTCATATACCTCCTTGGATACTTGGAGTTCACATGCAAACCCACCCAGTGCCTCATAAAAGGGTTTTCCCACTTTCCTACTAGTGTTTTCAGAATACTGTTGGAGCTTCCGCGCACTCTACTCATCACAGATGCAGCTCTTTTTCTCATTAGATCATAAAAATCGTCGGTGTGAGCCTCCGCAAACATTTGTGATGCACTGCAGTAGCGCGGCAAACCCATCAGCACTCTGAAACTATTATTATATTGTATGCGTAGGTCATTGTAAGCCCTCTGCGTATACGAAACCCATAGGCTGCACGTATAGAGAGTTTGACAGTAAATTTTAAATAGAGTAAGCTTTACGTCTCTATTGCAACGAGCAAACCTGCGAGCCAGCATATTACTTCGGACTGCCAATGCCCTACGCTCCCTCTCCATGTCTTCAACATCCGACATATCTTCTGTTACAATGTGTCCCAAATATTTAAATTCAGTCACTCTCTCAAGTGCAATACTGTTGAGGGTAACGGGTGGAATGTCGTTAACATTGTACCCTTTGCTTTTAAATACCAAAAGCACACTTTTCTTCACATTATATACGAGTCCATGTGACACAGCATAGGACTCGCATATCTTGAGGAGCTTTCTGAGTGCGCTAATTGATGGGCTCAGCAAGACCATATCGTCTGCATAGCTCAGATTATTGATTAAAGTACCATCAATCGAGCAGCCGATCCCAGTCCCGCTAAGCTCATCAATCAGCTGGTTTATGTAAATGTTAAATAGAGCAGGAGATGTTAAGCCACCCTGTCGAACGCCACACTCAAGACTATATGGTTCTGAGTAAGCATCGGCCCACTTAACCCTTTTTGATTGTGAGCTATACCAAAATTTCAAGATTCTGATCAGCTCAGACGGCAAATTTAAGCCCTGTAGCTTCTCCCATAGTCTGTCGTAGCAAACTAGGTCAAACGCCTTGGAAAGATCGAGAAAGGCAGCATACACGGGTGTTTTCCTATCAGTATAGTACTTGACAGTCTGCTTGGGCGCCAGTATGGCACTTTCCGTGGACATGTTACGTCTGAAACCAAACTGTGCATCACTAAGTTTCAGATACCCACTAAGTTGGCGATCAAGCAGACCATCAAACAGTTTTCCTAATATTGCGGCAAGAGAGATTGGTCTGTAGTTACATTTATCCGAGATATCACCGGTTTTGTTCTTAACTACAGGAACCACTACGGTTTTCATCAGGTCTGTAGGGATATAGGAATGACGAATGCAGGACGTATAAAGCATAGCAAGTACACGCAAGTATAGCATAGTAAGCATAGTAGTAAAGGCAAGTGATATTTATTTTACTAAATAACATGGGACCTTCTATATCAGACGTACAATGTACATATGTGTGATAGAGACCACCAGCTACTAATGCGCTAGAGTGGAGTCAGGTATCCTGAAAGAGATCGCTTTGACAGTAAGACTGACATTTCAATTATGCCCGTGACTTCGTCCGCGTGGATTAAGGTTTTATAATTCCCGCGGGATACAAACTATCCATGTAACAAATTTCATTAAAAATCGGTTGAACAGATGGGCCGTGAAAGTGTAGCAGACAGACAGACACACTTCCGCATTTACAATATTAGTATGGATATATATATTTATTTATTTATTTATTTATTTAGACAACATACCCGAAGAGACCTTACAGTTGCCCAATGCGTCTCTCTGGGTTACAGGATTAGACTTACGATAAACAAAAAACTTAACTACAACTAATTAGCTTACAATGAACAAAATTACAAAAAAGCACATAATTTGGCACACAGATCATAAAAACAATATCATTCCAATAAGACTACACTATTAACATAATACACATAAAACAACAAATTAACCTAAATAATAACAATTAACCAAAAACAATAACAATAAGGTTATCGACTTTCCAATATTTTTCTTATCGCTTTTGCGAGCTGAAGCGGTGGGGTGTGGAAGAAGTCCAGTCCCGAATTTTCGAAAACTAAATCGTTGAGCAAGCGTAACGCACGGGTCAATGGAGCCTGCTGAGCCAGCTCTGTTCTGTGATATGGTAATGCAAACAAATGACGTCGACGCGCTATAGCGTAACCGTCAGGTGCATGAAGGGAAATATACATTAGTATTCTAGAGTTACTTCTTTTCCCTTGGATAAGACTGAGTATGTACAAAAGTAAGGCTACATTGCGCCGTAGTTTTAAAGTTTCATACCCAGTCATACCAAGAAGAAACATACTTGGGTATATTGTAGGATACCCTACCCAATACCCATACTGTTTTTTGTAAAGCCAGCGAATAAATTTCTTTTGTATTTTCTCCACCATGTCTATGTATTTATACTCATGTGGGTTCCAAATGATGGCATTATTTTCTAGTTTACTTCGCACAAAAGCATTATACAATTGTTTTATAGCAGCGATGGATTGTAGGTGCTGCGCTTGTCTTAGTACGAAGCCCAAGGTTCTATAGGCTCTGGTACAAATGTCTTTTATATGAGCTCGAAAAGTCAGGTCATCAGACATATTTGTACCCAAATCCCTAATTGTAGAGACCCGCATAATGTTAGACCCACCCAGCTGATAATTCGCAATGATCGGCGACACCTTACGACTAAATGTAATGAGTGCACATTTTTTGTCATTGAAGAATAGCTTGTTCTGACGACACCATTGCAACACATTGTCAATATCTTGTTGAAGAATCCGGGTGTCAGAGAAATTCTCAACATTAAAAAATACTTTTAAATCATCAGCAAACAATAGACACTTAGAGTGAGTTACTACGTTTGGTAAATCATTAATCAATATCAAAAATTCCAATGGGCCCAGGTTGCTGCCTTGACTGACGCCGGAATAAGTGAAGTAGAGTTCCGAACAATAACCCTCGTACTGCACGTACTGCTTCCGGTTTCTTAGGTAACTGGAGAAAAAGTTAAGCAACAACGGCGTGAACCCGACTGAAGCGAACTTACTTAGAAGAACATCATTGTCAACCGCATCAAATGCTTTCTGAAAATCGAAGTAAGCCGCGTCCACCTGTGAGCCTTTGTCTACTGCTCCAGTCACATAAGTCCAAAAAGTCAGCAAATTGGTGCACGTCGAGCGTCCCGCTCGGAACCCATGCTGGGCCTCAGAAAGCTGATATTCAAACTGCTTTCTTATGCGACTCTCAAGTATGGACTCAAACAACTTGCCGAAAACTGATAATACAGCAATGGGTCTGAAATCCGCTATCTCCGAACTAGATCCTTTTTTTGGCACAGGTACTACGCGCGAGGTTTTCCAAACTTCTGGATAAAATGATTTCCTATAACATATATTGAAAATATGTTGCAATGGTGAAACAAAAATAGCATTGCAGTCTTTGACTATGTATGGGGGGATACCATCGGGCCCAGCGGCGTGTTTTGGCTTAAGCCTCTTAAGCGCTCTTTTGACGTCGCCTGATAATATTGACTCTATGTGTATGCGCGCGCTACCTCCATCACAAGACATTAGAGCATCGCCAGCGCTAAGTCGTGGAGGAACCTGCGCGTAAACGGAGCTAAAATATTCCGCGAAAAATTCGGCGCACTTTTCCCTAGGTACCAATTCCCCATCCTTCAAAATCTTTTTCTTTTTAAAAATTCGCTTGGAAGTAATGTAGTCCCAAAATATTTTGGGTTCGCGCCTAATATTAGATTCCATTTTCGCTTTGTACGACTCAAAATCTTCATCAATATTTGATTTGACTAAGATTCGATATTCCCCAAAAAATTGTTGATACTGTGGATCTTTAGTAGCTTTATATAACCTGTGGTATTTGGCTTTCAATTCAATGTTTCTCTTAGTACTGCTAGAGTACCAAGGAGGATAGGTATATCTGGACTCTACATTAGATAGCGTTTTGAATGGTACACAATCGATGAGGCACGAATTGATAATTGAATAAAATAAATCAATAGCTTCCTGCGGATCTGAAATTTCATATAAAGGCGACCAATCCACCGACGATAAACGCTCATATAGTAACGGAAAATTAGCCTTCTTGAAATCCCAATCTAGCGGAACCTTGGTTTGAGATGAGCTATTTTTATTTTGTATGCAAGCGGACCCGTACACAGAACATACCTCAAGTGGAGGGTGATAGCCATCCGGAGGAACAACTGACTCCGCGGCCCTTTGCACGGACACCTGACTCAACGATTCACTTACGAGTACTAAGTCTAAAAGCTGACCACTGTCATTCAAGACATCATTAATTTGCTTAAGCTCATAAAAGGATAATATAAACTCAAATTGAGATTTGGAATTTAAACTAGCCGAATTAAAATTAAAATCACCACAAATACATGTCTTGCTGACTGTGACTATTATAGATTTCCTCAATACACTCAAATATCATAGAATAGTTTTCATCGTTTGAGTGTGGGGGAATATAAATACAAACTAAAATACACAATAAATTATTACCATGGTATAGACCGCAACAAATTAATTCACAGTTCAGTGCATAATTAAAAGGTACACTTATTATATAGTTATAATATAGTTATTATAACTATATAACTTATATAGTTGTATCATCCACGTTGTCGTTAACGTACCAATTTTTATTAGGATACTGAACCAGTCGCCAGTTCAGTGGCCACAAAACCAGCGGCATGTTATTTGATTGGTGTCCGATCAAGCGTGGAAGGGTTAGGTCCGCGCGGAATGTAAAGCGCTCTTAGTTGCCCGACTCTTCGTTAGCTAATCCAATAACCGGCCCCACCTCTTTATCTCTTATCTGCAAATACCCACTCGAGTCAGCGGGTTTTTAAACGCGGCGTCGAGACTTTATGAGATTTTCTCGGGAGCTGATATTGAAATTCAATTTTTACAGGATGCTTGTCTATTGTTTTATGTGACAAGTACTTACTTCAGATTAATTTTTCAATCTCCGAGAACCATTACAGAATATGTAATACTAGCTTTTGCCCACGACTTCGTCCGCGTGGACTTCACCAATTTTAAAGTCTACCCCTAAGGTATCCCAAGAAGACTCCTACCTTTATTTGATTAATGGAAAGGGATCGCGATTCTCAGTAATGAGGAATACGACGCAGAGAGAGAGACCCCTAAGGGGGGAAACTCTTAGGGGTTGGATTTACAAAAATTCTTTCTTAGCGGATGTCTTTAGTCATGACAGCTATCTGTAGGCTAAATTTCAGCCCGATCCGTCCAGTGGTTTTAGCTGTGCGTTGATAGATCAGTCAGACAGTCACCTTTTCCTTTTATATATTTAAATAGGAATTCTATAGAAATTTCATTGGTCAGTTAAGGTTGTTGATTTAGGCCCTTCTACTTCTCTTACTTTTTTACTTTCTGTAATGTTAAAGTTATAGTTTTTCTTTTAAAATTCTAATACAAGTTAGCCTTTAACTAAGATCTTACCTTGTAGTAAGTGATGATACAGGTTGCCCGCTACCATCTTAGACATCTCTCTCTAGGCGGCAGCACTTCTTTTCGGTAGGATAGTAGATGGTAGCCACTGCCGAAGTCAGACCAAGCCAGAGAAAGATCAGCTGATTAAGTTTTTTTCATTCCCGCGGGAACTTTTATTTTCCGGAATAAAAAGTATAAAAGCCTTTAAAATTTCATCAAAATCGGTTGAAAAGATGGGCATTGATTTAAGACAGTCATAAACGCATATACCGGTACCCCCTGCTTTTAAGACAGCTGCTGTTACCACTGCGCCAGGGAGGTCGCCTAATGCTATGAACGCCTACCCTCGTGAGAGCGCGTAGGCGGCGCGCTGGTACGTAGGCCTCTATTGACGGGCAATTAGCATATTGGCCCGTATGCAAATACCCGCTGAATATTAACGTCGCTGCGTATTGCTGTTGCCGTAACGGCGTCTGCTTGCCAATACACTGACAAACAAGGCCGTGCATTATGCGAGGCCAATTTCTCACTATATATGGCTTTTACAGCCAAGTATCTATAAAATTAAGTTGGTATCTTAATCTTTTTAGTATTTTAAGAATGAGTTAATCTTTCAAAGTGTGGTATGACTGCAGTAGGTATAACGCATTACGATAGTATAATGATTAGGAATTCCAGAAATCAATGGAATAAGTACCTAATTCGAAAGACATACAAACTAAGCCTATGCTTTCAGAAATCATCCATACTAATAATTGCGAAAGTGTGTCTGTCTGTTTGTCTGTCTGTCTGTCTGCTACCGCCGCTTACACGGCCCATCTGTTCAACAGATTTTGATCCAATTTTGTACAGGGATAGGTCATATCCCGGGGAAGGACATATGCTATTTTTTATCCCGGAAAACTAAGGAGTTCCCGCGGGAATCGAAAAAACTTATACCAGGCGTATGAAGTCGCGGGCATCATCTAGTATTTAATATTTTTTGTACAGACTTCTCGTTTCACTACGATCTGGCGATCTGGGATTAAGCTCTTATCTTTAAAATAGATTTAACCAATTATTTTGTAGAACCACGAACCCAATTAGTACCTTTGTCTCAGTTTTCCATTCAACGCTTTTATTTGTTTTCTTCAGCTAATTTAAGTCCGATAATGTAATTTCAGTTTCGCTATTTAAAGTGTTTCACAAATAAATGTGTAGTTCAAAGGCAAAGCAAATTACGTTTTGCCAGACTCTGTCCCTTCTAGAAAACTTAACTAGATAATAGAAATGGTTACGTTGTCTTTGAGGACCTCGATCTTCACCGATCTTAAGTATAGTTGACTCAAAGAAAATTAAAGCAAAACAACAAACAGCTATCATCCAAAGCAAATGTTAATTAAACAGTAATTGACATTGACTGACTGAATTTTGTAATGAAATTTCTGCCAGTTTCCTCCGTCAGGTCCCTGTCCCTGTCAGTTTTGCTCTGTCGAACGGATGGTAGGACGAATGTATCTACAAGACTATGCTTATACTACCGTCATATTATAATACATAATAGTACTATACGTACGATTATGTATTATTGGCGAGCGGCCCGAGCCGGACAGGGGTTGAATATTTTTAGGGATTGCCGTAAAATCAGCGCTGTTGTAGTGTAGACACCCCATAGCAGCAACGCTGTCCTTCATGGAATGATTTTTGTGTCATAGTTTAATTCATAAGTTTTGTAGTAGTAATTTTGTTTTGTATTTTATCTGTGTCCAAATATAGATTTATTTATTTTATTTACAATGGCGCGCTAAAACCTTTCATTAACACTTCTATATCTTTTATGATTTCTGTGGTCCCATTGTAATTAGCTGGCTGGAGCGACTCGCCGTAACACTATGACGAACTTCTTCCAGACGCGGGAAACGGGGTGTTTTTCTAAACAGGACGAGGGGGAAAAACTTTGCATTGTGTAGAAATATAATAACAGATAAACTAGAGAATAACTGCCGTGAGACTTGTTACTGATGACGCTCAGTGCTCTCGTTTGTCATAACTAAATAGGTCCATCAAGATTTTTTTTCAAGCCACTACAAATTAGCCCTAAAGAAATCTCACCTGATAATAAGTGATGATGCAGTCTAAAATGGTAGCGGGCTAACCTGTTGCAGTTATATTTAACCCATACGCCAATCCAAGTCGGTTTCTACACGGCATAGGCTACTTTTTATCCCGGAAAATTAAAGAGTCGTCGCGGGAATCAAAAAATCTTAATTCACGCGGACTAAGTCGCGGGAATCATCTAGTCCCTAATAAGATCAAGCGACAGCATCATTAATCCGGGCATGTTTTTCCTTTTCGCCAGTGTTGGCCAGCGTTGGCGCGGATCCAACGCCCCGGACAAGTTCGCCGACGAGTGGTTTAACCCCGAACTTTTGAATATCTTGGGGTTACCCGCCGGCATATTTCACATTTATAGCGCCATCTTGGCCGTTTTCCTACACACTTTATACGTTCTGCGTCTTTAATAAAGAAGTCTTTGAAAATATTTTTTTTCTTCCTCTTTTTTGTTTTATGGCTTTTATAATATTTTTTTATCAATAGCAGATTTAGACATTGCTCTAGCAATATGTAATTTACGTATGTACCTACTTAATTCTTGTTTATTTCTTTCTATTGAATTCAAATTTATTCTATTTCATGCAAAGGATTTCAAATAATAAAATAATTTGGCTGTTAAAATTTAATAAACCTTAAAGTAAAATAATGTGTTATGGTTATAGTTTATGAGATAATGCCCATCGAAGCGATCGAACGAAGGCGATCCCATAACAACTGTACGCTTAGTCTTAGTTTTTACATTGCAAACTCGATTGATCGTATTGAGTATTCGATCACATCAATGTTAAAACGTATTGGTTGAACCGCTGGCTGTGAATGCATACACGAAATTGAGCTCAAAATGAGTGCTGTTAAGGTCAATTCACTTTGACGCTAACGTGATCGAACGCTCAATATGATCACGCAACGTAAAAACTTAGACTAGCGTCAGGTTACCACGTCTAAGAACAATTTTATTATAACAAGAAATTATAGAAAACATGTATAAAGTTTGCTAACATCCAAGAAACAGCAATACTTAGTGCAAGTCTGAACGCAATATGCAGTTAGTGTACACACGGAAATACAAGTTCTCAATGCTATTAGCGAACTTTGCGACGCTGCTTATTGGAAACTTTAGGTGTTAAGCTTATATGAATGGAATGTTACTAAAGCAGACATGTTTCTTTAGTATTTGATACTCAAAGGCTTACCCTCATGTTATGTATTGAAATAAACCTCATGTTATCATACTTCATACTAATATTATAAATGCGAAAGTCAGTTTGTTTGTTGGTTTGTTGGTTTGTCCTTCAATCACGCCGCAACGGAGCAAGGGATTGGCGCGATTTTTGGCATGGGTATAGTTGAGGACCTGGAGAGTGACATAGGCTACTTTTTATCCCGGAAAATTAACGAGTTCCTGCAGGAATCGAAAAAACTTAAAACACGCGGGCGAAGTCGCGGGCATTATCTAAGGTAATGTAATAAATCAGTGCGTGTACAATTGTCTATCATAGCCGCTTAATTCAGAAATTGATAAAGACTGGAGATGGACATAATATCATATTAATATTATAAATGCGAAAGTGTGTTTGTTTGTTTGTTGGTTTGTTGGTTTGTCCTTCAATCACGCTGCAACGGAGCAGCGGATCGACGTGATTTTTGGCATATCTATCTATATATATTCCAGGCGGACGAAGTCGCGGGCATCAGCTAGTAAATCATACTAATATTATAAATGCGAAAGTCACTTTGTTTGTTGGTTTGTTGGTTTGTTGGTTTGTCCTTCAATCACGCCGCAACGGAGCAACGGATTGACGTGATTTTAAGCATGGGTATAGTTGAGGGCCAGGAGAGTGACATAGGCTACTTTTTATCCCGGAAAATTAAGGAGTTCCCGCGGGAATAACAAAAAACTTAAACCACGCGGACGAAGTCGCGGGCATCAGCTAGTTATAAATAATTTATTTATTAACATTCCGAATAACTGTTAAGACGGATGAGACTGACTGAGATAGACTGCAAGTCTTCAGTAGGTTTACATAAATTCAATGGAACATGCAACCATTCTCAGCAATATGTCTTGGCAACAGTAGGACAATGTCTCTGCTGTGTGAGCAATTTCGGTCTTTGTCGTGTGTGATTGCTTCTCGTCACCTGCAGACCAGCAATTTGGGGAGTCTTGGCGGCAACATCGAGCTTTAGCTATTAATTGTTTCGACTAGGCTTTATAATAACCTATCTATGAACGTAGGTTAAGACGACGAAGGGAAAATACCTAGTATGAATTCCTTAGAAATTATAGAGGATCTATATTATTATGAATTCGATGTCTGTCTGCTACGATTACACGCCGCATTTTTGTAACCGTTTTTAACGAAATTTGGAACAGCGATATTTTGTAAAAATTATGGCCTACTTAGTAGTTTTCCGGGATAAAAGTAACTTATGTCTTCCCCGGGATTTACCAAATTTTGTCAAAATTGTTCAAACAGATGTTCCGTGAAAGCGTTGTAGACAGAGAGACAGACATGACTTTCCCATCCATACTAATATTATAAATGTGAAAGTGTGTCTGTCTGTCTGCTACGCTTTCACGGCCCATCTGTTCAACCGATTTTGATGAAATTTGGTACAGGGATAGGTTGTATCCCGGGGAAGGACACAGGCTACTTTTATCCCGAAAAATTCAAGAGTTCCCTCGGGAATCGAAAAAACTTGATCCTGAATCATCTAGTTTACTGTATTTATAAGGATACATAAAAATATCAAATAAACTGGAACATATCAAATAACGTTATAATGGCAATCCTGAGCCCTGAGCTCTCACGCGTTACAGGATTTGCACTCTGTTGTAGAATAGGTGAAGCGATCTCGTGGGGCTCTACGGCCTGAGTCGGTACATCTATATACTTACCTGCGTGTATAGACATTAGACATAGCTACAGCGGTGACAATTTCACCTAAAACTGCAACGTAGCAATGTTTCAATTTTGCAATTTGCGTTTATAACTCGGAGATTGAATAACCATTTCCTCGGCAGAGAAAATTTAGGTGTTTATTTCTGTCTTCGTCCACGTGGATTACGGTATTTTTATTCCCGAGGGAACTCTTTAATTTTCCAGGTAAAAATATATTCATTATGCTAATTCAAGGTAAAGCAGCCAAGTAGGTTCAGTAGTTGTGCCGTGAAGAAGTAACAATCATCCAAACACAAACATTCAAACTATCATAATGATTACAATATTTGTAGGAAGTAGAATTTTTGCGTCAATGTTCAGAAAGATTTTTTTTCAAAATCTGAATATTCAGCTTCTAAGTATCAAGGTATTTAAAATAGGTCAAGTGCATTGACGACTAAGTAACTTAACAGTGTGGAAGTTGAAACTGTTTGATGCAATAAATTGAAACGCTAAGACGTGTATCTATTGCTCTTCAGCTCGTAAACATGCACTGAACTGGAAACAGCTCAGTACTCACCAGTACCTAAGTACTTAAGTTCCATTTCAGTGCTTTCGTAGCGCGGACTTAACAATTATCTTTCGAAGTTTGCTTTCTCTCATTTCAGAGGCTCTCATTTTTTTTATCCACTACAAGTGAGCCCTTGACTGCGATCTCACCTGGTGGTAGTTGATGACGCAGTCAGATGGTAGTGGGCTAACCTTTTAGTGGTATTGCAGTACCCAAACTCCTACGGTTTGTACACGACATCATAACGTAAAAAAAAAACGTACACCGTAATACTACAAAGGCGCGATGCGGCACGTTGCGGCAAGTATTCTTTGTACAATTATGTCGCAGTGCATCTACCTACGTGCCGCGTCGTTTAAGTGGACCCAGCAGCTCCATACAAACTCATACAAAGTATAATTTTTGCCGCGCCGTGCATCAGCTGTACTTGTATTGGGGCTAGACCTCGAAATCTACGCGCCGTAGATCGAAACATATTCGCCCTGTCATACTAGTCTTTGCGTTTCCATAGTTTTTTGGAACTCAATTCGAAAAAAATAATTTTTTTTTTGATCTACCTATTCATATTTTCCTATTTATTACTTTATTTTTTTTTTTACTTTTAGTTATAACAAACTCTATTCTACTTCAATTTCACTAAAGCTTTATGTACCTATCTATGCAATGCGTACTCTAACCCAATTTTGTTATGTCAAACGAAGCCGTTTAGCTGTGAAAATTAAATTCAAAATAACACTACGTAGTAGTGCGGATACGTACAATTTCAAAATATTTTCAAATATACAGTTTTTAGGGTTGTGTACTCAAAAGGTAGGTTTGCAATTGTTATAGTTTTTGAGAAATCAGCCTTTACAAACAAACTTAGTTTTACGGTCCGAAATAAAAAGGATTTTTTTCAGATATTTTATTAACTTTACAGGCAAAATAAAAGCAAGCCTAAGCAAGCCAAAAGCTTTCCTAGCTTTGGACAGTTTTTTTAACGTTATATTACCGTCTTCATAATTATCTAGAATTAATTTAAATCAAATCCTTCCAAGATGAGAGAGTCCAACTCGCACTTTTTTAAAATTTAAATTTTAAAATATTACATTTTTATAAAATAGTAAACCAAATCCTATTTTGTGTCCAGAATGTGACTTCTATCCCTTTCTTAAGTACCTATATTTTCGAAAAGAGTAAAAAGAAACAATGGTTCTGTAGTTATGTCAAGAAAATAACATTATAATGAGTAAATCCAATTACATTACATAAGAAAAATCTGTTTTTGCTTCTTCTTCTTCTTCTTCTTCCTGCCCTTATATCCACGCTATGTGGGGTCGGCACAACATGTTCTCTTCTTCCACTCACTTCTGTTATCCGTCAACCTATCATTCTCCCCTTTTATACGCATATCCTCTTTCACACAATCCATCCATCTTTTCTTTGGTCTCCCTCTACTCTTTTTTCCTTCCACATGCATATCTATCATTCTTCTCGTAATATGCCTTTCTTCCCTCCGCATTACATGCCCATACCATGCTAGCCTATTACTCCTCATCTTTTCTATCACTGGCGCAACTCTCAAACTTCCCCTTATATATTCATTCCTAATCTTATCCATTCGAGTCACACCACACATCCATCTCAACATTCGCATTTCGGTCGCATGTAGGTACTTTTCTTTCATCCATCCTTTTCACCGCCCAACATTTGAACCATACAATGCGACAGGTCTAACGACTGTCTTATAGATTTTCCGTTTTAGTTTAAGGGGCATTCGTGGGTCGCATATTACACCCGAGACCTGTCGCCATTTCATCCATCCCGCATTCATTCTTTGGTTCACGTCTCGGTTAATATTGCCGTCGTTTTGAAAGAGCGAACCGAGGTACCGGAAATCGGAACAGACCGGTAGGGATACACCATCTAAGGCAATTTCATGGAAACGGGAGGGGCCACCGAAGTCACAACAGATGTTCTGTCTTCGTTCGGCTGATCCTCAGGCCAACACTCACTAATCTCTCTTGCCATTTTCCCAGTCTGTTCTGGACCTCAGACGCCTCTTCCCCGACAAGTACAGTGTCGTCAGCGAACATCATGCACCTGGGTGCCTGCTCCTGTATGTCTGATGTTAAAGCATCCATTACCAGAAGAAACAGGTAAGGGCTTAAAGCCGATTTGTTTATGTTACTATGAAAGAACTTTTTCCTATATTTTAGACTAGCAGATACCCGCGACTTCGTCCGCGTGGTTTATGTGTTTTCCCCCACAGGTACTCCGTAATTTTCCGGTATAAAAAGTAGCATATGTCACTCTACAGGTCCTCAACTGTATACTCATGCAAAAAATCAAGTTGATCCATTGCTCTGTTACGGCGTGATTGAAGGACAAACTCTCTATTTAACATCCTTGGGGATAAAATGTTCAAAAACTGTGAATCACGTATTTCTTCATTACAAACCGAAATTCCAAATAGCAAGTTATAACTTGAAAAATGACAAATTTTGATACAAAATTTCAACCTCTATTTTAATCCTATGGGGGTAAAATTTTGAAAACTGTGCCACACGTACTTGTTTATTTTTTACTAAAAGCCAATATACCAAGTTTCGTTGGTATAACTTGAGAAATGAAAGACTTTTATGCTATCTTTCATACCCTATTTCACCCCTTGGGGAGTCGAATTTTCAAAAATGGTGCAACACGTACTTCTTCATATTTAACTGAAAGCTCAAAGACCAAGTTCCATGGCTTTAACTCGAAAAATTAATGACTTTCATTCCAACTTACAACCCCTATTTTACCCGTTTGGGGGGGTGGAATTTTGAAAAACTGTGACACACGTACCAAGTTTCGTTGATATAAATTGAATAATATCTTGAGAAATGAAGGACTTTTATACAAACTTTCATCCCCTATTTCACCACTTTGGGGGTGGAATTTTGAGAAACTGTGATACATAATTATACTTCTTTATTTTATACCTTTAGCCAAAATACTAAGTTTCGTTGATATAACTTGGAAAATATCTTGAGAAATTAAGTACTTTCATACAAACTGTCATCCCCTATTTCACCCCTTCGAGGGTAGAATTTTTAGAAACTGTGGAACACGTATTTCTTAATTTTTTACCGGTAGCCCATATACCAAGTTTCATGTATAAAACTTTAGAAATGACAGACTTTCATACAAACTTTCAACCCCTATTTCACCCCCTTAGGGGTGGTATTTTGAAAAATCCTTCCTTAGTGAGCGCCTGCATCACAAAAGGAAGCTACTGTCAAACTTTCAGTCAGTCAGTCAGTCAGTCAGTCAGTCAGGACTTTGAATTTTATATATATAGATGTTAGCATTAGATACACACAAAGAATAGCAAAAGTAACAATATTCTTAATTCTAACGACACCATAGTACGGCTTGATTTATTATTGACACTCAAACACATAACCCATTTATTGATACAGGAAAGAATAGAAATACTCTTTGGGAAATAATAATAGAAAAATGCGGAACAGTTCCGTTTGTTTTCCGTGATAATCATAATATTATATTGCAGGTTATTTGTGAGATTACCTAATCATAAAGGTTCACCATTCCCAATCCTATTGTACTGAACTCTTATAATAATATCGTTTATCAGCTGATTGATATATTTAGTTGCGGTACTTATTAATTTCATCAGAATCTGCTATTTATGGAATATAATCTACTATCTGATGCCCGCGACTTTATCCGCGTTGATTGAGGCTTTCTGGTGCCCGCGGGAACTCTTCAATTTTCCGGTATAAAAAGTAGTCTATGTGTTCTTCTTCTTCTTCCTCTGGGCTTTTCCGCACTTAAGCACTGGTGCCCGCTGTGCGTGAGACCTCCGGTGCGACTCCCCGCTGGATCACTCCAGCCAGCCGAGCTCACTCCAGAATCCAAGCAGGCCGAGTAGTCTATGTGTTATGCCAGACTAGAATTTATCTCTGTACCAAATTTTATCCAGATCCGTTCAGCCTTTCCGGCGTGATTGAGTAACAAACTTCCATATGTCCATCCATCCAAACTTTCTCATTTATTAATTAATGAGTATAAATTCATAGTCGACTGCGGATCAGGAGGTCCTGGGTTCGATTCCCGGTCGGGCATAAAAGTTGGGTATTGGGTTTTTCAATTAAGAAATTCTCAGTGCCAGCCCGGAGTTGGAAGTTGGTTCACCCCCGTGCCTCGGAAAGCACGTTAAGCCGTCGGTCCCGGTTATTATCACTAACATGATAATAATCGTTAAAGCCCGCCAACCCGCATTGGAGCAACGTGGTGGGTCTAAGCTCTAATTTCCGCTATGAGAGTGGAGGCCTGTGCCCAGCAGTGGGAGGTTAATAGGCTGTAGTGATGATGATGATGATGATGAGTATAAATTACAGATTTATATCACTTACCTTGATGATTTTAAAATAATGATTATAATAAGTAAAACGCAAACATCAACAATATTAAAACAATACGGCTTTATGCGATGGTGGTATGGCTCCATGTTTATCTAAACAGCAGTGATAGCCCAGTGACAGTCAGGGGTCAAACTCTTCGGTGCAATTATATAATTGTCTGAAACAGTTTTCTCTCCTTCCTGAGTGACCACGAATTCAGACGACAAGCCCTTACTTAGCTGGCGTCGAATTTTTGAAAATCTGATCCATGTGTAAACCCACAAGCATGCACGCTTTTTTATGACCCAACCGCATGTTGTCAGGCCACCATTAAAAACGTGTAAGTTCTACTCTCGTAAGTCGCTTGCATTTCGTAAGTTATTACGAAATGAAAAAAGTCTTGCACGTCGGGTATTATTTGTAGGTTAATTTATTTTCGTAAGCTACATGTATGTGTAACTGTTATAACCTAACTCAAAACACCCATAGATTTTACCCTTTGGCATTGTCGTTGGTGTAACTACAATAATACAAAGATAATATTGTACATCGATCAGTCAACATTCTTTTATATGACAGAAAAAAATTTTATTTTTATAAATTTCGTTGTGTTATTCGTACCAAGTCTGCTGGCACAAAATACAAAAGTGTTTTTATTGCGCGAGAGGGCGGTTGCGGGGTATATTTTATGGCAATATTGGCGTCGCGCCGCCCGTTTTACCCAGTTTCGTCTAGTTATAACCAGTTTGATCCAGCTCTGTCCAGTTATGTCCAATGTAACGGCCACTCGCCTATTTCGCGACACTGTCTAATTGGAGCATACATTTCGGAGCGTGATATTTCCTAGCGCGTTTGCCAAGTTTTTTATTCGGTTGTGCCTCTGTAAAACTAGCATAGGTACCCCTCTCAAAATGGGATTTTTTAAAAATGCTTTAAAGCGCCTGAAGCAATGTAATAGCGACATTTTTAAGTGTCATCAAGAATTTTTAAAGTCGTAGGCACTATTAGCGTTTTAATTATAAATGCTAATTTTGTCAATGTGTGAATGTATAAATAAAATTCAGATTCTGATGTGTTTTAGTCCTTTATAACACTACACCTATTGGACGATATGCAAGACAGTAAGCTACGTTTTCTCTCGAACTCCGCGAGTTACACTCGAGTTTCGTAACTACTGTTGAATGTTACTACCCTATTGAAGATTTTTCTGCAATGAACGCATTTTCCTCTATTTAAAATAAGGCATTGTTATATGGGGTATGCACCAAATCACAAAAGATTAATCATCATCAATACCATCATAATATTATAAAATGCGAAAGTGTGTTTGTTTGTTGGTTTGTCCTTCAATCACGCCGCCACGAAGCAATGGTGACGTGATTTTTGGCATGGGTAGGTACTGTTGAGGACCTGGAGAGTGACATAGGCTCCTTTTTATCTCGAAAGATTAAGAAGTTCTCGTGGGAATAAAAAAAAAGTTTGTGTGTACTTATGTACGCACGCAAGAAGTTATACTTTTAGATAGCAAATAATAAATATCTTGAATCTTATCAGTTCTCACCCAACATACAGAAAATGTATTTATTTTAATTTTGTTGGTAGGCCGTTTTCTGCCAGACTTTTAAGTTGACCAACTAACTTCAGTGTGTCGAATTTGGGTGTCGGTGTGCGCGCGCATGGTAAAAATTCACTTTGCAAATTTTTCCCTAACGCGCCAAAAGAAGTCTAGCTTCAAAAGAACTTAAACCACGCAATCGGAATCGCGCTCATCAGCTAGTTCGACACAAACGTCACGAAATATTCGGACTACTAGTCCGAAAGTCATCGTGCAAGGTTAAGTTTCCTATTTTTATTTGGTGCCAACACATAGGTACACCAGCTCTCTGGCGATTGTTGTATTACGCACAAAGTGAGAATCGCAGCGTGTGCCGCAGCAATCGTCATCGCGTCGCGCGTCGCGTCGGTTATTGCCACACTGACGGCTGAATAATGCACGCCGTCCATTCTGCGACACCATTCCCTCGCCGAATTCATGCGACCTTTCAAAGAGCTCGTATGATAAGCCGTTTATTGCTCAAATAATGTGGCATAAATTCTATTTGTTTTTTTTTCCTATTTCAGAATAGGCTTGCGCTTGATTACAACCACTTTTTTTATTTCACTACAAGTTAGCCCTTGACTGCGATTTCACCTGATGGTGATGATGCAGTCTTAGGGGTATGGCAGTTATATTAAACCCACACCTAGTCGGTTTCTACATGGCATCGTACCGTAACGATCACTCGCTTGGCGTACTCTTTGCCGGTAGGGTGGTGCTAGCCACGACCGAATCCTCGTCCAGACCAGACCAGCAAAAATTCAAAAATTATAAATTACCAAATTGACCCTGTCGGGAATCGAACCCGGTTCCTCCCACGTTAAGGCAATCGTCAATCGGCAAGGCAGGCAAAAAGGAGGTCGTCAAAGCAAATAATTACACCATGCTTATTACAATGCAATGGTGAAGCCTAGTTTGGAGCGCGCTTGCCTAGAAGATGCCTATTCATTCTTGCCTTGAATATACTTAAGTTACATAAGTACATGGCAGGAATCCACACCTTACCGATTCAACCTTCCACACCTTAGCGGTTCGTATAAGAAACGTAGAGCAAAACCATGTCTTTTATTTGTAAACTAGCTTTTGTTCACGGCCAGCTGTTGATAATCTCGTTGAAAATTCTCATTTTATCTCTGAGGATTCTCAGGATTGACTAACAGGCTAATCTTCTGGAATCTCAATATATTGTATCTGAAACCTAAACTGAAGCTCGATCGGGCGGTTAGTAAACAATTTTAGTCTACCCTGCAGTGACGACCGCGACTTCGTCCGCGTGGATTAAGGTATTCTGTATCCCGCGGGATATCTTGAATTTTCTGGGGTAAAATGTGGACTATAATCTTTCCCGGGATTCTACCTATCTTAGTACTAAATTTCATCAAAATTGGTTGAACAGATGGGCCGTGAAAGCGTAGCATATAGCTATACACACAACATTATAATAAAAATAATCTATTAAAAAACCTACACTACAAATAGGATAATACACTCATTCTAGTTGTGATGTAGTAAGACTGTAGGTACTTAAGTACCAACTACCAATATGCCAATACTAAAATTCTACATCAATGATGCCAAAAGTATAACGTCCATAATAACAATAGAAAGAACATAATATACGAAATAGCTAGAGAGCTTTAATATAAAATTCAATACAAAGATGGTCATAACGTTTCACTCAATATAAATAAACTTGTCATGGTGGAAAAGCACAGAATTGCACTTTTCCGTTCCAATACGGCTCAATGTGATACGAAATAAGGTCAGCGGGGTGCACTGAATCGATGCCCATAACACACATCCAGACAAAATGTTGTGAACTTTAAAAGGGATATATTTCACATGAGCTTTCATATTTCCAGCTTCATGCTTTTGGCTATCGCCCAAAATATTTATCTGCGGAAAATTTCTTCTATCCTTCAAATCGTGTCGTTCACTTACGTGGCTAAACGGTTTTGTTAAAATGAACTTTGTTTCGAAAATGTTTAGGTCAAAATTGTGTGAAAAACTTCGAAGCCGTGTTCCACCATCGGTTTATTAGTATACAACAATGTGGTATTTACATTTTGCTCTGTTGGAAGCATATTCTAAAATCTATGAGCCTTGTAGAGGACGTCTGAATTTATCTCTCGCATAAAGCAAGGGTTGTTTTAGTTTGGGGGTTACATTATGGCTGGCATATTTTGCTTCGATAACGTAAGCTACGCTGTTTTGTTTAAGGTACAAATGAATTATTCCGTGGCGTATATTAACCGAGTTTTCCAAAATAATTCTGATCAGATGAAACTCATTATAAATTTTGTAATATGCTGTTCAGTTTTAATTAATTATTGAATGAAATACTATCTGTTTCATTAAACTTTATAACATCGTATGAAATGCTTTTTAATCCATTCGTAAAGTTCTGTTACTTTATTTCCTTTTCCGTAAAGAAATTAATTAATAGGTAGGTAAGTTAAATCCACGTGAAAAAATCTTTGCAGCATCTTAAATTTAATGAGCTATACAAATAATTATAATGTATCAAAACTAAAACTATTATTAAATTATCAGCCATTTATATTAATACTTCGTCGCTTCATTCTTCAGATATAATCATAGACAACGTAGTTTCCTTTACGTAATAGCAACCAACCGCACAGACTTCAGAGGAGTTATAAAAAAGAACCCCCACTACCCGCCTCTGTGTCGCACGACAGAGTAGCGGCTTCGTTCGTCATTCCTTTTTCGTGCGTAGCAACGATCTCACGTTCCTACTTTCTACACACTTATAGATTAAAGATAATTTTCTCTTTAAATACTTACATATTTAATAATATTAAAAAAAAAAAAAAAAAGTGCTTTTTGCAGGTGACTCTTTAATCTTTCATTTTCAGCAATTTATTTCAGCACCACGTGTTTGAGTAATCATTATTTCATGCAGTGTTTTTATTTTACACTAAAGGTTTTCCTGGCGGTTGTCCGAGGGTCAACACGAAGGAGAATAAACCTTTCAGCATGACGCGCCTAATAAAATATACTTTCATGCAGTGTTTGTTTACACTAAAGGTTTTCCTGGCGGTTGTCCGAGGGTCAACACGAAGGAGAATAAACCTTTCAGCATGACGCGCCTAATCAAGCATACTTTCATGCACAGTTTGTTTACACTAAAGGTTTTTCCTGGCGGTTGTCCGAGGGTCAACACGAAGGAGAATAAACCTTTCAGCATGACGCGCCTAATCAAGCATACTTTCATGCACAGTTTGTTTACACTAAAGGTTTTCCTGGCGGTTGTCCGAGGGTCAACACGAAGGAGAATAAACCTTTCAGCATGACGCGCCTAATCAAGCATACTTTCATGCACAGTTTGTTTACACTAAAGGTTTTCCTGGCGGTTGTCCGAGGGTCAACACGAAGGAGAATAAACCTTTCAGCATGACGCGCCTTACTTTCATGCAGTGTTTGTTTACACTAAAGGTTTTCCTGGCGGTTGTCCGAGGGTCAACACGAAGGAGAATAAACCTTCCAGCATGATGCGCTTAATCAATTATAGTTGCCGGATAGTCAACATGAAGGAGAATAAACTTTTTAGCATGGCGCGCCTAATCAATTATATTTTCATACAGTGTTTATTTACACTAAAGTTTTTTCCTGGAGGTTGCCCGAGAGTCACTGCGATAGAGAATAAACCATTCAGTACGACGCGCCTGAGGAATTGTGGTACAATACTATTACTATGTAAAATGTATGATTTCCTAAAGAGGGTACTTAAAATAAAAGTTAGTATTGAATCATCTATACGCGCTCATTACCTACAGGAATTATACTTTCATGCAATGTTAAAATGCACTAAAGGATTTCTGGGAGGTTACCCGAGAGGTAACACGAAAGAATATAAACGTTTTTCAGCATGGAACGCACTTAAGAAATTACTCGTCCATGTAGTGTTTAATTGCACTAAAGGTCTTTCCGGCGGGTTTCCTAAAAGGTAACACGAAGGTTAAGCGTTTCAGCATGATTCACTTGAGTAAAATAGGTACTTAGACGAAGAAGTGCTAAGGTACGACAATGGTACACTGCGAGGTCACCCGCGAAGTAGCACGACGGAAATCAAACCTTTCAGCTAGACGCGCCTGGCGATGGCATCTGCTCAATTAGCAGTCCGGCGATGAAGAATTATTTGTCCACCAAATCAAGATAGCTGGCATTTAGCAAGCTGTTCACCGTTCTCTGAACAAGGGGGAAGGCGTTGAGGGTCAAAGTGGACCAACGATCGGATACGTCGCCAAGGCCCAGCTTAGTAAGCCTAACACAAATTGATTTCGACCAATACTTGAGAAGTAACCGGGACTCAGGTAAATACTATGTACTTACCATAAAGAAGGTTACCTTCTACTTTATTTATCCTCTGCTGTAAATTATTAACAATCTTCAGTATTTACTGGATCAAAGATTGTATGGATACTTACTTAATTCGAAATCAAAGCTAAAGCTTTAAAAGATCTTTCGTACCTAGGTGTTACCGCTAGTTATATCAAAATAGTGGACATGATTTATTCAATCACAAGTACCTATCATGTAATATAATACATTATATTATTAGTGTTTGCATCGCCTACCCTTTTTGCTTTGTCTTCATAGTTCATACACTATCACCGATAAGGCCAAGAAACCTTATACTAATGAGGTTCTGTTTTCAAGAATAAATCTATTAGCATGGGGGCACAATAAAAGTGTTTATTATTTACGGTGACAGATAAACAGAATACTTAGAAATATGTATGTATTTAATTTCTTTTAGCAAGTAAATGCAATTATTAATCTAATACCGTTACCACAAAGCCTTATTTTAAAATGTAAACCTATGGAACAGATTCCATGATATAATCTCTGGAGTACAGTCTTATAAAAAAGGTATGTCTAATCGACTTTATAGAAGACTAGTAAAATTCTATACCAGTGTTTTTACTTTCAATGAAATACTTGTGGTGGTTCTAGTCATTTCTGCAAACGTTACTTACATATTTGCCCGGATATAACATGAAAAGATCTAGCATTTCAGATTTTTATTTTTGAGACTGCAATATAGTAATATTGAAGCACTATTACCTACTTGGTAAAAAATATACATATAATATATATATATATATATACAGCGTAACACCGCTTCTTAAGTTTTCAGCTTTTACAGATTTCAGCGCCTTTCAGTCTATAGTGACTGCACTATATAGGTACCTAAAAGAAACATAAATGTTTCATTCAGTGTATGCAGACTCAAGATCTGGGGTTCAAAATGTTCAGATGTAATTGTTTGCAAGGCCTCTCGGTATCAAACTTACATACACCTGCGGAGTGGTAACGAAAGTTCAGAGAATTCTGAGGTAATAAATATCTTTATTTTTTTTATCAGCTACTTCAGCAATAAATCAATTTGATTGCAAATACTGTACATACAGATACGTCAAATTTGAAATAAAATACCTGCTAGTATTCTACCCTCAGCGTGGCAGGGGTATGCAAAGAACATTTACGAAGGAAATGTGTGGTAAGATTGCAAAAATTACCCACAAGTTTTATGTTTTGTCCCTAACAACGTAGGTACTCTCGAGTTTTACAACTTAATAGTGCCCGGGAAGCATATATCATACACCCGCTGACGTGTAATACGGTTGATTATGCTTAAAACAGTTCGGAAAACCAAAAACTAACAAAGAACCTTCTGCTTTTTGGAAGTCGGGTTTTAAATAAAGATAATCTAACGGCGAATATTTTGATGACCGGATGTAGATTATATAACATAACGTAATAGTGTAAAATCTCCATCGTATTATTGTTTTCTTCTTTAAAGATATTTCGTGGGCATTTGTTTCTGCAAACACAGTAAAACGCGCAGGTTGTCTTACCCGAAACGGGAATCCAAGCAGGATGCCAAGGGTCACTGGTAGCGATCTCGTATAGAGATTAGTGCTTCCTTGTCCACTATGTTTCTGTTTTTCTAAGTATTTTATAAGTTTTTGGTACAAAATAAAATAAAAAAGAATTTTAAGTTTAAGATCCATTCATATAATTATATTCATTATCCACATATTAGAAACAATCTTCGAAAACCCGTTATAAAACTTTCGTTATAATAATACGTACGATGTAGGCATCGTAATCATCGTGGCAAACATGGTAGGTACAATTTACTCGCGTAAACAATAATATGCTCCCGCAACACTTGCCTAGAGCAAAATTAAAATTCTTGTTTAGTCGATTCAGACCCTGAATGAGAGTAACCAATTAAGACATTAATGAAAAACAAAAATCGGCATGGAGCAGTGGCCGCAAATGTAACATTTGGATCACGCTTACCTCACATAGATCAGCCGTGTCATAAAATATCAGGGAATTAATGCATCCATTCAAAAATTATTATGAATTGAATAGCTTATAATGATGTTTAAAAAAAAAAAAAAAATTTTTAACAAAAATTCTACATTCAATGACTTGCACAGCTAGGTTATCCATCGTTGAAAAGTATAGAAAGACTCCATAAATAACTTACTTCAAAGCACCTAACGTCAGTGGGGCTAAAAAGTTCAAACCAATTGATTAACCCTTCAAAGTCGATATTAGTAGTTTGTCACAATATCGACCGAATATTCATTCTTCACCTATAATTTAGGGCTAACTTTTACGCGGATAGGAATTTATTAAATTCCATAACCTTAATGACGATATAATTGTTCGACAAAAATAATGTAATTATTATGTATTTTAATATAAAATTTTACTTAAACATATAGCTAAAACAATACCCGAAATACCTTCACAACAGGACCAGAATATACCTGTTCTTTTCCCGCCGCACTTCCAAAAAACAAAATATGCCTTCTTCTGCTACTGGGCAGGATTTCGCACTTAAGCGTCCCATTGGACGTCTGTTGGGCTAATTGTGCAAATAAAATGAAGTATTGTCCCTGCTAATTTACTTTGTAGTAAATCTTGCAGTATTGACATCAATAACTAGTTCCATTCGCTTGCATCGAAACTATAATACGTTTATGCTTGTTACTAGCAACTAAAGCAAAAAAGCGCAAGATTTTATTATTGGTAAATTGAAAGTTATTTAAATTGAAACTTAAGTACAATAAATACTTAAGAGAAATTTTAAAGTCATATTAAATGTACGTAGATAGACATCTCGGGAAATCGGTACATGATTCTAACCTTAAACATAAACTGTTTAAAACATTACAGCTCAAATAAGAGATAAGAAGAATAAATAAAATTATTGATAACAATAATTAGTATCTATTCAGCGTAGATATAGTTCTTGCAAAAATATATACCTATCTCTTAACATCTACGTTGTCTATGATTATATCTGAAGAATGAAGCGACGAAGTATAATTAATGATTAAACGAACTTACCTGTAAGTGAAGTTCTATCATAATTATATGAGTCGCTTCATTCGAAGATATAATATTAAGCTCCCAACCCACCCATCCCGAAACATATTTTCGCAAGAGCTTTAAGTATAAGTATATCTCTAAACTAAATGACGAACGAAGCCGCTACTCTGTCGGTGCGACACAGAGGCGGGTAGTGGGGGTTCTTTTTTATAACTCCTCTGAAGTCTGTGCGGTTGGTTGCTATTACGTAAAGGAAACTACGTTGTCTATGATTATATCTTCGAATGAAGCGACTCATATAATTATGATAGAACTTCACTTACAGGTAAGTTCGTTTAATCATTAAATATATATAAAATTCAAAGTCCTGACTGACTGAGTGACTGACTGACTTATATATCAACGCACAGCCTAAGCCGCTGGTCCTAGAGACATGAAATTTGGAGAGTGTGTTCTTTGTAAGGACTCCACTAAGAAAGGGTTTTTCGAAATTCCATCCCCAAAGGGGTAAAATAGGGGTTGAAAGTTTGTATGAAAGTCCGTCATTTTTCAAGTTATAGCCATGAAACTTGGTATATGAGGTGCGGAATGAAAATGAAGAAAGACGCGTTTCAGTTTTTGGAAATTCTACCACCAAAGGGGTGAAATTGGGAATGAAAGGCCTTCATTTCTCAAGATAATTTTCAAGTAATACGAAACTGGGTATTTTGGCTTTCGGTAAAAAATAAAGAAGAACGTTTGTCACAGTTTTTCAAAATTCTACCCCCAAAGGGGTAAATAAAATATGTATAAAAGTCCGTCGTTTTCAAGGTACTATAGCCATGAAACTTGGTAATTGGGCTTCTGCTAATGAAATGAAATACGGATTTTCCAGTTTTTGAATTTGCTATTCCCAAGGACGTCAAACAGAGAGTTTGTCCTTCAATCACACCGCAACAGAGCAACGGATCGACGTGATTTTTTGCATGGGTATAATTGGGTACTTGGAGAGTAACACAGGCTTCTTTTAAGCCCGGAATATTAAGGCGTGTCTGTGGGAATTAAAAACTTAAGCCACACGAATGAAGTCGCGGGCGTCCTCTAGTTTTTGTATAAAACTTAAGTTTATGTATAAAACTTTTTGTCAAATGATCTTATCACAGAATTCAAAGCCTTACAAATTAGAAGCAGATATAATATCTAAAAAGCATTGCAGTTGAACATATACGTCACTTTGGGTATATATTTTTTTTAAATTTTTGTATTATAAACAGATACAATTTCTGTAACCTGTTTACTTTTCTGTGGTTCTTGTATTTTTATTAACTGAAAATCGGTGTTGATTTTGTAGCAAATCTTTGTTCGAAAACTTCAAGTAGAACGCTTATAAACAACTTGAACACCTCGAAGTAGCTTGTCAAGTTAGTTTAAAAACTTAAGCAGTCGCAAGTTGGGTTCGCAACAAACAAGTTGGGTGTTTGTTTAATGTTTATTGTAACAATAGTGTACACAGAGAGATGGCGGCATTATTTTCATAGTATCTTATTACATCTAAATTAAATTTTAAACCCTCATTACTTCCAAACAGCCCTACTGTTTAATGCCACTACGATAGGACTACTTTTCAGCCAATTTCCTAAAGGTCTCAAAAATCTTTTTAGTTTTTAACCATCCACAACCAGAATGACTGTATGCAAATATTATACTCAAATAATATGTAGAGTAGGTACATATTTGTCATAAGTACATAGGATACTAGCTTCGTTCAAACGTACAAGCTAGAAATATTTTTTATTGCGATATTATAATATCTATAATTATATATGCAATATTTTTTACAAAACATCCCTAAATTGCGACAAGGCTGTATCAATTATTGCTACAGTCTGAATTATTTGGTTGACTACGTGAATGCTAGTTTCGCTGCGAAAATGGATTTAGGCCAGTAGAGAAACAATGTAAGCCAATCAGCGCACATTACACGCGCTCATTAAACATGCGGTTGTTTATTAACCTTTTCTTTAAGTTTTAATGTATATTTAGTATGTAGTTTTAGATGTACCTAGTGATTTAGTTGTAGAATGTTTTTGGATTAATCGACGTATGATGGGTTTAACGCCTCTAATAAAAACTTTATTATTATTACGATTGCTGTATTGTAGGTGTCATTTTACCGAATTAGGGTCCAGCCAAGCCCTAGCCAAGTTACATGCTATTCGTGTTTATTTTCTTTCTATAAAAGTCAAAGCCTTAGCGAAAGTGTTTAAAAAGTCTAATCAAAGACTATTCATTTTTTTTCTCTCCGCTAAACCGATAACGATTAAAAAGAAAGAAAATAGACACGAAACGTATGTAACTTGGCTAGGGGGGGTTTGTTTAAGCGGCATAATTAAAACGTCTTCGTGCTCTTGGACTACTGTACAGTACTGGGCGATACAAGTGAGTGGCCGCGACTTATAGTTGCAACTAAGCCTCTTTTATAGCGCGTTGCTTCGAACTTGCGGGGAGCTTTCTGTAATGACTATTTAGTGCAGAAATTCGTAGAATACACGTCTATTTTAATGAACAATAACGTATTGTTTATATCTGCTACTAGTCAGTGGTTCTTCGTAGCTTGGTTCTCATTACCAAGTCTTCTTTACAAATAAACGTTTATTATTGGTAAATCTAGGCTAAAATATTATATTATGACTTTCTAAAACTTATCGTTAGTGCCATAATTCATTA
The DNA here is from genome assembly GCA_963932025.1 of Erebia epiphron. Taxonomy (NCBI): domain Eukaryota; kingdom Metazoa; phylum Arthropoda; class Insecta; order Lepidoptera; family Nymphalidae; genus Erebia; species Erebia epiphron. Next base: position 18,657,503 of record OZ009960.1, read on the forward strand.
TCATTATCTCTACTTACTAATATTATAATTGCGAAAGTTTGGATGAATGTATGGATGGATGGATGGACGTTTGTTACACGATCACGCCAAAATGGCTGAATGGATCTTGAAGAAATTTGGCACAAAGATCGATTATAGTCTGGAATAACACATAGGCTGATTTTTATCCCGTAAAATTAAAAAGTACCCGCGGGAGCAAAAAAACAATCCATGCGGACGAAGTCGCGGGCATCAGCTAATCTGAAATATGAAATCACATAATATTAGGTATACTTTGATCAGGTAACATCATTCCATCTTGCATCTATATTCTGAATTTTCCATAATATTGCAAGTTTGTAAAATTTTAAAACTTCGAAATTGCATACGGATCATAAAAATATATAAAAAAGTTAAATCCGATCCGACTGCTGATAGCCGGCAAATAAAATGAAATTATAAAACGAATCGATCATAAAAACCGTCAAATGCACGCGTTTGTACATTATAAAAACAAACGCTGCAGCGAAGTTCGGCGGCAGTTCAAATAGCGATGTCACGGGCAGGATCACTGCGGGCGAACTGTTATGCGGATATAACGCGAGTTCCGACAAAATAAACAACTGAACACGATATTTTATTTTCCAATATTACATGCAGTTGTGCCCGTTTATATTTAGTTCATATTGCATTGGTTTTGACTATAGCGCCTGCAGTGTTAACATGACAATAAATGAGTAGGAAACATTGCTATTTCATTTTTGCAGGCGCTGTAAAGTTTTACTATTATTTTTTTGTTTTATTTAATCGTAGAAAAACATTGTCACCTACTTTTATTATTTTGTTTTATTATGATTAAGAGACTAATGGACTGAAATATTAATATTATTATCTGTTGTAACGTAGCGTTTTGAATGCGGGTGACATGTAGCGGTACTTTCAAAATCCGATCGAAATTTCAAAATTAGCTGTCAGGCGTTTCGTTATAGCAGCATTAAAACGGAGAGAACGGAGAACGGATAAACTGTCACTGTCAAATTATATTTTATGAAATGATAATTGTTTTGTCAAGTGAATTATTTAATAGGACCAAAAGTTTTATACATAACGATTAATATAATATGATTCATATATTTTTTTTTTGAAATGAAAATTTGTTATTTGTTTTTTATGAAATGATTGGTCACCGCCCACTTGCACAAGGACTCTTTAATTGATTTAGTTAAATTTAACTAAATCAGTTGAAATGTCCTTGTACTAGCGACCCTAAGTGTCAAACAATGAGCTTTCGCTTCTTAAATTCCTTTCATTGATGTTTAATTTTCATTGATGTATATTTGGCAGCACAATCCCGCGCTCCGGTTTATTTATCCTTTCACCAAAGGTTGTCTGTAAGAGATTGCTTTAACAATAAGACCAATCCAATCCAATCCAATCCATCAGCCTGTATGCATCCACTGCTGGACATAGGCCTTTTCGAGAGCGCGCCACCAAACACGGTCCTCCGCCTTCCTCATCCAACCGCTTCCCGCCACCTTCTTTAGGTCATCGGACCATCGAGCTGGAGGTCGTCCTACACTGCGCTTGCCGGTACGCGGTCTCCACTCCAGAACACGTCTGCCCCAACGGCCATCGGTTCTGCGACAGACATGACCCGCCCACTGCCACTTCAGCTTGCTAATCCTCAGAGCTATGTCGGTCACTTTAGTTCTTTTACGAATTTCCTCGTTCCGGATTTTATCCCTGAGAGAGATTCCCAACATAGCCCGCTCCATAGCACGCTGAGCGACTTTTAATTTGTGGACGAGGCCCACCGTCAGTGTCCACGTTTCCGCCCCATACGTCATTACCGGCAGGACACACTCGTTGAAGACCTTGGTCTTTAGGCTTTGCGGTAACGACGAATCGAAGACTTGACGTAGTTTAGAAAATGCTGCCCAGCCCAACTGAATTCTTCTGTCAGCCTCCTTGTCGAAGTTGTTCCTACCAAGTTGTATAATCTGGCCAAGGTAGTTGTATTCCTGAACAACTTCGATGCTGACATTTCCGACGTTGACAGGTCTTGAGATAACGTGTTCGTTAAACATGACTTTTGTTTTGTCTATGTTCATCTGAAGACCCACTCGTCTGGAAGAACAGTTAAGCTCGGCGAGCATTTCTTCAAGGTCCTGCAGCGATTCCGCCAGTATAACTATGTCGTCTGCAAAACGCAAGTGTGAGATGTATTCGCCATTAACATTAATACCTCGACTCTTCCAGTCCAAAACCTTAAACACATCTTCCAGGGCGCAAGTGAAAAGTTTCGGGGATATAACATCTCCCTGTCTTACCCCTCTTCGTATGGGAATAGGATTTGTTTGTTGGTCTTGGACCTGAACTGTCATGGTGGCGGCCTCGTACAAGCATCTCAACACTTGGATATAGTGCCAGTCGACTTGGCATCGCTGCAATGAATCCAGAACAGCCCAGGTCTCGATGGAATCAAAGGCCTTCTCGTAGTCCACAAACGCTAGACAGAGGGGCAGATTATACTCCTGGGTCTTCTGCATAATCTGCCGTAGCGTGTGAATGTGGTCTACGGTGCTGTAGCCTTTGCGAAACCCAGCCTGCTCCGGGGGCTGAAATTCGTCAAGCCTTCGGGCGAGACGATTCGTAATAACCCGCGAGAACAGCTTGTAAATATGGCTCAGAAGTGAGATTGGTCTGTAGTTCTTAAGCAGACTCTTATCCCCTTTTTTGAAAAAGAGTACGGTGACACTTCTGTTCCATTCTTCCGGTGTTGTGCCAGTTTTGATGACGGTATTAAAGAGGTCTTTAAGCTTAATAAGTATTGGCTTTCCTCCTGCGCGTAGGAGCTCCGCAGTAATACCGTCATCGCCCGGGGCTTTGTTGTTCTTCAGCTGTCCGAGGGCTATACTAATCTCGCCTACGTCGATATCCGGGAGGTCGTCGGTGTAGTGGCGCACAAGTCTCGCACGTTTGTCGTTCGTAGTCTGAGTGGGTGCAGGTTTTGGAGCATGAGCAGAGTAAAGCTGCTCGTAAAACTGCTCGATCTCAACTAACACCTCTGGCTTCGAAGCAACAATCCGGCCATCCGATGCTCTCAGCTTTGTCAGATGGCTTCTCCCAAGGCTTTTAGCGAATACTTTTGCTCCTCTATTGCGTTCTATCGCATCTTGTATATTACGCGTCGAGGCTGCACGCATATCGAAGCGTATTCGCTTTTTGATAAGCTTGTTTAGAGACTGCCTATCTGGCAAAGCCGAGCACATTTCCCGTCTTTGCTGCATCAAATCCAGGGTCTCGCTAGAGATCTTGGATGTGGGAACTTTGCCACCTTTTTGGCAAAATTTGCCACCCACTTCCCGAACAACATCCACAAAGTCGCCATATTTCTGATCAACGGCGTCGGTGGTTTCCAGCAGATCGAATCTGTTCCTCAGCTCTAGTTGGAACTTTTCTGTTACAACCATGGGTCGGTGTGGTCTTGGGCGAAGAGTTGACTCCATCAGACGTCGTCTCTCTAACTGAAGGTCTACATTCAAGGATCCCCTCACAAGACGGTGATCACTTCCAGTATTAAATCGGTTGATCACGGAGACGTCCCTGAATATATCTCTACGATCCGACATGATGAAGTCAATCTCGTTCCTGGTCACGTTATCGGGGCTCTGCCAAGTCCACTTCCTATGGGCTCTTTTCTTGAAAAACGAGTTCAATAGGAAGAGACCTCTCCTCTCAAGAAAGTTGACTAGCATTTGCCCCCTGCGATTTCTAGTACCAACACCATGAGGCCCAACTCTTGATTCGCTGCGTTCTTGTACTCCCACCTTCGCGTTGAAGTCCCCCATAACAACCGTGAAGTAGGATTTGGTAGTCTTATCCATAGCCTTGACAATGTCTTCATATACGGCCTCTACTTCCTCATCAGAGTGTGACGACGTGGGCGCATATACCTGTACTACTTTCAGAGAATATCTCTGGCTCAACTTAAGTATCACGTATGCCACCCTTGACGACACACTACTGATCTCCACGATGTTATTTGCGAGGACTTTGTTGATCAGAAATCCCACTCCGCCTTGGGACGTCTGCTCGCCTTCCCGATAGTAGAGAACGTGGCCCGATTCTAGTGTCAACGTATCCTCGCCCTCTCTACGGATTTCTGACAATCCTAGAATGTGCCACTTAATATTGTCCAACTCTACCTCGAGTTCGGCCAGGCTTTCATCCGATCTCAGGGTCCTGGTGTTATACGTAGCCAAAAAGAGTCGCTTGGTATGGTAGCCATCCGTAGCCCGGTGATTCCTAGCACCCCCTGCCCCGCCGTGACCGCGACCGCTACCGTAGTCGGGAATAGCGGGGCTGCCGGGAACTGGGGGCCTTTGTATGTTGGCGCTGCTCATCAAAAGTAGTGCCCATACTGACCACGCTGGGCAGGCGGGTTGGTCAGCGCAGAGCTAGGCTTCTTCGCACCAGAGACGCTGCTGCCCGTCCCCAGTCTGTGCTATTTAAAGCCTAGTATTACTTTGGAATGGTTATTCCGCCATTCGTCGGTCGTCATGTCCTCGTTCGCTAATTCGCAGGGGGCACCACGTGCAGGTGAGGTTGACAATTGGGGCGCTTAGATGTTGGTGCGCCCCCTTACCCCCCAATAAGACCGCCTTTGCACATTTCTCTGTAGCTTTACTACTGCTTCTAAACTGTATATTGTATATATTTTGTGTGTGTGCAATAAAGTTATCTAAGTAAATAAATTTTAGTACCTACCTATTAATTTTTTATACCTAACTAAGTAGTTATTATAAAAAATATATTATAATTTGAAATGTTTTACTCAAAGTTACAAACACAAAGCCCAGTGTCCTTCATGCATCGACGTATTTTTCATTAGCTAAAATAATTTCTGAAATTCTGAAAAGCAAATTTCACGGTGAATTAATCTCAAAAGACGAAGTTTGCCATCTTATAATTATAACTTGTTTTTTCTCTCGGTCGCCGGATCTCTGAGCCCGCGGCCGGTGCTTGCTGGAAATCGGGCATTACTACTATTTATAAAGCCCATTTATTACGATATTTTATTGTACTTTATTTTCTTTTTTCTTTGTTAACTTTTTTACGTTTAAATTTTTTTTGGTTCTTGCTTTTTTAATGAACAGACCTGCGTAACACTACATTTTGTATCTAGGCACTAGAGTGAAGATAAAAAAATATGATTCATGTAAGAAACCTTCTACCTACCACCACTTATTCGAATAAGATAATTGGCAAATAACTCAGCTGGAGACTAGAAAAAAAATACGTTAAAACGAAAACAAAAGATATTCCAATTTCCAGAAAAAATCCCGAGGTCAGCTACTTATGGTTATAGGTATACATAGGCATACCAGGCCAATATAGTTATGGGTTTGGGAAGACCCGTAAAATTTCGATTTTATGGGATTTACCAACCTAACCTTACCTATCTAATGTCTACTAAGAGCCCATCTTGTAGTAAGTATCTATTGGGATCGGTTAAACGTTTATTATGACTAGCTGATGCCCGCGTCTTTGTACGCGTGGATTGAGGTTTTTTTGGTTCCCGCAGGAACTCTTTAATTTAGCTGGATAAAGGTCATCATCATCATCATCACTACAGCCTATTAACGTCCCACTGCTGGGCACAGGCCTCCACTCTCATAGGAGAGCGGGAATTAGAGCTTAGACCCACCACGCTGCTCCAATGCGGGTTGGCGGGCTTTAACGACTATATTATCATGTTAGTGATAATAACCGGGACCGACGGCTTAACGTGCTCTCCGAGGCACGGGGGTGAAACACCGCCAACTTCCAACTCCGGGCTGGCACTGAGAATTTCTTAATTGAAAAGCGCAATACCTAACTTTTGTGCCCACCGGGAATCGAACCCAGGACCTCGTGATCCACAGTCGACTATGCTAACCACTAGACCAACGAGGCAGTGCTAACCACTAGACCATAAAAGTACCACCACCACTGACCACTGGATAAAAGTAGTCTGTGTTATTCCATACTATAATCTCTTTGCCAAAAATGATCCCGTTCCGTTCAGCCGTGGCACAAATAGGGAATAGTATTCCTGGTGTGGTTGAGTTCTAAACAACCACGATAAATCCATACATCCATCCAAACATTCGCATTTATAATATTAATACAGGTAATATGTACCTACAAGTAGGTAGGTATAAATTTTGAACTTTGGTAGTTTTTTCTTCCCTAAAAATATTATGTTATAATTTATTATTCCATTAGGAGCGAGCCGGTCCTGAGGGTGGAATTTATATGACCAGCGGGCTCATAACTTTTGATGCATACTTATTCGCTGAATTTTAAAATATGTTCGATATTTTAAATTTCTTGAAGAAGGTATCCAACTATCCATCATATAGACATAGCATAACAATATTATTTCCCCTCATAGCTAAGGGTCAGGATCCTTTCCATCCAGAGGAATGTTATAAATGCCTAAGTACTGTGTTTGTCTTTTTGTTTGTTACCTTATCCTATGTTTATGTCGCGCACTTTCACACGCCGCGATCCACTACTTGGCTCTCTGCTACTCGTATGATATTGCCTATTTCATCATACTAATACTATAAATGTGAAAATGTGTTTGTTTGTTGGTCTGTCCTTCAATCCCGCCGTAACAAAGCAACAGATCGACGTGATTATTTGTATAGGTATAGTTGAGGACTTTGAGAGTGACATATTATGCTTCTTTTTATCCCGAAAAATAAGAAGTTCCCGTGAATCAAAAAACTTCCAAGCGGACGAAGTCGTGGGCATTAGCTAGTTTGATATAAAATGAATGATGAATGAATGCTGTGAATAAATGTTTTTTCTTACTTCTTTCATTTTAAAAGACCAGATTTAAAAGAGACGGTGCAAATTACTTAATTATGATTAAAGCTCATTGCACAAGGACATATTTTAAACTGATTTAGTTAAATTTTGTAATGCTCGGCATAACGGAGTTGGCCAAACAGTGACAGCAATATTATAATAAACTAAATCAGCTTAAGTATCCTTGTGCAAGTGGCCCCGAGCTTGATCCCGTCAACAAACTGTCTTGCAGTTTGACGGAATATGTATTGCACTTTTGTGTTTACCTAATTGTTTTTATGTTGAGGTAATAACAGTCAATACATATGGTAAAAAAACTACTGGACATCTGCGATTTTCGTAGCAAGGTCGTCATTTCATCACTTTGGAACCCAAACGTCCTTCTATTCTTCGAACTTTATGCCTCTCCCACTGTCACTACCACACGCATGACCCAACTCTAGTGCTACTGTCTTCATTTCAGATTTGATCACGCAGAGAAACTTCAAGCATAGCTATAGTATAGCATAGCTCTATCATAGTGACTGTAGCTTTATAAATCATAATACAAGCAAAATGACATTGCTGAAATTCCTTGTTGGATACATTTAAACTGTAATAAGAAAGCCAAACATCCCTTGAAGGAATCTTCAAATATTCCAATATAATTTGAAACGTACTCCTTCGTAATGAATTTTAGGTATCGGGTAGCATTCCGAAAGCATTCGACTCCAAAAGGTACTTACATTTATTAGATACTAAATTTTCTAATTCACGACTCTATCAAGAAGGTTTGTAACGTTGAAATTCATTTGGATGGTAATTTAATCAAAATCTTATGACATGGAAGTTATAAAGGGAGCGGGCTATTAACAAAGTCGGTATTCGGTTAATGACAAGGTGAGCCAATAATGGCACTTGTGAGGAAAATCGCTGTTTTTATCGTTATTTCTATTATCGACATTAACCAAGTGTTACGCTTAGCAAAATATTAGGAAGGTAAGTATGTATTATTAGCAGGTAGGTAATAGTACCTAATTTTAATAATTAGGTACTATTATTATAGGTAGATATTCCTTTTTCATTTCACTCTGCGGAATAAGTACCTACTTATAATGGCACTAGCTGTTGCCCGCGACTTCGTAAGCGAGGAATTAAGTAATTAAGTAAGTATAGTTTCAAGGATATAACATGAAAAATTACGGACTTTTAGATAAAGTTTCACACCCTATTCCAATCCCTTGGGGATGGAATTTTGAAAAATCCTTACTCAGTACGAGTACATCTCTTGCTGAGATCTATAGAGCATACTTTGACTTGGCTCAGACTTTACTTAGAGTTAAAACGAGATGGACTTATGTGAGTAACATAAATTTGTCTCATTTTAACCATGTCTTAAGTCTAAGCAAAGTCAAAGTTCGCTCTATAGATCTCACGAGTGCTCAAGAAATATTCTATAAAAATTTCAAATTTCTACATTCAGCCGTTTGGGCTGTATGTTTGTAGTTATCGATTATACAATTTATTACGATTTGGTTTCGATATTCAACCTTATTGAGCTTAACGTGGTCATAAGAGTTTGAACCACTAATTTAAGGTCACTGAGAACAATTTGGGTATGAGACGATTCAAACTCACTGACAGTCGTTAATAGTATAGTCCCACAAACTTATCTGATCCGGTGACAGCGTCGCTAGTAGATATGAAAAATAAAATTTAAAAAAAAACTTAACAGGCATACAAATTTTGGCCACCGCCACAATCTGAGATTATCCCTACCAGTCCTATTCCGGCGAGCAGACGCTGCGGGGTGACAGGAGCGTGACGCGGGAAGCTAAGGCCAACCTTCCAGAATTTTCAGTACCTACCCACGGAATTCTGTCATTCTAACACAAAATTAGTAGGTACCTATCGTTACTAAAGTTCTAACATTTTGTAAGTCAAAATTAATAACTACAAGAGAGCAAAGAAACTTGTTTCCATAGGCTTGGATTGTTTAATGGATACAACGGTGTTATCGTTTATCGTTTTCGTTATTTCTGATTGGTTAACACAACGCCTCTTTCGATTTTCTAATGTATTAAATTCAAATGAAAACGTCAAAAAATTATACTTCGTGATATTAGAACGGAGGAAGAAGTATATTAGAAGGTGATGGGCGTCGGTCCTCTGTATGAATTAATACTTACGCTGTGATTGTACCACAGAATAGGCAGTGGGTAGGTCATGTCTCTCATAGTAGTGTAGGTTTTGGGAAGGCTTTGTTATTGCATACGAGTGTGTGCTTAGCTAGCACTAGTAATTCTGGGGGAACGGTCGACTCGTGTTACAAAGTTAGAAACACCAGCTGCGGTCTCTGTCACATAATATTATTGTGCCCCGATTCGTGTGAAGTTATAATATATCTACTAGGCGATGCCTTCAACTTCGTCAAAAATCGCTGAAAAATCTGTTTTTCCACAATAATATGTAGCCAATGTCCTTCCCCAGGATGCAAACTTTTTCTTCTTCTTTAGCTAGGAAAATAAAAGATTTCCCACGGTTTTTATTCCATAACTAGCTGATGCCCGCGACTTCGTACGCGTGGATCGAGGTTTTGTTGTTCCCGCGGGAACTCTTGAATTTTCCGGGATAAAAAGTAGCCTATGCGTTAGTCCAGACTATAATCTACCTCAGTGCCAAATTTCAGCCAGATCCGTTCAGCCGTTGGCGCGTGATTGAGTAACAAACATCCATACATCCATACATCCATACATCCATACATCCATACATCCATACATCCATACATCCATACATCCATACATCCATACATCCATACATCCATACATCCATACATCCATACATCCATACATCCATACATCCATCCAAACTTTCGCATTTATAATATTTATTTGACGTAAACCTACACAGTCAAATTCGCAGACATGAGTTAAGTATAAATCCAAAATATGTGTCTTTTTCATTATAACGTCAAAATTTTCACGATTCAATTGCTATGTGTTGAAACTTTCGACTCCTTTTCGAATGGTCGCGGTTCGCAAGCACTTATAACTTTTCTGATTATAGTTTTAAGCAGTGCACGTCGGTCACTGGTTTTAAGAAATTAAATATCAATTGCTTTAACGGCGAAGGAAACACAGTGAGGAAACCTGCATGTATGTTCTCCATAACATTCTTAAAGGCGTGTGAAGCCTGCCCATCCACACTTGGCCAGCGTGGTGGACTATTGCTACACCCTTCTCAGTCTGAGAAGTGAAGTCTGACTCTCTTGCTCAGTAGTGAGTTGGAATGGGTTGTTACGATTACGATTGGCTTTACTATATATACTTACCTATACTTTATACTTATTGTAATATCTTGTTTTTTAAAAATAGCAACAGCCTCTTGCCAGCTCTTCTCGGTAGAAACTTCTTTTCGAACCGGTGGTAGATAAAACATGACTTAAAATAAGAGACACCTGTATGTCCTTTAAGTAATAAATAAATTGAGTATTGAGTTTTGAGATGATTGGTATACTGATGAATTTTTTTTTCAGATAACCAAATTCCTTGTGAACGAAGTCGAATGCTAGGCTCTATTCATACCATTTGAATTGAGTTATAAAGACGTAAAAAGTAGCTCAGGAGCGAGTGGCTAGAAGGAGCAGCAATTAGTCGCAGCGCGCTAAACGCCTATAATGGGCCGCGATGAGAGATGTAAATGCGCTCACTACGAGCGAAGCTACAGCACAATGGAACTCTTCTGCAACACAAGAGACAGCTTTACAGCTACTTTAGCGCTGTTATACCGCTTGACAACAGTATAGCTGCGTAGATTGTAGGTGCATTTGAGCTTGCTTAGAAATGTTAAGAAAATAATTTAATATAAAAAATACTTTTTAAACAACCGACTTCAAACTCCCGCGCTAACTTTACAACAACAAGCACACGCTATACAAAGTACTTATTTTATTGATGATATTTTAAAAACCACTGGACCGATTTCGATAAAATTTAAATATGGGACCACGTGGAAAGTATGCTCTATCAAATAAAAAAAGAATCATCCAAATCGGTCCACCCAGTCAAAAGTTCTTAGGTAACAAACATAGGAAAAAAAAAAAACAGTCGAATTGAGAACCTCCTCCTTTTTTTGAAGTCGGTTGAAAAGAATGATAAAAATCAAAGAAGAATTGGATATTCACTTTTTTAGGGTGGTTTTAGTAGTAGTTGTAGTACTACGCATTTGTACTTGTAGCATTTAGCTATTTTTTTATTGCAACGCTATAGCAGTAAAAGTGAGGTTGGTAATTGTATTTAAGACTTTCGCCTCCTTCGTGCTGGGGTACGAAACCTCAAGGAAGGGAAACATCGTCAGAAAGCCTGCATATTATTTGAGAGCTCTCCATGATATTCTAAAGGTCTAGCACCACTTGAGATGCATGGAGCGGCACGGCACGTAGCGGCAAATATGATTGGTATGAGTTTGTACGGGGCCGCTTCCAGCAGTGCTTCTCCACGCCTATGTAGTAAGGCTAGACTTTACAGATGTGTGAAGTCTGCCAATCCATTCTTTCTGACAATTTATTGGTTATAGTGGTAAATTTGGACCGTTTAGGTCAAATCCTTCTTCTTCTGAGATCCGTGCTCAATAATGTGCCAACGAAGAGTCAAAATGTCGAGATAATTAATGCATCGTAGACTCAAGTAAACTTGACTCTTTATACTCACAATAACAATACCTATTGGTGGTAAAACAAACTAAAATAAGCATCCATTCCGGCGAAGGTACTCAACAATATTTCTCCTTGCTGGAAGGCGTTAATTAAAAACGGTGAGGTTAATTAAGATCTGATTAATTATGCTGTTCCAACACCAACACCAACAAGCGGCGCTTATTTAGGGATATCGTTAATTAAATAGAAAATTGGAACATAAAATGTTTTATAAGAAGCCTGATAAAACCAGCCTGTTAATTTCCCACTAATAACAAATAATTCGCATAGTACAATTAATTAATAAATATTGTTAAAATAATTATTTTCTTAATTAAAGACCAATCGCATATATTTTTTAGTTGATTTTGGTGTTAGTAAAAACAGGATGCAAGCTATAGGTAAATTTTATTATTACCAGCCTTAGAGTAATTACTAAACTTATTATATATTTAGCAACAGCTGTCTATATGGCCTATAGCTCTAACTTTTTTTACAACACACTTGCCGACGATCATAAACTGATAGTTTTTTTTAAATATCAACAACAGTTAGTACCCTTCTAAGGTCTATCTAGCCTATAAGTAAGTAAAACTAATGACTAACATTATTCAAGTAAAAGTAAAAGTATCATAATTAAGTCATAATATGGCAACGAACCGTTGAATAAAACGATCAAAAAACATGAAAATTAATAGTCGGAAATGTCCAATTTAAAAACTGGTAGGTATTGTTCCACGAAATGGCTTCCATTTGCGCTGAAATGATCGGCCGTCCGCGTAAATATGCAGACAGAGCGAAATTGATTGCATAGATTGAATTTCGATTGAAAATTATTATTTACTGTTCACCGATTTCCCGGCTCCCCGCTAGTTTGCTGGCGCGCGGTTGTGCTTAGAATATTATAGGTAATATCTATTGGAACTGCGATACAGACTATTTATGTACCCATATTCCGGCAAATAAAATATTATTTATTTATTTATTTATTTATTTATATTATAAAAAAATAAGTTCCACAATAATGTATTAAACTTTACGATAGTATTGCGGAATTGAAGACGAGTCGTCGAGTTCAATTGAACTATTTTGCATTAATTGTAGAATTTTCCGTCACCGCTTTTCCATTTTTTCAATACTTGACGGACAAACCTATAACTTTTTTATAGTTTTAGCCCGCGACTTTGGTTGCTAAGTTCTGTTCAGATTGTTACAGGGGTACAAATGTAGTTTGTATCCCAGGGATACAAACTAAATACATTTGTACCCCTGAGAGAGGAACTGATCTTTATCTCTGTACCCAATTAACTCACAATTAGGTTAAAAAATAACGCAAACAGGCCGTGAACGGGTAGCAGACAGACACACTTTCGCATCATACTAATATTATAAATGCGAAAGCGTGTTTGTTTGTTGGTTTGTCCTTCAATCACGCCGCAACGGAGCAACGGATCGACGTGATTTTTGGCATGGGTATAGTTGAGGACCTGGAGAATGACATAGGTATGCTACTTTTTATCTCGGAGAATTAAGGAGTTCCCGCGGGAATCAAAAAAACTTTAACTACGCCGACGAAGTCGCGGGCATCAGCTAGTTTATAATATGAGTATTATTAAAGTGTTCAAATCGTCCATCCTTGCGATCAGAACTCGGAGTTACCGAAAGAATTGGCAGTGCCAGCAGAAAATATTCAGCTCTTGGACGCGGAATATGGCGATCCCGACGGAATCGCATTTGCATCTGTAACTCGAATTGCAGCTTTTAATATTTTATGAGCAAACTGTCTTTTCTGGAGGCAAAATACCTACGAGAAAAATAAAAATATTCTTTTCTGATGTTTATTTCAAGGTATAATATCCTACTTTACATTAAAAATGCGAAAGTGTATTTGTTTGCTATTAAATCACGCTGTAACGGAGCTACGAACCCATCTGATTTTGAATAGATATGTTTAACTACCTGGAGAGCGACAATAGCTTCTTTTTATCCCGGAAAATCAAAGAGTTCTGGGTGAATAAGCACCACAACAATACCATACAACCTTCCATAGCATTCCCAACTTTTCGCTTCGACAACGGAACATCCTCAGGAGACGTTGACTCAATAAAGCACAACTACTTTACATTGTTCATTGTTGAGTTAACCTACCTACCCAGTATACCTTATATTTAAAAACCTCTTTATGCTTTATTTCGCGATATTTTCCATCGCAGCGGGACGGCCACAGTTCGCTCGCGGCTGTCAACCGCCTTTCATAACGGCGATATTGAAAAAGTTACTTTCGAAAATGTTGCGCCCGATACACCGCCCGCACCAGAAAACACATTAACTTCGTAAATATGGGGGAGAAATACACTGACGGCAAGTTAACTTTGTTACAAATTACAATTTCGCTGTTTATGAATGATTAGATGATGCCCGCGGCTTAGGTTTTCTTAAAACATCTCTTGAGAACTTTTGTATTTTCCAGGGCACTTTAACAAAGCAAATCGTAGCTTTTTCACGGGAATATAAAAAACTGAAGAATTAATTAAGGAACTAGAAGTTTAATTCGCTATAATCCGCGACAATAGGTAAATCAATATGGTATAGTGTGTATCCTGCACCTATAGCCCGTGATATTCACCACACTACAGAAATCCTCCAAACTATTCTCACTGCGATACCAATCCTATTCAATAACTGAACAATTATTATTATTTACAAAAGAGCAACCGCCGAGTTTCTTGCTTGTTCTTCTCGGTAGGAATGGCATTCTGAACATGAGGTAGATTCACTCTACGATTCAAAAGTACTTGTAAAAGTTTATTTGAATAAAAACCATTTGAAATATAAACTAAAATTTCCAAATAAGTTAGTGTCGAAAATATTGCATAGTTTAGCTAGTTTAGTTTAGTTTTTACATAATAATAATATGTTTGTACCTATGTTGATAGTCGTACGTCCATTTATAAGTTGTGTTCAAAGTTAGGCGTGTTCGTAAGAATAGTAGCAGCTGGGTATTTGGGTAATGGCTGGGTAATAGCCGCGGCCGCTCGTTACCCAGCCTCGTGCGGCAATTAACTGCTGTTGCTGACTTTGTGGAATGCGCATTACGTTCAGTTAAAAAGCCAAATTAATCTCAAGCATTAAACAGCATAAACTCTTCTGCGTGCAATGATATAATGTATAATTTTGACCACGTGATTACTGCAAGAGTATAGAATAGACTTTTTATCTCGAAAAATAAATTAATGCCTATGAGATTTTAAAAATATATTAATATGGCCACAAAAAAGTCGTTAAATAATATAACTGAGTGCAATGGAAAGAAACAAAGAGGGGAATTTTAAATATACAAAAGAAACAATTATACATTTAGATACAATGAACTGTATAAACTAGTCGCAGCTAGCTCTCTGTGACTGGTTTCAGGGGGCTTACTACCAACGCTTAAAGTAGTATTATTTTAATATTGTAGTCGCTCGTGGTTCAGAATTATAATCCTTATTTTAGGGACGTCAAGGTACGCTATATAATACTTCAATTTTAAAATAATACTGCTTTAAGTGTTAGTAAGCTCACAGACCACTATAGACTCAGGCCGCGGCGCAAGACCACATGGTTTGGAAGTCCCTAATCCCTATAAGAAACCTATGTCTAACAGAGGACGTCTATGGGTTGATCAAAATCATTTTTAAATTAATGAGACAGTAAAGTATGTAAGCTATCTGATCTTTAATGAAACCCTAAAAATTGGGTATTTGACAACTATTCAAATAAATTCTTTTTCGTGATTATTAAATACAGGATCTCCCAAAAGTCGTCATATCCACCTCCCCAGTTAGTTTTATGTTGAATAACTATTTTATTTAAACTAACGATTACAGTAAAAAAGTGCGTCGAACTTTGATGACGTCACTATTCCATATGTCATACAAAATCCCATATTAAGCACGCGCTCTGACGTTTGAAAAAAAATGCTGATTTGACTAATTGTCAAATAACCAATTGTGATGGGAAAGTAAACGGAAGGCGGAAGATAAACATTATTGACCTTGAAAACAATAAAAGTTGTTCGGAACTTGGGATTAGGGCGGGTACTAGATAAAGGCGAAAGGAGCTGCATAATTGACTTGATTATGTAAAATAAGCGGATTACGTACACTCGTAACTTTTTGATTTGAGAGCCGAGAGGATTCCTGCTCCAGAGAGAGTGAAGTTTGTTGGAGATTGTTTCCGCGTGGGGTCGTAGGGTGAAAGGGACCTTCACACTGCACTAATGAACGCGTCAGTTTATTATGCTACCAAGTACCTAGTCAATTACTACTATTAATATATCTGTCACCGTAAGATTGCAAAAACCGTTAGATTGTAATCTAGCTTTTTATCTCCTTAGATTGTAAACTGTCGAAAGATTGTGAACCGTTCAATGTTCTGAGTGTCAAAATTTGAAATATTCATTGTATTTACGTTTTATTGTCTCTTTCTTGTAGGTAAGGTTAGGGTTCGACATAAACAATCAGGTAGTGCCCGTCCCCAGGCCGGGCACTTAGGTTCTGTCGGGTTAATATACTTAACATATTACAATCTACCGAAAAATAATGCGTTATATAGTAATCTTTCGACATTTAACAATTTCACGAGTTCGATTATATTCTAACGGTTTTTACAATCTTACAGTGACATATCCATTACTACTTCTACAGTACTATTATAAATGACACCCATACACTAATATTATAAATTCGAATGTGTCTCTGTCTGTAGACTACACTTTCATGACCCACCTGTTCAGTCAATTTTAACAACTTTCGTACACAGTATATTTCGTACTAGTTTATATTACAATTTGCATCCCAGAATTTTATCATTCTTTTTTATCCAGCTCCTTCCTGCCACTATTTATATCGTCAGCAGTTCTTGACACTTTATGTGAAAATAGATAAATAAGTAAATGAAATGTGTGAGTACGCGTGCAAAGTACAAAGAGTATTTTAACGCAGCGATCATTTTATCAGTGTGTAAGCACTTCAATACGTTGAACCATTTAGAACCTTGATTTTCCAATACTGCAAAGAGAGAAATGGAATTCCAGTGCAGTCGTAACGAGGTGGCGCTGAGTTGTCAACGGCGCAAGTCCCCCCCGGGAGTACTGCTGAGTGGGGCCACCGATAGCACCGATAGCTCCCCCCGTTAGAATTTAAGAATTCAATTGAACAGAGCTTGATTTAATTTTAGTTTAGGGCTGTCTTACAGCATTTTATATTAATTCAAATTCATTAAGTGGTAAGTGTGCATTTTTGTTTAAAAAAAAAAAAGATACGCGCCGAATTGAGAACGTACTCCGTTTTTGGAAGTCGGTTAAAAACACCTTATTATTATTGACGATTCGAATATTTTTAACCGACTTCAAAAAGGATGTTGTTTATCTATTGTAGGTATGTATTTTTTTTCTGAGAAACTAATGAACTGATTTTAATATTATCATCACTCACGAGATCTACATATTTTCAGAGAGGTTTCAGAATATAAAATACCTTGATATCTTTCTTATAGACGAATTTATAACTATCTACACATAAATGTACAACCATGTCGCCAATATTTTTGATAATTATATTACATATTTTTTCCAGATTGCTGGACTGATTTCCGTAATTTTTTGAGGTAAATGTTAAGCAATAACAGAAGTAAATATCCCGTCGAAATGAAGGTGTAGCGATGTGGGCGGACTGTGTAATTATTATTAGAGTGCGGGAATTTAATTCGGCGTGACTCTGGACGCTCATTAAAGTGCCAGGAACAAAGAAAAAACTGTCAGCTTGGCGCAAGTTTAATTGCCTTAATAAATCTGGCGTACGAACTTGTGGGGCCATTAACTTGTACTTATTAAAAGCGTGAGCGATTGTTACTTTAATAAAATAAGCGAATTGCTGTGACCTAGTAATAGAGGGACTTCAGTTTCCTGTTCGAAAATACCAGCTGCGAAGGCACGCACCACAAATTTTTCGCAGTTAAGAACATTTTAAGCAATTAAATGTGTGCAGGAAAACATTGCTCTGGAACAGCATTTCTATAAACGCTTTATTAACCACCACCACCACTACAGCCCATTAACGTCCCACTGCTGGGCACAGGCCTCCACTCTCGTAGGAGAGCGGGAATTAAAGCTTAGACCCACCACGCTGCTCCAATGCGGGTTGGCGGGCTTTAACGACTATTATCATGTTAGTGATAATAACCGGGACCGACGGCTTAACGTGCTCTCCGAGGCACGGGGGTGAAACACCTCCAACTTCCTAACTCCGGGCTAGTTCTGAGAATTCTAGTCAGAAAAACTCAATACTTAATTATGGCCCGACCCGGGGCTCGAACCCAGGACCTCGTCGGCCGCAGGTCAACCTGCTAAGCACTAGACCAACGAGGCTTTATTAATAGTCTACGTTAATAGACAAAACTTATACGCGAAATTGTTGCTCACTTTAACGAGAGATATTACCGTTGCGCATGGAACAATTGGGTCCTAATGGTAAAACTAGTTTATAATAATAATTAAATGCATTGAGCATGGTGTAATTCTGAACAAAACTGTTTGCGGACCACACTTTAGATGGAGGATGTTCAGGTTAAATTAATTTTAATCCAATATAAAAATGTTGAATACCATAGCAAATATGAAATCTTTCGTAGAATACGATTTTTGTTCGGAATATTATGAGAATATCTGCCTAATATAATTGAAAGCTTCAAAAGCTCGTTTAGTGGCGCCAAGTTTAAGGATCTCCATCACCGACAAGATGCAAATGAAACTCTTTGTAACGAATCTCAAGGGATTTATTTGTAAAA
Organism: Erebia epiphron; assembly: GCA_963932025.1. Taxonomy (NCBI): domain Eukaryota; kingdom Metazoa; phylum Arthropoda; class Insecta; order Lepidoptera; family Nymphalidae; genus Erebia; species Erebia epiphron. Next base: position 18,675,843 of record OZ009960.1, read on the forward strand.
ATTCCGGACCGGAACGTTACGGCGCCCGCGGCAAAAGGATATAAATGGGTCCGGAGAACTTAGCCCTAACAGCCGTAAATAATACATTATAATACTGTTATTATACTGCCGGTGACAACGAGACCTCGGGGAATAAGCGGCTTAGCTTTCACCGTAACTACATACTTAGTATAATTGCTATCTTGAATCTGACTGACTTACATATCAAGCCTTTAACTATAACCTTAACCCATTGTCCTAGGTGAGTGACAGAAGCAACGCGACGCGATGCGCCGTGGAAAGAGAATGAGCAATAGAGCTAGGGTAAGAGAGTCATTGGCTTTCTTTTAACCCTGAAATATAAATAATTTTAACATTTTAAGTTGTAATTTTTTTTCTTGTTTTGTTTTATTGTAGATACATATTTTTCTTTTTTTTCTGTTTATTTGTGTAATTCTAATAGTACTTAAGTAACATAGTTAACTACCTGAAAAGACGAATTGGGAAACTGTTATGTAAGACATAATGGTGTGTATGGGTGTGTATTAATTAATTATCAATGAAATAAAATAAGTAATGGACTCATCATTCTGATGAAAGGCTACGGCTGTGGCTAGTAAAAAGTTTCTACCACTACCAGGCGAGCCGGGGCTGCCTTATTGTAGAGCTATTACAATTATCACCATACAATATTATATTGGATATTGCATCCAATAACTAACTTGTAGTATCTTAAAATAAAAATAAAAAATCGGCCAAGTGCGAGTCGGACCGCAATGGCTCTCCTTTCCCTCTCCATGTCAAGGTCATCCTTTAGATCCTCTGTTACCACATGCGGTTAACCACACGTTAATGCGGTTCACAGAATACATCTATACTTACCAAGTTTCAACAGTATAGTTCTTATAGTTTCGGAAAAAAGTAGCTGTGACATACGGACGGACAGACAGACAGACAGACATGACGAATCTATAAGGGTTCCGTTTTTGCCAAATTTGGCTACGGAACCCTAACAATATAGTAACATTCTAGTATCGAAAACGACTACAGCAATACCCGTTGATCGCGCATCGCTGAAACATTAATATCGCCTCGTTTCACCATACATCGACGGCTGGCCGTAAATACGTTTTATTGAGCAGCACCGCGAGCAGCGATGAATATTAAAACGAGCACACGACGCACGCTAATTGAATTTTAAAGCGTTCTTGTTATTGCGCGCCGTGTTCGACGCCAGTAAATAATTTTATGGCACAAGTGTTATGGCGCGGGTAAAAATTACGAGTGTTGGATTATTATACAACCCGTAGTTATTGTCGTAACGCGTGCGTAAAGTACATGAATACAGAATTAAATAGTGAATTTTTTATTCATTGATATATGAATATAAATGACAGAGTTTTTTTTGTTTTTAAACTAAGTGTGGTGCATATATGAAAGGCAAAAAAAGCTGAGAACCTACCCGCTTCTTATCCTGAGAAAATTCACACAATTATGAGATTTATTTGAAGCGGTCACGATTCAACAATGACAAATACCATGAATAGACAGAGACTCTTAGAAATGAAAACAAATAATTAAAATTGTTGTCTGTCTTTCTGTTTCTATCGAGGTAAACCTGTTTAACTGATTTTGACGAATTTTTGTACAGAAATACTCGTCTAGCTTGCATACCGTAAACTGGCATAGGTTACTTTTTGTCAAAGAAAATCAAAGATTTCCCTAATTCATAAAAAAACTATGGTAGCCGCGAGTATTATCTACTATTGTGATAAAAGGAAAGATCCAAATTGGTAAAACCATATTAATAGAGCTTATTCTACCTCCCTATATCACTACTTCGGTCTTCTTATTATAATGGCAAATGGATTCTTCATCCCATCGCAAGAAAGAAAGGGTCCGGATTATGGTCAGTGTAATTTGTACACGTCTTGGAAATGATCCGTTTGGCGGAGACAATGGAATAAATTGGGTCCAGCTTCCAGCCGTATGATTTCGACGGCGGCATAACGAAAGGACGCCTTTCGCAAACAAATGGTGGCTTGAGATATTGTACCATAGTTGCTATTGGTCGAAAGAATAATGCAGGCACGCCTGAATTTCAGATTGGAATTTTCTGTTGCCAACCGATAGACGTCCACTACCGAGAAACCGACTGCATTGGCATTCTTGTGCGGTCGACGTCCAATCTGCTCGAACAAAACGGTTTTCTCTACGTGAAGGTGTGGGATGTCCTTCTAGCTAATGTATTTCTAACTACTACTTAGTACTATTACCTATTTTGTGCTACTAACTGACGTTCTTTTAACTTTCAAAGCAAGAGTAAATAGGCATATTTTAGGCAAGCGCGCTCCAACAATAGACCTCATCACAGCTTGGCATTGAGCAAGCCTATCAATAAAAAAAGACACCACGAGACACAGGTTTCTTGCAGGGACTTTCACGCGCCGTGATTTGCGCCGCCTGAATCCAGCGACTCGCCTGACTTCATACTTCATCATAATCATAGTTGTCAAATACCCAATTGCTTAAAGCTTAAAACTCGCATCGGAAGGAAAGAGATGCTTGACTTAAATCCTGAAAACTCTGGATAGGAGACCAAAGTCTTGAATACCAATTTTAAAAATACCTAGATGTAATAAGTTCACATAAATTTTCTCCGAAGCATTATAAAAAGTAGCGTCACCCCGCCTACGCCTAATTGGAATTTTATCTCACCAAGACCTCACGTAAAGTGCGCCTGATTTAATATTGTTCCCCGAAAATATTTACGGCCTTCAAGGGGCTCTCACATTTTCCGTACTTACTGATAACAAAGTAATCTAATGTGTCTGGAAATTTTGTTGACATAAAATAATTAGTGCTTTGTATTATGCACGATTGTCGTCAAGCGCAAGCCTTTTTTGATTAAAAAAAACTCAAATTAAGCTGGAAGTAGTTCAAATTCATGTAACTATGCCAATTTAAGGCTCTATGATAAAACTATATTATATTTTGATGAAATTTGGTACAGGGATAGGTTACATCCGGTGAAGGGCATAGGCTACTTTTTGTCCCAGAAAATTAAGGAGTTCCCGCGGGAATCGAAAAAACTTAGTCCACGCGGACGAAGTCGCGTTAATCATCTAGTACTTACTAACCGACGAAAACGTCTGGGAATTTTTTCGATAATAAATTTAAACATTAAAAAATCAAGTTGCCAAAAAATTTTTTCTATTTGCAAATGTTATATGCTGCGCAGTAGCGAAATAACCGCAAACGCTCTACCAGACAGGCAGGACTGGATTCGCCAATTGACGAAATTATATTTTTTCACAATTTTAGCTTGCCAAAAGGACCTTCCCGAAATTCGTCGCCAGCTCTCGGAACACATCGCCCCGCTGTCGCCATCGCTCGGCCGTCGCTAGTTTCGTGTCTGACGCCCTTTTTCTCTGAACTTGAGATATGTGTCACGCCATGAAAGTAGAAAATGAATCACTTTAGCTATTATCACATAATTCAGAAAAGGTATTAAAGTGAGATTACCATTGTTGCTGGAACATTAGGTTCCGTGAAGTGACGTAAAGACCAGCAGGCCTAATCTCTAACTCAGTGGCTATTAAAAAATGAAGGCTACTGCCATATATTCTTTGCCCATTGAAGTTTCGCTATGAAATAAAAATAACATTTTCATAGCAAACCTTCAATGGATAAAAAATATATGTCAGTGGGCTTTCATTTTGTGATAACCACTGAGTAAGAGAACAGGGGGTACAGATTTCGTTAGTATTAGATTGTTACGAGTTCTTGGGGTGAAATTAATGGATCCACAGCATCACCTCATATTTAACACGTAATTTTCCCGACTCGAAATAACGTTAATATGATTCACGTGGCCGGAGCAGCCAGCGGATATTGCAGCAACACTAGATCATGCCTGTAATTAGCTGTCGAGTTAGTGTTCACGCGCTGCTCAGTGCCAGACTACTTAGCTACTAGTTGGTAACTGACTGCTTTTAGCCGGGAACTATTTCCTAACTAGCTGATGCCCGCGACTTCGTCCGCGTGGTTTAAGTTTTTTTTATTCCCGCGGGAATTCCTTAATATTCCGAGATAAACTCCAGGTCCTCAACTATACCCATGCAAAAAACCACGTCGATCCGTTGCAGCGTGATTGAAGGACAAACCAACCAACTGCGGGAACTTCTTAATTTACCGGGATAAAATACTCTATGTGTTATTTTAGACTATAATCTATCTCGGTGCCAAATTTTATCCAGATCCGTTCAGCAGTTGTGGCGTGATTAAGTAACAAACATCCACACATCCATCCAAACTTTCGCACGTATAATATTAGTAAAGAGTCCTATAAATAAATAAATAATTAGATGCGAATGTTTGGATGGATGAATGGATGATTGTTACTCAAATCACACCAGAACGGCTGAACGAATCTAGATGAAATTTGGCACAGAGATAGATTATAGTCTGTAATAACACAGAGGCTAATTTTTATTCCAGAGAATTAAAAAGTTCATGGGGAAACAAAAAACATCTATCCACGTGGACGAGGTCGCGGGCATCAGCTAGTACTCGTAGTTGTAATTCATAGTGGCGGTTGCCCGGGTCCCTGGCAGTGACAACGCCGTCGGAACTAGAACTAACTTTGCCGTCTTGTTTTTATAATTTCCAAGCCGCTGCTGCTGACACTTTTTGCTCGCACCCTTTGTGAAGGTTAACATTTTGATAGCTAACTTTGGCGTCTAGTTTAAGGCCCTATACGGCAATTTATACGATTAAACTTTCTTAGTTTTGAAAACTTGTTATAACTCTTCCACAGCTTCGGAAAATCAACACGCAAACTTTTTTATGCGTTACTAAAATTAGCCCTTGACTGCAATCTCACCTGGTTGGTAGTAAGAGAAGATGCAGTCTTAGATGGTACCGGACTAACCTTTTAAGAGATAGAAGATTTTAAACCCATGTAGATCCACTTCTACACCACATCGTACTGGAACGTCTTATCGCTTGGCGGGACATCTTTATCATAGTAGAGTGGTAGTTAGCCATGATCTATGCATCCCACCAGATCAGACCAGAGAAAATTTTAAAACCATAAACTTCGAAATTGACCCTTTAGGGGATCGAATCTGAGACATTCCACTAATAAGATCAGTGCTCACCACTGCGCCAGAGAGGTCGTCAAAATACTGCGAGTAGCAGTTCGGCCTTTTTGTGCCCCTATTGCGTCAAATACAATATTTAATTTATTTTTTAAATAATTTACTTTAGAATTATTACGTTAGAGTGCAGAGCTCGCAATTTTTAAGGCGGCTTCCCACGATTCGCTGAAGTGCAAACCGCGCTTCTACCAAATTATTTGAGAAACAAAGGTGCAAAGTATTTTTAATCTTTAAAATAATATCATCTCAAATCATAATGTCATCCCAATCAATTCAACGAAAACTCCAGACTCACTTCCTGAGCTGATTTAAAAGAAGCGCTTGATTCTCATAGCTTAAATCGCTAGACGTTACATGAAGCGCTCCTATTGGTGGGTTTAACACACATCACTAGCCTAGCAACGTAGTACATGTAGTGCCGATCCCCGACGAACTGTACTTATGTGCAGTTAGTAACAACAAAACAGAGCAAAAAAGGCAAAAAAACGCCATTCACAGTAACGACTCAGAACAGTCTCCGATCACCATGTCGGAGGAAAAAAGGAAGGCACACATAATAACAAGCACATGGAAAGGCACCCTCATCCGTTGTTCTGGGTGAGCGACAAACGCGGCAATGCGACGCGACAGTATCAAACAGTAGCTGAACCTTCGCGTTGCCTACGCGGTCGCGTAGATACGTCTGTCATTTGCTATGGCGTAGTATCGCGTCACGTCGCCTTTGTCGCTCACCTAGGACAATAGGTTAGGACGCCACGACTGTCGGTTCCGCGCTCGTGCTATGCTACGCCATAAGAAGGTACCACAATGCATTTCGCCCGCTGGAATGTTCTCGAGCCTTCAGCTTCGAGTTCCTTGCAACTGTTTATGTTGTAATTCAAATACACTCACGGTGAATTAAACTCGCAGCGAGCGAGACTCGTGTTCCGCACATTGTGCTGGGCGGCTTTAGCGCCCGCTGCCATAAAAATAATGAAACTCTTCAAACACTATTGTCAAGAAATGTTTTGTGTGTCGGTTGTCGCTGTAGAGAAATACAATATTTAAAATATTTAAAACTGCAGCGCTTTGTTTTATTTTGTTTTGTAAACGTTGGGCGTTAATCGTTTCTTCGTCCTGGCAACCAGTGGCGTGAACATGAGCCCAGTGCTCTTACCCTTCATTGTTTATTACATACAAATCTGGAAGCCCTATTTTACCCCCTTAGGATTGAATTTTAAAAAATATTTTTTTAGCGAATGCCTTTGACAAAATTGCAATCGGTATGCCAAACTCCAGCCCGATTGGCCAGCCGAAGTGGTTTGAACTGTGCATTGATAGATCAGTCTGACTGACTGCCGAGTCTGTCAGTCACCTTTTCCTATTAGCATTTAGATAAACGTTTAGAAGTGCTTTTAAAACGGCAAGTGAATCTACCACTGCTTTGGAATGACATTCCAAGCCAAAACCAGCACGAAACATCAACAATTTTTTTTTATTGCAGGGTTGTCTCACGCTTGACGACGATTTTGATGAAATTTTGTACAGGGTTAGATAGTATGCCGGGGAAGGAGATCGGCTACTTTTATCCCGGGAGATTATAAAGTTTCCGTTTCAAAACCCTTAAAATCCATGCGGACGAAGTCGCGGGCATCATCTAGTACTTAATAGTATTCATCGTACTTAGCAGGAATCAATATTAATAACTTGTATAGAACTCCTCGCGCCGCGTGTTTGGAGAAGACCCAATGTGTATTATATTTTACGATTGCGCAGTTTTTGCATGAAATACAAACTTACCCGCTGTTAACATAACACATGCATGTGAACTCGATCTTTTGTTCTAAGCATTATGTTACATTTTCGAGTAACTTAGATTAATCTTATTTGGTTTTGAGGCGGCCTAGTTTCATTTAAGCTTTGTTTTAAAAATTCCTCGACGCCTGCCAAATGCGTATAGCCGGAAAGCTGGTGAGAATGAACCTTCAAGAAATTGTACAATCTTGTAATACTGATTCCATGGAAGTAATGATTATCCAATTTGGTAACCATGCATTTATGTTATTCTCAAAGAGTCTCCGAAACATACATGCCCGATAGTTCTTCGTAATGTTCTCACAGTTGTGTGAAGCCTGCTTATCCACACGCGGCCAGCGTGGTAGACTATGGCTAGCCTATTTCAACCGTCATCATCATCGTCTCATTCTGATAGGAGAGTTTAATGGGCTGAAATGATTATAGTGTCAGTCAGTGAGATATAATAACTAATAAGGGTAACGACTGTTGTATAAACTTTAGTGTTCATTTATGAATAGCTCGTCATAATTTCCCACTAGCTCTCGGGTTACAGGATAGGGAATGAGGTCGCGAGGTCTCGTTAGGCGTTTTCTTTGCTATCTAAGCTTTGTTTACATGAAAGGGGATACAGGCTCTGTGGCTTACACAGTCTCACTAAACAATCCTATATTGCTCTACATACGTACATACGATACATACATATACCAAGAAATAACATGAGTCCATACTAATATTATTAATGCGAAAGTATGTCTGTCTATCTATCTGCTACGCTTTACGCAAATTTCATTAAAATCGGTAGTAAAGATGGGTCATCTTTACTACCGATTTTAATGAAATTTGTCAAATATCTAGTATATATATCCTGGGGCCTTGGGCATAGGACATGTGTACTTTCTATCCCAAAAAATACAGGAGTTCCTCCAAGAAATTTAAAAAAAAAACTTAATCCGCGCGGACGAAGATGCGGGCATCACCTACTTCGCTATAATCTGATAAAAAAACAGACAATTCTAGGTGCATATATGCAACCTCCTATTATTTTCTTAACGTGCAGGAAAATCTAGCAAGTAATACGCACCGCCACCACACGAGTAATTTTCACGCCACACTAAAATTTGTGTAAAAGATTACTTGAAAGAAACCCCGAATAACTTTTTGGGTCGGGACTCGAACTCGGGTCCTCTCATAACTCATAAACCGCGGTCGAAAATACTTTACCACTAGACTCGTGAGATAGAAGATAATAAATATATGAATAGAAATTAAACCCCATATAAAAATAAATCCAATTTAAGTAATATAATATTAAATTAGTAAGTTATTCGGCTAAAAAATAACCTGCCAATTTAACATGACGTGAAATTTTACGCCTTTGCGAAAATTGGATCATAAATTTATCAATCAGGTTATTTTTGACGATCGGCTTAATTTTTTACCATGAATATTATGGTGCGTCAGACGTGCGTGAACTTTGTACTACTAACAATTCCTATTATGAAGATAACAAAATATTAGTGTAGGTACTGGGGGGTTACTATGAGCTCTTATAGCTGGACAGATATTGAACTGCACTTAACTTCCAGGTACTAAACTGGTAGGCAGACACTGCATTGAACTGTGCTGCAGTTCTGTCCTGCCTGCAATTTCTATCCTGCTTTAAGAGCTCATAGTAGCCCCTCTGATATCACGTCAAAAACTTCTTTCTCTAAACTATGTAGAAGTAGTACCTAAGTGTTGGATCCATCCAAGGATGTTGTGATCCATACTAATATAATAATTCTAAATTATCTAAAAGAAAGAAAGTATGTCTGTCCATCTGTCTGTGCCTGTTTATCTACGACGCTTTCACGGCCCATTTGTCTGTTCAATCGATTTTGATGTTTGGCACAGGGATAGGTTGTATCCCGGGGAAGGACATATTATGCTACTTTTTATCCCGGAAAATTAAAGAGTTCCCGCGGGAATCCAAGAACTTAATCCGCGCGGACGAAGTCGCGGGGGTCATCTGGTAACTATTACCATAAAGATACATCTTCTTATTAATTTGTCTTTGTGCTTCTACGTATCCACATATTATGTAAAGCGAAGAATTCTGACTTATTTACTCACTCACTCACTCACTCACTCACTCACTCACTCACTCATTGACTGACTCATCAACGCCCTAGAATAAAGCCGAAGCTTAACACAGAGGTTTTCTTAATAAAGTAGATAAGGAATAAGTACGGAGAGAAGCCGCGGGCGCGCACTTGTTAGTTTACATCTGATGGTTTGTATAGTACTTACGTTATGTTTCAAGGAGATCCATTGAAACAAAATAGTAATACCCTTTGATTACGTGGCCCCTTTTTTTCCCTTTTACATACTCGAAGCTGTCAGAAGTCATTCACGCTTGTCCGACGCCGTTTCCCATGGATGAACACATAACTTCTTCAACGAATGAACTTCCCATTCATTTCAACGAGATTTCAAAAGCGTAAATCACGAAAATCATGGGAAAGGTATTCATACTCCCATACGTCATGTCAAACTTATTTCAGTTATTTAGTTTCCAGGTTTTTATTCTATCTTCAGCCCTTCCTTCCTCTATCTTGACGACCTCCCTGGTGCAGTGTTGTGCAAGATTGTTGAACAGAGATATATTATAGTCTGGAATAACACTACTTTTTATCCCGGAAAATTAAAGACTTCCCGCGGAAACTAAAAACCTCAATCCACGCGGACAAAGTCGCGAGCATCAACTAGTATATTATAAGTAGGTATTTACTTGCATAAAATTTGCTTTAAAAAATACCAGTCGACAAGCAAAGCTAGGGTGGGTCAGTTAGCAATATAAAATACTGAGAGATTACAGCCATTGGCTTTGGCAGCGGGCGACGAAATATTGGTCCTCCGTAGGGGACATGTGCGTACCCACATCATTCCGCTAATGCCGCCATTAGATTGTCGTGTGTTAATGCCATGTCAATTTATCGAGGGTAGAGGCTGCTTCGAGGAACATTAACAATCCGCTTACTTGAGGAAAGTCGAAATTGAGACATTAATATCCGAGAACCGAGCACTACTTAGGAAGTTTTCATATACCTACCTGTTGCAATGTACGTCACTACGAGTTGGCGTTGACTGCGATCAGAGCTGGTCAGAAAACCATCCGTTAATTGTTAATTAAAGAAGTTTACAAATCTAATCTAATCTTATCTAGCCTATGGTGTCCCACGACTGGGCAAAGGCCTCCCTCTGATCCTTCCACGACACTCTATTCTGTGCTCCTATGGGCCACTGAGCATGAAATTTGTCCAGTTCATCACGCCACCGTAGCCTCGGCCTACCACGCTGGCGTTGATGAGTTTGGGCGGTCCAGAACGAAGCAGATTTAGCCCATAAGTCTTATGGCATACGGCTCACTTGACCAGCCCAGTCCCACTTGAGTGAAGCTGCTGCAAGGCCTACGTCGGCGACTAGCGTTTTGGATAGTTTATACAAATAACCTACTTATATTTAACTAGATGATTCCCGCGACTTCGTCCGCGTGGATTTATATTTATTGATTCCCGCGGGAACTCTTCAATTTCCCGGAATAAAAAGTAGCCTATGTCTTTCCCTGGGATGTAATCTATCTCTGTACCAAATTTCATCAAAATAGGTTGAGTGGTTAGCCCGTGAAAGCGTAGCAGGCAGACAGACAGCAGACAGACAGACGGACAGACAGACAGACACACTTTCGCATTTATAATATTAGTATGGATGGATTTTTAAGGTAATGTTAAAAATACTACAAAAATAAAACTGATTTCTTAACTTCTGTTAAATTGAACTTTCGTTAATATTACATTGGTTGTTTATGTCATTAAACTAAAGAAAGAAAGTATCTAACTATTGAAGACTAACAGTGTCAGAGATCAACACATTCGAAATTAGTCAAAGTAATAGCTAATGAAATAATCAATAATTATTCATGGCAATCTTTATTCTAGGAATTCTTTGACCATTTGATAAAAATTTAAACAAATCGTAAGATTTTGAAATCATTGCACTTTGCTACTCTTGTAGACAAATTACTTCTCATAGAGCCTAATATTAAAACTTTAGCTATTTAATTTCAAAAACAGTTTATAAAGTGATCTATTTACGTACGTATTCGACAGGGTTACAACAACAAGCAGACCCTTGTTATGTGGAAAATAACGAGACCGACGTATAGCCTTTTTGTGCGAAATGCTTCCCGGGATGAAGTTATCGACGGCCGGGCCACTTTAAGTCCATTAACGCTACCCGGTGTCAAACTGTAGTTTATCATAAATCATAGACATTTTCCTCGGGCAAGGCGAAACAGACCGATTCCCGCACCTCCATTTATATCCCGGTCTAGAGCACGACCCTCATGCATAGGGATGACCGGCCCTTTCGCAAGAAAAATTATTTGTTCCCCGTTTTGCGGGCTATCCCGTTTTCTATTACACATAATATGAAAGGACTAGGTAAGGGGAATAAACAAAAATAAATCATATTTATATTGTTTAATTTTTTATTTAATCACGAAAAATGAGATGAAAAACTATTTTTTTTTTTAATTTAAATACTAATTACTTTTTTTAATGAATTTCATCCAAATTAATAACACAAAATATAGGTACCTGATAAAACACAGCAAGGTTGCAGAAAACTACATTACCTACATAATTTATGAATCTACGTTTCACTATGACTGGAGTATGTTAATTTAATTGTTGCGCTACTGGAACTGCCGGTAAACTATTAGCCATTTTCGGAGACAATAAAGAAATAATAAAGATCCAAAGTCAGAAGGTCATAATATAGTTGCATTCTCTCTATTACATAGAGTATTTTGAGAGGACTCGCATTAAGTTCGGAGGCCAACGTTGCAATAACAATAACAATAAACATAAAATGATAACAAAGCATCGCTTTCGCGAAGTGGCGTCGTTACATTTTATTTCTTTTATCTTTCCCGCGCATTAAACTTGCAAGCAAGTGTACACGAGCTAATGAATTTTATTCATAGCACATAGCACTATAATTTGACTTGTTTGAAATTCATATCCAAGATTTAAAGTATTTATCTACTTCAAATCCATACTTTACTAATATTATAACTACGAAAGTCTGTCTGAAGCCATTTCTGGCCTCTTGCGGTTGTTGGCATTTTTTTAAAATCCACTACAAGTCAGCCCTTGAATGCGATCTTACCTGGTGGTAAGTGATGATACAGTCTTAGATTGTAGCAGGCTGTCAGGGGTATGGCAATTATGTTAAACCTAACCTAACCTAACCTAATCGGTTTTTACACGGCATCGTGCCAGAACGCAGATCGTGCGAGTAAATTAGTTAGCGGCACGTCTTTGCTGTAGGTTTGTAACTAGCTACGACCGAAGCCTCCCACGAGGCTATAAAAAAAATTAAACTCTTTTATTTTTCGGTTTCAATCATTATTAGAAAAAAAATACGCGCCTAATTGAGAGCCTCCTCATTTTTTGGAAGTCGGTTAAAAACTAGTCAAATCAGCAATTTTTTTTCGAACGTCAAAACATGCTCTCATTATTTATGGATGTGAAATACGGAACAGTGAAGTGATCAAAATTCGACGCACTATTTTACTTCAATCGATAGTTTAAAATGGGTTTCTAGCATAAAACTAACAGGGGAGTTGAAATTACGATTTATCGGAGATGTTCTATTTAATAATCACTAAAAAACAATTTATTTAAAAGTTAATTTAAACCTGAATCTACGTGGCCGAAGTTACGGGCATCATCTATCAGTCTCAAACTCTACCATACAAGAATTCATGCCTCGTTATTTTCTTAGTTAAATAATTCACTCGACAGTTCAAAAACACTTCTAATGTGTTTATTTGAATAAAATGCGTGAGTTGAGTTCGAATTTAATAGCGAATACCCGCCCGCCCCAACTTTTCTCGGTATCTCTTTAACATTATTTACTCGTCACAGTTCAAATATCGCTTTCCTGTTACGACGCCTTGATACAATGGGTCATCGTGCGTGAAATTGAGCAGGTTCCCTAATTATAATCTATCTCTGCGCCAAATTTTATTCAGATCCGTTCAGCCGTTCTGGCGTGATTGAGTAACAAACATTCATCCATTAAAACTTTCGCATTTATAATATTAGTATAGATACCCGCCCGCCCTAAGTTTCCCCGGTATCTCTATAACATTATTTACTCGTCACAATTCAAATATCGCTTTCCTATTACGACGCCAATACAATCGGCCCCGGAGCGTGAAATTGAGCAGGTTCACCCTTTCCTTACAAAGACTGCTGAGTTTGACTCCGCTTACAAACGTACAACAAGGCAAAGGGACCGAACGACACTTGCCCGTAAATACCAACAAACAGGTGAAAACATGTCTTGCAGTACAATTCGCACGAATTTGAGCTTGCAGTAATTTTTCTGACAAACGGATGAATTTAAAATCTTTTTGCTATTCTATGACGTAAATAACAGACAAAACGTGGTATTTTTGGTTGGCAATTTTTTTCTAAAAATTACAAAATTGTAGCGCACACAATAGGCGACAGGACAAAAAAACCGGCCAAGTGCGAGTCGGACTCGCGCACCGAGGGTTCCGTACAAACATGTAGTAAATTTTAAATTATTATAAAAACTACTTACTAGATCTCGCTCAAACCAATTTTCGGTGGAAGTTTGCATGGTAATGTAGGGGCAAGTGCGGAACATGTGGACACTTTCCAGAATTTGGAATAAAACATTTTTTATATCTGAATTAGTTAAGTTTCTTTTATTTTTAACATATCACATGTCTTATGGGATAATCAGCCTTTCTTATACTAAAATTCTAGTCTCAATATCACATAAACTTACGAAAATATTCAACTTTTTTTTAAAACACCATATTTGTCCACAGGTTCAACGGACGATTGTACCTATGTACAGTAAATTTGTACCTGGGGACGGTGTTGTACCTAGGGACGGTTCACGTTAGTTACACAATTAAAAAGAAAAAAAACAAATATACTTCTAAAAACAACTTCAAACATACGTAAACATACTCTTATTATTTCTCTCTACTTATTTGTATGCCTTACAACACTCTTCATATAAGTTTTGAGTAAATTCATCGCTATCGTCATCATTGTCTAATACGAAGCATCAAAACAAGCAAACAAAACTTTCACCCTCATCATCAGACTCAAACTTTACTCTGTGTGACTTCGGAACACAACAAATATGATAGCTATGATTGCAAAAACTACATTCGAGCATTTGGTTTTTGTCTTTGGAATAAGTTTTACATTTTATACATCTAACAAACGATAACTTCTCTTGTTGAATTATTTTAATCTTTTTTTCGCCAGTTTTCTCATTTGAAAACCCGTTGGAAGGACCAGGTTCAGAAAAAGTTAGTAGCCAGCAGAGGAGTTGGATGAATTTTGGAGCAACTAGCGTCAACTTTGGAGATACCAGATTTTGAAAGAGCTTTGGTAGCACATGTTTTTTGAGCAGCTTTTGCGTTTTTTTTCTTGTTCGTTTTTTGCCCTGCTATTTTCTGCATTTCAGCTTTTTTTAATGCTTCACCTAGAATTTGACCTTTTTCTGGCGTGTCTATCAAAATTCTTGTTTTTCCGGGCTTTTTTCCACGTTGAGCACCCTTTCGAGGACCTGCTTTTTTTAAATGGGTGGACGGTTTCGGGTTTCTGTTTAGAAACAGCATACTGGTAATCCAGCTCTCTACATTGTTTTGTATTTAAACCCATGTGTAGAAATGCAGCTTTTCTTAAATATTTGCACAGCAAAATTTCTTCTTCCGGATCAAATACCTTTCTTACATCATTCTTCAATAGCTCAATGTTATTTCTCAAATCATTGCTTTTATGTAACTTTAAGTATTTAAAAATGGTTGACTTTGGTAGTTTATACTCTTCAGCTACTTTCCTTATCGACTGATTGTCACTTTTTGCTTCTTTTACGGCTGCTGTGAGTGTATCGGGGCATATTCCCTTTCTTTTTAAACCAGTTTTACTGCGAGGCACTAAAACAAACAAAACGGATGATAATATTATGTCACTTTTGTACCTGTGGACAGTCCACAGGTACACTCATATTTTTGTCCATAGCAAAGACAATATATAAACCAGTGTAAGACTGTTCTCTTCATACATTAAATCAAAGCTCGCTAAATGCGCATTAAAGTCGCCGGTACCTTGTAGTTCTTCGCATTATCTGAGATGGCGTAACTGTGCAAGCTGAAAAATAATTAATAACGAACATAGCTATTGCCATCTAACGAGTAGTAGTTGAATCATCAACTCGATCAAACTTACCTAGTGCCATCTAACGTATAGTTATATATCCATGACTGCCTCGTTGGTATAGTGGTTAGCATGTTCGACTGCGACCATAGATTAATTATAATACAGGTTTATATATTGTCTTTGACTGCGACCGACGAGGTCCCGGGTTCGAGTCCCGGGTCGGGCCATAACAAGTATTGGGTTTTTCTGGCAAGAAATTCTCAATACTAGCCCGGAGTTAGGAAGTTGGCGGTGTTTCAACCCCGTGCCTCGGAGAGCACGTAAACGTGTCTAATTATATATTTTTTTAAAAAAACAATCTTGATCACTTGTTTTTGTGTTTTTTTAAAGTATTTCTTATAAGTATATGTTAGTTATTCTTGTTTTTTGATTCTTTCACAAGTCAGCCCTTGACTGCGATTCAACCTGATGGTATTTGATGATGTAGCCTAAGATAGTAGTGGGCTAATAAGAAGGGGTATAACGGCTTGGTACTTATAATAAACCCCAAATCGATTTCTAGGTACGCTAAATCGCTTGGCAGCACTTGGCTTCGCCGGTAGGGTTATAGCTAGCCATGACCGAAGGCTCTAAGCAGATCAGAACTCATGTGCCTATAGTTCCGAAGTAGGGACTCTAGAGTAATGGTAAATTTAGTTTTTTTATCAAGTATTTCTTGAATAATGCACAATACCTACTGTAAATATTTTTTCTTGATTATTACCTAAGTACCTACCTAAATTATATCGCCATCAACCAGACTTCTACTGTAATTAGCTAGCTATAAATAAAATAATTATCTATATTATATTTATTTACTAGATGATTCTCGCGACTACGTCCGCGTGGACCAAATTTTTTCGATTCCCGCGGGAACTCTTAAATTTTCCGGGATAAAAAGTAGCCTATGTCCTTCCGCGGGATACAATCTATCCCTGTACCAAATTTCATCAAAATCGGTTGAATAGATGGGCCGTGAAAGCGTAGCAGACAGACAGACAGACGGACAGACAGACAGACACACTTTCGCATTTATAATATTAGTATGGATTAGTATGGATTTACATGTTTCGGAACCCTGCATGTCGATAAATATATTATTATTAGCTAAATGGCTAAAGAATACCTAACAATTGCCAAACTTAACCTCAAAGAGTAATCGTATAGCAGCAGAATCTCAGAGTCCAGAACAGCCGCAGCAGTTCAGCAGTTCAGCAGTTAAGTAGCAGGATCTCGGAGTCCATTAGTCTTATCACGGTCACAAACAAAAAAAAAACCGGTTAAGTGCGAGTCGGACTCGCGCACCGAGGGTTCCGTACAAACATGTAGGTATATCCTATAAGTAAAAGTTATAGTATTTTTATTCAACTTATCTAATATTTTAATTTCAATTTAATACCTCTTCGCGTTCATGCGGAAAGGGGAAGTAAGTTTGAAATTATTAAAAATATTTTTTTTCTTATATGACTAGATGATGCCCGCGACTTCGTCCGCGTGGATTGATGTTTTTTTTTTTATTCCCGCGGGAACTCTTGAACGCGGAAGCCTATGTCCTTCCCCGGGATGTAACCTATCTCTGTACCAAATTTCATCCAAATCGGTTGAACAGATGGGCCGTGTAAGCGTAGCAGACAGACAGACAGATAGACAGACAGACACACTTTCGCATTTATAATATTACTAGATGATGCCCGCGACTTCATCCGCGTGGATTGTTTTTTTTATTCCCGCGGGAACTCTTCAATTTTCCGGGATAAAAAGCAACCTATGTCCTTCCCCGGGGTACAACCTCTCCCTGTACCAAATTTCATCAAAATCGGTTGAACAGATACATTTTTTTTATTCCCGCGGGAACTCTTTAATTTTCCAGGATAAAATGTAGCCTATGTCCTTCCCCGGGATGTACCCTACCTCTGTACCAAATTTCATCCAAATCGGTTGAGTAGTTGGGCCGTGAAAGCGTAGCAGACAGACAGACAGACAGACAGACAGACGGACAGACAGACAGACACACTTTCGCATTTATAATATTAGTATGGATAGTATGGAGTATGGATATAGTATGGAAGTATGGATGTAACTAAAAATTTATGCTTTTCGCAATTTTTCCTTTATCTGTGCTATAAGACGTTGCTTCGTACCAAATTTCAAGATTCTGGGTTCACGTGAAGTGCCCTGTAGGATTTGATTCCCTTGCGAGTGTCGAAATTTGCAGCAAATAATAATAATAATAATAACTTTTTATTTCAGGCTTCAACACCCATAACTTGTTAGTAACAATCACATAACCTATGTTAGTAAATAAACAACATAAAATACCTAAACTAACCTACCCTACTCTCAAACCTAAGCCTCGACACATTTACAGGTCTCTTTGAGGCCTCCTCATGAGAATGTGTGCACCATTCCAGCGCCTCCAGAGAGGGCTGTCCAGCTTAGTAGCCAACGTACTGAGGAGGGTGTTGGTGCTGCTCACTAGCCTGCACATCATAGACGCAGCACGCTTGCGCACGATCGCGTAGAAATCATCCACGCGAGCGTCCGCGACATGGCCGACGCGCTGCAGTGTCGAGGCCTCCTCAGCACCGCCCTCAGCACATTGTTATATTGAACACGCAGAGCATTGTAGGTCCGCTGCGTATAGTCTATACACAGACTGCACGTGTAGAAAGACGGCAAAGCAAAAACGGCTGTAGATCTTTTGATTGTGTTAGCTTCGAAGTTTGATTTTTTCACAGCTCCAAGGGACAGTAGACCTGAGTAGGTATTTGATATGAATTCCAGCTTGTTACCTACCTCCATGTGTTCCTGAGAAAAAGGGTCTGGACACACAGACGGACGGACAACAAAGTGATCCTAGGGTTCAGTTTTTTCCTTTTGAGGTACGGAACCCTAATTATTAAAAATATTTTAATTAAATGATATAACTAAAAATTTATGCTTTTCGCAATTCTTCCTATATATCTGTGTTATAAGACGTTGCTTCGTACCAAGTTTCAAGATTCTAAATTCTAAATTCGCCTCACGCGTCAACTATGCCTATCTTTGTTATACTCGCCCGACTTCAACATAGTGTGTAGAAATCAAAATTATTTTTTACTTTACAGTGGCTTTGGAAGTCGGTTTTTTGGAAAGAATTTTTATTTTTAACTTTTTAGTGTACTCTAAATCCCTACGGCTTAGGAGTGCAGTACCATGCAGCATCAGAGTTGAGGAGTTGGAAATTGGGTTTAAGTATGAAGTCGTTGCTTGACACCTACAATATTAATTCACCATAAAAACATCCTAAACCACTATGTTTAAGGAGTTCTGTACCCTGCAGCATCAGGGTTGAGGAGTTGGGACTTGGGTTTAAGTATGAAGTCGTTGCTTGACACCTACAATATTAATTCATCATAAAAAAATCTTAAATCGTTATTTTTAAGGAGTTCGGTACCCTACAGCATCAGGGTTGAGGAGTTGGGACTCAGGGTTGAGGAGTTGGGACTCAGAGTTGTATCGTATACACGTGACTTGATACCTACTATATGAATTCACCATCAAAACTCATAACTCCCTAGTTTTGAGACGTAGGTACACCTACAGCATCAGGATTGAGGATTTGGAGTCAGATTTTTTTATGGGACCACCTCGTGAGCTTCCTCTAACCAATGTAAAAAAAAAATTTCAAATCGGTTTAGAAACCACGGAGATATGCAACGACATACATTAAAAAAAAAAAAAAAAGATACGCGCCGAATTGAGAACCTCCTCCTTTTTTGGAAGTCGGTTAAAAAGGGTCTTGACACACAGACGGACGGACCTATAAGGGTTCCGTTTTTTCCTTTTGAGGTACGGAACCCTAAAAACACAAGAAACGCACAATTCACTGAGCCGGCACCATAGATCTTACTCTTACTAATATTATAAATGCGAAAGTTTGGATGGATGTATGGATGTATGGATGTTTGTTACTCAATCACGCCCCAACAGCATAACGTATCTGGCTGAAATTTGGCACAGAAATAGATTATAGTCTTGAATAGGTAGCACTTAGGCTACTTTTAATCCCGGAAAATTAAAGAGTTCCCGCGGGAACAACAAAACCTCGATCCACGCATACGAAGTCGCGGGCATCAGCTAGTTAATTATAATACCAAGTACCAACCTGGTTTGTAAGTATATCGTCTTTGGCCGGCACCAAAACAAGAGGAAAAAATTATTTTAGTGTATCGTCAGTTTGTGACGCCATCTATAGGAATGCAGCATAACTGCATGGTCCACTAGCTGATTATAACATAAGAATACACAGAACTTGTTTCAAATCGAATTACTTCTGCAAGTTAATTTTGTTAAAATTAATTGAATGTAAATTTGCTATTTGCTTAAGTGATTTTATCAAATTTTTGTATTTTGATAATTTTATATAAATAATTAATACAAACTGAACCAAGAAAATACGATATTTCACCGATTTTACTATAATCATTTGTCGAGCGAGCCTGGTAGCGCCACCTATCGATAGTATTAACCTAGAAATTTTTTTATATGGGAGTTAGCAATCTATACTTGGTTTATATTATTAATCTATGTCCATAGGTACAAATTCAAACATAGAAAATAAAACTCATCTAACATTGAGGATAAAACAGATTTACAAACAGGGAAAAAAGCATCACCTAAACAATAAACAACATAGATCATATTGTAAACACGGTCAGACCGATATCGTAAATACTTTCACGGTAAAACTCATTTAAATTAAGCAAAATAACTTACTTTTTGGCGCAAAAAAATTTCATAGCCGGCTTAAACACAACCACACAGATAACGAAGATGGTGGCACGTCAAAACTGTCAACCATAGACAAAGCTTTACGGACGCGTTCAAATTATAATTTTAGGGTTGTTAGTATTGTCGGAATCGATTGTGTCCACAGGTATAACCGTCCATAGGAACAGCACTTGCCCCTACATCATAAATATTTTTTTTAGTTTTATCATTCTCTTATTTTAGAAGTTACAGGGGGGGGGACACACATTTTACCACTTTGGAAGTGTCTCTCGCGCAAACTATTCAGTTTAGAAAAAAATGATATTGCAAACCTCAATATCATTTTGGAAGACCTATCTATAGATACCCCACACGTATGGGTTAGATGAAAAAAAAATTTTTGAGTTTCAGTTCTAAGTATGGGGAACCCCAAAATTTATTGTTTTTTTTCTATTTTTGTAAGAAAATCTTAATGCGGTTCACAGAATACATCTACTTACCAAGTTTCAACAGTATAGTTCTTATAGTTTTGGAAAAAAGTGGCTGTGACATACGGACGGACAGACAGACAGACAGACAGACAGACAGACAGACAGACAGACAGACATGACGAATCTATAAGGGTTCCGTTTTTGCCAAATTTGGCTACGGAACCCTAAAAAATTGTGTGTGTCAGCTCCGACGCACGACTGGGGTTTACTCCTTACGAACGAAAAGTGTTTCCATGGAAACGTAAACAAGTGCTAGCATGGAAACATAACGTAACGTAACGGAGAAAGTTTGATTTTACTCCCCATATTTCAATTTCCCCAATTTTCATACCCCGGTCTTACATGAAAATCGATTCATAAGGAGATAAACTCCAAAAAACGAGAATTTTATTGATTGAATAAAAGCAGAATCACGCAAATCGGTCTAAGAACATTGCAGAAATCTTTGTTAATTTTTTGCAAAATAAGCATTACAGCAATGATGTTGTAGTTTCGATGTTCGAACGCGGTTGCCAAGCTCTCTACATTTCATGTGAATTCATGTAGGCTAGCCACCGTAGTCGTGCGGTTTAACAGTCGGTATAACGTCCGGTGAAACTCGAGTTCAATGCTAGGTTACTAGAACTCTAACAATAATAAAATATTGGAAGTCGACCATTGTTCTGTCACGATGAAAAACCCTATTTCTTCATCATCACAGAACAGTGGTTATGAAAACAACACATCATTATGAAATGAGATTATGGGAACATTATGAAATTTCTGAGCAAACAAACAACTCTCGTCGTACAAATCTCATCGTATTGAGAACCTTCTGCTATTTGTATAATAAGTTAATAACATGCTAACATGTACCGGGTCCGCCCGGGTCAGACCTCTTCCGGTTTGTGTTCCGGAGCGCTTCCGTTCAGCTTATATCCGTCGCCTCTTCACACACACTCATAGTATTTTTGCTATTGTTGGTTGTTAAAGAAGGTCACCCAGTGGTGTTTTATAAACAACCAGTTAATTCCCGCGACTTCATCCGCATGGATTAAGGTTTACCGGTTCCCGCAGGAACTCTTTAATTTTCCGGGATAAAAAGTAGCATAATATTATGTCCAACCAACCTCTGTACCCGTCAAAATCAATTGAACAGATGTACCATGAAAGCGTAAATGACACACTGACACACATTCGCAATTGAATATTATCTATCTCCGTTTTTTTCGGATTGCCGCCCCATTAGACTGTCATAGTAAGAAAGAGAGAGTGCATAATATAATTGCGCACAAACATCTTGTGTTTTATAATAATTGTCTCCTAAGTAGGTAGTAATTTCTGTTGCGATTAGCTGTCGACGAACTTACATGATTCATATGGCGTCATGTGAAGCATAGCTCTTATACTTTTTAACCGACTTCCAAAAAAGGAGGAGGTTCTCAATTCGGCGCGTATGTTTTTTGGACAGTAAAATATTTAACACTTTGAATTTAATTACCCCAAATTAAAAGGAAATAGCGGAGAACTGAACAGACATATCCATGGTAAGCTGTGAGTGTGATTTCAGTACTAGATGTTAGACTTAGTCTTCGTATTAGACGAACTAGAATGCTGCAACTGAGAGGTTCCCTTTATTGTGTGGACAAGGAGAATACCGGATTTACAGAATTCTCACAAAGTCGCCGAACAGGTCGTTAGTACAGCAAAGGTAGGTACTATATATTGACTATTCTGTGGTACAGCTTTGATCACAAAGCCAGGTTTATTTGAACCTATAATTTATCAATTACCACGGCGTACCTACATAATATTTTATTCATACAGTGGGTCAACTCCCACACAAATGACACTACCGTGACAATTGTTGCACCTAGAGGTACAAAACTCTCTATATTCAATGATTTTTAAATATAAATAGATATCTCTCTCAACCTACGTTATGGTTGAAAAATTTGACATTAGAGTGAAGGAATTTTGTACTGAAAATTCTGTCAGTTCCCTCCGTCACGACTCTGTCACCCTGCAGTGCTCTATGTCTAGATGCCTCCGACGAACGACTGGTAGGAAATATCTCCTTATACTGTGTTTGATACTATTTATTTTACTATCCACACAATCTGTTTCCCGGATAGTTCATCATGCAATTGTTATTCCCGGCGCTCCCGGGGCAATATGATAATCAATCCCCGGGCACTGATTGATCCGCCGAAATAACTCTGTGGGCTCATACAATAATCTCCGTAACTTTTTCATTTTGTACAACCCTTATATTATTAGCACTGTGTTCCAGTGCGTGCTATACTTTATTTTACTAAACTAGTTGATGCCTGCGACTTCAGCCGCGTGGTTTTAATTTCCGCGGGAGTTCGCAGTGGTTATGAGACACTTCTCATAACCACTGCGAACTCCGAAATTTGAGAATTATTTGCAGCAGAATTATAATTATCAAACATCTTTGTAAGAGTCCTCTTTATCAACAGATACACAACGAAGAATAGCAAAACGTTGTCATGGATCGCAGTTATCGCAACCTTACAAGAAAAGAAAACAAGTAGGTATATTCGCCAATAGTGTCACTGATAAAATATAGACACAAAATGTAACATTTTTATCTGGCACCACCTAGAATGGATGTAGGTACAAAATATGACGCTGATTTTCAACTCTGACCCGGATGACACAGTTACAAATATAAATTAAAACAATACTTGAAGAAGGAGTAAGTTGAACTATAAACAGTAAGTAGTAATAAAATTACTTGCATATCAGCTAAGTTTATTTTAATTAAAAGCTATACTGCGAAGAATATCATAGCATTGCGACGGATCGCAGTCCTCAGCCGCGAAGCCGCAGTGGTGATGAGAGGTGAAGTTGGGAATTAGTTGCCGCTCCACTCCACTCCGCTCCGGTTTATCAAACTTCTTTTTTAATTAAATCTTTTCCTCGTGAAGCGCTCTCGTGAAGGAGAAAAAGTTACCATAATTATACCAACTTTGTTGTTGATATGGCATTCGCGTTTGTTTCTGAGTTTTCTGCGGTTTCTGCGCTTACATTACTTAATGCTGAAGCAAAAAAATGTAGTTTGTGATGTGCTCATTTTGTATTGAAACTCCTAAAGCCTTAACCGGATACAACGTGTGACGGCGGAGTTTATATGACACTCGTATAGAAATTGTAATACTTTGAAAGGTCAATTTTTAAAGAGGAACTTTAATTCATCCGACCGACGGAGATGCACAGGAAAGCGTATCGTTGGCGGAAGCTCACAAGTCGCAGGGATCCATAGGGGCCAGGTGGAGCTATGAGAGTGGAGGCCTGTGCCCAGCTGTGGGACGTTAATGGGCTGCAGTGGTGGTGATGGAGCTAGATCGCGGTTACCTATGTGGAAGTCCCTACAAGAAACATAATCCAGCTTATCAGTGGACCGCTATCGGTTGACGACGACGAAAAACTTTCATACAGTTATCTGACTGAGAAGTCTAGACAGAGCCTTCTGTAGAAGCGTTAAGACATTGTGGGGTCACAAGAGAGAAAGAGCAGAAGTTAAAAGCACCAACTTATGAATATTATTTAGCTTTATGGACGGTGACGTGCATAGGGTTTTTTTTTTTATTTTATTGCGTGATAAGCTTGCGCTCCGCGACAATCATGCTTAGTGCAAAGCAATGATGAGGTCGAGGTTGGAGCGCGCTTGCCTAGAAGATGCCTATTAACTATTGCCTTGAAGGTACTTAATTTATAATATGTGGCAGGAAACACTTGCGCTGGGAGGGTGGGGTGAGAGGGCGGAGGTTTGAAGCTAGGGTAGGCATTAGTTAGCCAGAATACCTATTTACTGACTGTCATGATGAAAAAGGGTATTACAAATATTTAGTGCAAATCTTAACCCAATCAAAAACTCATTCAGAGCACTGACCTCTATTCATGCATATTCAAGACCAAAGTGATTTAGAATTACATTAGCGCTCTAGTTCCCCGGATGAGATTACGCCGACCCGAGCCTGTTACCGGCCCCGGTCGGTGTCGGGCTGTAGTTTATCATAAACACTGCCATTTCCCGACCACTACAAAAACAAACCGATTCGCATACCTTCATTTATATCCCGACCCTCATACATAGGGATGGACTTTCGGCGGGAAATAATATTTTGTTTCCCGTTTTGAGATCCATTCTGTCTTATTCCGTTTACTAAGTATAAAGAGCAAATTTGGGGTCAACTTTTATGTTATTTCCTTATTTTTCTGTTTAAAGACATGCTAAGTAATTTAAAATTAAGTAGATCCTTTTCAACAGTGTTTTTTTCAGATTCCTATATTATATGATTTATTTCATCGAATAATATTATTTGATGATAATGTTATTATGATGTTTTTATGGCATAATTATAAATCTATGATTTATAGTATTAATTTTTAAATCGACTAAAAATTAAATCTGAATTTTATTATTTTGTATATTAAAAAATTCAAATTGTGTCAAAGATCGGGGTTTAGGAGAGATATATATCGAAATATTTAGATCAGATATTTTCATTACTCTTTTTTTGGTAAATTAATATTTTAGGCTCTCTCAATCGGTCGGACTTGTACCACAGAATTATAGGTAACTTGTACTAGTTGATATGCCCGCGACTTCGTTCGCAAGGAATAAGTTTTTTTAATCCCCATAGGAACTCCTTAATTTTCAGGGATAAAAACCCTATGACACTTTCCAGGTCTTCAACTATACCTATACAAAAAATCACGTCATTCCGTTGCTCTGTTGTGACACGCCAAACCAACAAACAAACTCACTTTAACATTTGTAATATTAGTATGATTCTATAGACAAACAGTATTTAAAAAAACTTGAAAATAAGAATATTTAATACCGTTTCTTGGCAGAAAGTGTGTGCTCTTTGAAAAACTAAGAAATACGGCGGAGCTTGGCTAAAAAGGCGTGGGTGCTGGGTGCCAACTTATGTCGTGGAAATGCTTAAATATCGTCCGGCGTCCGGCCTGCGGGTGTGCGGTGCCAAGGATCCTTGTGTAGTGCTGTAGAACAACTAAACGCCCCTAAAGCCGGCCTCAAACATAGGAAGTAATGTAGGAAGATAATTTTTTTACGTGTGATTCAACATTAACTCTAAGTAAATGTTTGGGGCAGTGGGTATAATATGTAGTACAACTAGCCATAATAGAGGTGCTTGTAATTTGTATCCATATCCTTAAGAATATAATAAATGCAAAAGTTTGTATGTCTGTCTGTCTATCTATCCGTCTGCCTGTTTGCTACGCTTACGGCCCATTTTTTCGATCAATTTTAATACAATTTGGTACAGAGGTTGTATCCCGGGGAATTCATAGACTACTTTTTATCTCGGAAATTCAAGGAGATCCTGCTGGAATAAAAAACCTCAGGTACGAATGAAGTTGTGGGCATCATCTAGTTTCACATATTTCAAACAAAACTAACGTAGATAGAACGAGATGAGTCGATCGATGGCCTTCCACAGTTTCATGTAGGTACCTACAGGTACATGATGACAAGCGTTGCACGTGTAATTACTCCACGCCGTAATCCCGTCACGTTCACACGACCTGTCATTAAAGTTACCCCACTCGTCACTGTGACAATTTATACCCATAGTTGAATCAGGGGTTGCCGAAGAGTTTAGTTATACGACAGAGCGGCTATTGCATCTATACTAATATTATAATTAATGCGAAAGTTTGGATGGATGGATATTTGTTACTCTTTCATGCCAGAACGGCTGAACGGATCTGGATTGCACAGAGATAGATTATAGTCTGGAATAACATAGAGGCTACTTTTTATCCCGGAAATAGTTTCTGCGGGAACCAAAACACTTCAATCCACGACTTAGTCGCGGGCCTCAGCTAGTATTGCATACTTTACGGTTTCGACGGTTGATAATAATTATAAACAACTGGATTGTTCACTCATTTCAAACCTACCAGTGGAATGATTTGAATTTAGTGAGTCAGGACATTTGCAAAGAGTATACCGCATCGGTACCTATTTCCTGACACGTTTCTAGTTAAGTACCGTTAGGGCAAAAGTGAATAAACATCTTCTAGACAAGTGCGTTCCACCATGTCTTCATCATTGCTTTTCATTATGAATGTCATCGTCAGTAAATGAAAACTGACTACCATGCAGAACAATATATTGCAGTAGTTGACAGACTTATAAAATGAATGAAAATCAGTCTGTAAAAATTAAATAAGCTTGGTTAGTGAGCACGTAGAACTAACAATTAATATATAGCAACATTTGATGATCTTCGATAGTCTTATATCCCCATTCCTATTTCTATAAATATTAAGCAACAGGAAGTATACAATTATGATTGGTTATTCATTTGAGGTCCACAAGAACTGTGTTTTAGTGAATTAAAGGTCATTAAAACTTGAAAAACGAGTTTGTCGTATCTATAACTCTAATTACGTTTAAATATCTGTGCTGATCGGTTGGAGACATCAATGGTTGGAATGGTTGGATCATATAGCGCAGACGCGACGCTTAGCGGATGCTATCTATACCTTGTTACAACTTCGCTTAGCTACTAAAGCGCTATTTAATAATATGTTGTGAATTTCTCAGATGCGTACATGTTTGTTCAGTATTTGGCATATTATTATAACAGCATATCACACATATTTTAAACAAGACGATGCTCGCGAGTTAAAAACAAATTAAAAATGAGTTAATGCTTAAAATTTTTATTCATACTAGTCATTGAATAAGGATCAGGTTAGTAATAGTTTTGCTATTTGAGTTCCCTCCAAGTTTGTAATGTCGGATATCTTAATCTGAACCGCTGAAGCGTAGGTACATTATGTAGATTTCTTAACGATGTTTTTCTACGAGAGCGTGTGATAAATGATGGTGGTGGAAAAAGGCACTATTATACTGACAATGTGTGGGAAGATATCCCGATAGTAGGTATTCTATTTTATCCATTCACATTCCACAGACTACAAGATAAAGATTTCTAAAGAATATTACTTATCATGAATTAAAAATGTTTATGAGAAACCTTAAGAGAGTCTTCATTATTCATTTTGATTGATAGAAGGAACCCTAAAGTGTAATTTAATTATTTATACCATTTTTTGTTTAAATTAAAATATGCCTAATATTTTCAACAACAAACTGGTAACGGCTCCAAATATTCACTGAAAAAAATGCTTTGATAAATAGCCAGAGATACAAAGGATTGACATAAACTTTATTGGAGTTTACTCCTTAAGAATCGATTTTTATATATAAGGCGCCCGGTATGAGAAAAATATGAGAGGTAAAATCTACTGATGAATGACCTCGTTACTTTTTTGGTGCGCACCTTTCTAATTTGGTTGTGACGTAAGAGTGAGACGTACATAGTGTATGCTGCAAGGCGACTATACCTATATGTTATTGGGCTTGTATGTTTCTATCAGTGTCAATGTACTTATATTGCTGTTTTTGTTATACATATCAATATAGCTATTTATGCAACTGTATCGTAATGAAGGTCATTTTAATTCGAGTGCTGTTTTTTGATACGAGGCTTGCCGAGTATCAAAATAGGATTGTACGAGTAAACTCCAGTCGTGCGTCGGTGCTGACACACACAATTTTTTTGTTATCTTCTTTGGTCTGTGATAATATTTTGATATAGTCTTCTAGAATAGCTATTTATGCAACTGTATCGTAATGAGGGTCATTTTAATTCGAGTGCTGTTTTTTGATACGAGGCTTGCCGAGTATCAAAATAGGATAGTACGAGAATTAAAATGACTAATTACGTACAGTTGCATACAAGATTTTATCTACGACAAGGACGTCTTTATAATTTTTTACTTTATAAATTAATAAAAACCAAAAGTGCCAGAACCCAGAGCCGCTAAGCTATAGGTATCCTATTTATGAAGATAACCATATCGATACAGCTACGACTCATAACGATACAGCTCCCATACAACGAACTGTATCGCTATGAGAAGCAAACACGAAAGAGGGTTCAATTCGATATAGTTGTCAAATTCGAAATTGGAACTTTTCGATGCTGGAGTAGATAAAACAATTAACAAGAGACAGACATAGATGGAGAAATCGACTGCAGCAGGCCCGGGCTCATAAGGGGCTGTAGCGCCGGTGATGATGATGATGATAATGATGAGAAAACAATTTGTTTTGCAAAAGAATATTTTTAAAGGTAAAAAAGAAGCATACCTGTTTCGCCGGTTTCAGCCATTTTTGCTACGGCTGCTGGTTTTGATGCTGTCCATACCGTTAATTTATAACCAATCCATACATTAATAGAATTAATTGATGTTAGATAGAATAGTTTTAGGCAGGTACTAGAAAATACTCAGCACACAACGTCTGTTTTAAAAAACTTTCACAAGCCAAATCCCACCGCTGCCAGGAAACTCAGAATTATTAAATTCCACAAGTTTTCAGTTGTGCTTTCGTTCAAAGTTTGAAAAATGGCGGTAAATTGTTTAAATATTATTTATATCGGGCCCCATGTGCGGTAAACATCGCATTAATGTATTCTCAAACAAAACCGATAAAACTGTCGGAGCGATTCTTTTCCCGCCTTTTCTAACAGCTGCGATTAAAGATTTATCTTTGTGACGGCTTTAACTGTTCTCCACCGGATCCGATACGACTCCGATACGACTCTAAAGGCTTCAACACACTGAACGCAACGATAGCTTCCGTACAGCGCAGCCTAACATCGTGTCTATTGTCAGCTTTGCATTTAAATTTGAATTGAATTTTTAGAAAAGATAAAAGATAAGTTGATATTTGACTCATTCGATGTATTTCACTCGGTTCGTTCTTTGGCGGGGATGCGCCATATTGGACTAATTTGCATAAATACGAATACTTTGACGTTTGAAAGTTAGTCTCCTGCCGGCAGACTCAGCGATTATTGAATACTTTTGTGTTTAGATCGCATTTTGATTTAGAGCTTAGCAGTAGCAACTGCAGCCAGATCAATTGATTAATTTATTGTTGTTTGATGCTTTGGCCATGTTTTATACTTAACTGTTTACATTAAATCTCTCGTGAATCTACACGTTGTGACCATTCGCTCGTGCACGTTTTGATGAGAGTACAAACATATTTTTAAACCAATTTTAATTATTTGCCCACTTCTGGAATTATGCTTACACTATCGCGGCTCAATAATGTTTTGATTTTTATATATTTGATAGAATTATATTAGAAATGTGAAAGTGTTTGTCAATCTTTTTGCTACTTTTTTACCAGTCATCAGCTGAACCGAATTAAATGAAATATGGATCAGCGATAGCTTGCATTCCGGGGACGGCATTTCCAGCTACCACTGAAAAACAATGAGTTCAACGAAATATTAATTAAAAACCTAAATACAGGTGGAATAAAAATTCTTTCCAAAAAACCGATTTCCAAAGCCATTGTAAAGTAAAAATAATTTTGATTTCTACACACTATGTTGAAGTCGGGCGAGCCTCACGCGTCAACTATGCCTATTTTTGTTATACTCGCCCGACTTCAACATAGTGTGTGGAAATCAAAATCAGTTTTTACTTTACAGTGGCTTTGGAAGTCGGTTTTTTGGAAAGAATATTTATTTTTAACTTTTAAATGTACTCTAAATCCCTAGGGCTTAGGAGTGCAGTACCATGCAGCATAGGAGTTGAGGAGTTGGAAATTGGGTTTAAGTATGAAATCGTTGCTCGACACCTACAATATTAATTCACCATAAATGAATCCTAAACCAATATGTTTAAGGAGTTCTGTACCCTGCAGCATCAGGGTTGAGGAGTTGGGACTTGGGTTTAAGTATGAAGTCGTTGCTTGACACCTACAATATTAATTCATCAAAAAAAATCCTAAACCACTATGTTTAAGGAGTTCTGTACCCTGCAGCATCAGGGTTGAGGAGTTGGGACTTGGGTTTAAGTATGAAGTCGTTGCTTGACACTTAAAATATAAATTCATCATAAAAAAAACTTAAATCGCTATTTTTAAGGAGTTCTGTACCCTACAGAATCAGGTTGAGGAGTTGGGACTCAGAGTTGTATCGTATACACGTGACTTGATACCTACTACATGAATTCACCATCAAAATTTCTTAACTCACTAGTTTTGATGATTTCATGTACCTAGTACGGTACACCTACAGCATCAGGATTGAGGATTTGGAGTTAAAAAAAATTTATAGGACCACCTCGTGAGCTTCCTCTTACCAATGGTGATATGCACCGACATACATTAAAAAAAAAATTGTGTGTGTCAGCACCGGCGCACGACTGGAGTTTACTCGTACTATCCTATTTTGATACTCGGCAAGCCTCGTATCAAAAAACAGCACTCGAATTAAAATGACCTTCATTACGATACAGTTGCATAAATAGCTATATTGATATGTATAACAAAAACAGCAATATAAGTACATTGACACTGATAGAAACAAACAAGCCCAATAACATATAGGTATAGTCGCCTTGCAGCATACACTATGTACGTCTCACTCTTACGTCACAACCAAATTAGAAAGGTGCGCACCAAAAAAGTAACGAGGTCATTCATCAGTAGATTTTACCTCTCATATTTTTCTCATACCGGGCGCCTTATATATGAAAATCGATTCTTAAGGAGTAAACTCCAATAAAGTTTATGTCAATCCTTTGTATCTCTGGCTATTTATCAAAGCATTTTTTTCAGTGAATATTTGGAGCCGTTACCAGTTTGTTGTTGAAAATATTAGGCATATTTTAATTTAAACAAAAAATGGTATAAATAATTAAATTACACTTTAGGGTTCCTTCTATCAATCAAAATGAATAATGAAGACAAAAAAGTAACGAGGTCATTCATCAGTAGATTTTACCTCTCATATTTTTCTCATACCGGGCGCCTTATATATGAAAATCGATTCTTAAGGAGTAAACTCCAAAAAAAAACATACGCGCCGAATAGAGAACCTCCTCCTTTTTTGGAAGTCGGTTAAAAAGCGTCCATCATCCAGCGTAAATATACATTTAAGACTAGTCTTGTAATCGCGTCGTATTTTGTAGTCATAAAACCTAAAAATTATAATATGTTCTAAGTTATGCGACTATTAGGTTTTATCCTCTATTTTACAATCTCCTTTGCAATTTTCTATTAAAATTATGTTTACAAGCGGCGTTACAGTGATAGTTCTCTCAAGTTTTTTTTTTTTTTAAATTAAATAAATATAAAAAAGTTTCATACAAAACGTCGGCTTGATCAAATTTTGGAACGTTTTATTAGATATAATTTTTCATTTGTTTAATTACCTACTGTGATATTTTCCGACGTCTTTCGGTAAAAAGTAATAAAAAGTTTCGAAGGAAATGTGAGAATAATAAAAACTTTTTTAATAAAACGCGATAAAATACCCAACAAGAGTCGGTAACTGAAATTTTCACTTTAATAATACCTTCTGGCGACTTAACTAAACCCTAAAGCTGACTATTAAAAAACTTCACTGTCTAAGCAGATACGAGTACCTTACTGAGTTACGGAATCCAACTGAAAGCAAACTATAGCCTTATTACACAATACTCTAAATTTACGCGAATAAATCATACTATACACTATATTATATATAATACTGATCCCCGCGACTTCGTCCGCGTGGATTCAGATTTTTGATTCCCACGGGATAACAAGTACCCTATGTCATTCCTCTGAATAAAATCTACCCCTGTACCAAATTTCACTAAAATCGGTTGAGAAGATAGGCCGTGAAAGCGTAGCAGATAGACAGACAGACAAACTTTTGCGTTTATAATATTAAGTAGGTATCATACTAATATTATAAGTGCGAAAGTGTGTTTGTTCGTTGGTTTGTCCTTCAATCACGCTGCAACAGAGCAACGGATTGATGTGATTTTTTGCATGGGCATTGGTGAGGACCTGGAGAGTGATATAAGCTACTTTTTGTCCGGGAAAATTAAGGAGAGAAATTAAGGGAATAATAAAAAAATTAAACCACGCGGACGAAGTCGTGGGCATCAGCTCGTATTTTATAACTTTGAACGTGTATGTCTATCAATATTTTACAGTCCAATCTAGAATTTTGATACTTAAAGTAAGTAAAAATTTAAACTTATCTAAAATCCCGTCATTCAAAAAAAAATCCGACCAATTTCTTTATAACTCCCTACTTCGCGTTTCTTCAGGCCACTAAATAACGTCGCATATCTGATTACGATCCACTAATTTATTCAAATAGGGTACTTGATAGCCTGTTTAGGATACTGGGATCTCACCTGGTGGTAAGTGATGATGCGAATATTGGATAGAAACAAACGTTACTTTGCGGAAGTCCAATAAGGTAACGATAAATTGGAAGTTGTGTTTTGGCAGATTATAGTGAATAAAGCTTCTTGTTCCTTGGAATTTTCCTCCCGGGAAACAAACACAGGGCGTCCACTTATTAGACCACATTACTCACTACTGCGCTAGGGAGGTCGCGGGGAAATTCTTTAATTTAGGTATTTACTAGCTGGTGCCCGCGACTACGCCCGCGTGGATTGAGGTTTTCTGGTTTCCGCGGGAACTTTTTAATTTTCCGGATGTGTTAACTATAATCTAACTCTGTGCCAAATTTAATCCAGATCCATTCAGTCGTTCTGGCGTGATTCATCCATCCATCCATCCATGCATCCATCCAAACTATCGCATTTTATAGTATTATTAGTATAGATTTTAACATCTCTCTAATCATTTTAAATTGCTCTCCAAGTTAAACAGTATTAGCTGGACAGTTTGCTGCTCTATTTACAGTGGCAGCACCGAGCACGGGAGACGCTCTGAAACTTTTCCGTTGTTGTCTCTAACGGGGACAAATTAGTTTCTAATGTCGCTTAAATCTCTCGTTCTCTTTCAGCACTAAACTTCTTAACACATTAAATCGACCGTGAAATTTTTGTCAAGTTTCAATTATGATCAAGATTGTAAAGTAGTTTTTTATTATGCCTTAAAGTTATAGGAAAGTTTTTTTGTATAAAATTACTATGTATAAAAATGTTTCAATATTATCTTATGCATTTTAACTTTCGTGTTTTGGAGTTTACTGAGTTTTGATATACACCATATTTTTTATCCACTACAAGTTAGCCTTTGACTGTGATCTCACCCGATAGTAACTGATGCAGTATAATATGGCAGCGGGCTATCAGGTTAGAAGTATGGCAGTTATATTTAATCTATACTCCTAAACCAATGATAGTTCTATTTAATGTAACAAGAGGTCCTATTTGATCGGTTTTTACACGGCACCATACCGAAACGCTTAATTACTTGACGGCTATAAGTAGCCACCTGCTTGCAGGCATTAGGTTTAGGCAGGTTAAAAGTTGAAAAAAAAACTGTCTTAAACTTCCAAATAAGAACTACACAGCTGAACTCTTTTGCATATTTCCCACAAGAAAATTACCTTAAAAGCTTTTATTTTCAGCAAACTTTAAAAAATACAATAAGAAAAACTTACTCCTACAATCTAAAGTTCCTACCTAATCAATTATTGAAAATAACTTTGATCTTATCAAAGGTTAAACCTTTATAAAAGAAGCCGGGAAAATTTGCATTTAAAATTGAGCTTCGGTTGATTCTTATTACTGGGATGTCTCTTAGCTTTTACTTCGTTAGAGACTTGTAAAAAGAAAACTTACTTCGTGAGGTACTTAAGTTGAGAAGTCCCACGCTGAATGATTGGTTCTGAGAAGGATACCTTTTAACTTCGAACAATTTACATTGATTGGGGAAATTCCAGACATGAGGATTGATGAACTGAATTGCTAGAAATGAGACGTCTTCGTATAAATTAGTGCTATAAATAACTTGGCTATTCACGTTTGGAATCCCGAGGTGCTTGGATGCTGTAACGTAATTCTAGTTATTTGATACATCAGTAATTCAGTAGGGTCTTAAATTGTCTAATGGGCTGGATTCGAAATGAGATAGTCCGTACTATAGTATCCATACTTTTCCTTATAAATGCGAAAGTGTGTCTGTCTGTCCGTCCGTCTGTCTTTCTGTCTGCTACGCTTTCACCGCCTATCTTTTCATATGATTTTGACGAAAATTAGTACAGAGATAAGCTGTATCCCGAGGAACGACAAAGGCTACTTTTTATTACGGAAAATGGAAAAGCCCCCACAGGCTTTTCGGTAGTTAGTGGATATATGGGAATACTATCTGTTCATAAGAAATATGTTCAAAAATGTTTATAGTCCATATTTCTACTGTTTCTGGTTCTGTTATTCCAGTCACGCGCGATATGAATGCGCCCACGTTCAGTCAGCGATGCTGTGTCTGATCTCACGTGTATACAAGATGACTGGCCAAAAATAACTTATCCACTAAAGGCTATCAAATCATATCATATAATCATCATATATATATATATATTAAATATTATAAATGCGAAAGTTTGGATGGATGTCTGGATGGATGTATGGATGTATGGATGTTTGTTACTCAATCACGCGCCAACGGCTGAACGGATTTGGCTGAAATTTGGCACAGGGATAGATTATAGTCTGGAATAGCACATAATATGCTACTTTTTATCACGGACAATTAAGGAGTTCCCGCGGGAACCAAAATACCTCAAATGGATGTTTGTTACTCTATCACGCCAGAACGGCTGAACGGATCTGGATGAAATTTGGCACAGAGATAGATTATAGTCTGGAATAGCACATAGGCTACTTTTTATCCCGGAAAATTAAGGAGTTCCCGCGGGAACCAAAAAACCTCAAACCACGCGGACGTAGTCGCGGGCATCAGCTAGTAAATATTATAAATGCGAAAGTTTGGATGGATGTCTGGATGGATGTATGGATGGATGTTTATTACTCAATCACGCCCCAACGGCTGAACGGATCTGGCTGAAATTTGGCACAGAGATAGATTATAGTCTGGAATAGCGCATAGGCTTTTTATCCCGGAAAATTAAGGAGTTCCCGCGGGAACCAAAAACCCTCAAACCACGCAGACGAAGTCGCGGGCATTCGCTACTAGTTTTGTAAGTTAAG